>CAWUFW010014459.1:367500-412560 GCA_963921515.1 Calotriton arnoldi
TTACCAATATTTAAACAAAGAATTTATAACATATACAATTAAAATATATAGTAAAATACATAAAAATAATACCAACTCGAAAATATTAACAACAATATTTTTACATTGATATTAACAACATAGATATTTTTGAAATCGATATTAACACTTTCTATATTTCTAACATCGATATTACTTACCTTAAAATTGATATTCTTGTCAATGCTATTCTTGCTGACGATATTTCTGTCTGACGATATTTCCAACTCGATATTTCTGTAGAACAATATTAAAATTTTTATATTTTGTCTGAATACCCTAAAGAATATCTTATTGAACAAAATGACACCAAAACTACAACAATCCGATAAGGGGAATTGGAGATATGACTTTTTACAAGGTTTAAATATAAACAGTGCCAGCGAGTTCAAAGCACCAACAGCAAGCAACTTGTTGTGCTAAACCAGGACAAAGGTAAGTTTTAAGGCCGACTGCGATGAAGTGTGGTTTGGATACAAGTACCAAGTTGGTCCCGTTCAAAGATTTACCTTTGGACTTAGAAATGTTCTGAGAAGGTAGAATCCTCAGCGGGGCTGGGCTGCAGGCTGTATCGAAGATGGGTTAGCTCACAATGGGGTGGCAAAGGACGAAGTCTCATGAAGCAGAGAAAAGCTCCGAGCAGGAAAAATTTGCCATTTGCACACAGGAAGCCATTGATGTTAATCGGATACTTCTCGGCGTCGGGCCAGTGAAGATTTCTATCATAGAAGTTAGACTCTTTTCTGGATGTCAGACTTCCTCAGTGGGGTTAGGCTGCAGGCTATAGCCGAAGAGAGTTTCATTTCATCAGATGCCAGTGTGCGTTGGGCCCGCTGAATCAGATTTACTGTTGCAGAGAAGAATTTAGCGGGTCCTGCATCAAAGTCAGGTGCACCAACTTTGACCATCAACGGATCAACTGGAAGGTTGGTTCCAGTCATACAACAGTTCTCCAGGCAAAAATTATTGAAAAGGTTTCTAAGTCCCAGCTTATGCGTTTTAAGCAGGAAGAGTACACTCTGACACTAGCCAAGTATCCCAGGACCTCAGGAACAGCACTTGGGTGTCAGGGCTCATTCCAGCATAAGTCACCAGCAGGGCCCAGGGAAGCTCCAGTTGAAACTGGTCAGTTAGGCTCCTCTCGGAAAGTAGGCTTCTTGCATCTTTTGTGTCCCTGTAGCTTTTCCACTTCTTAGTTCTAGGTATATGTGGCAGCAGGCCCAGCAGGTGAAGTCCTTCTTCTGTCTTCCACAGGTTCAGTAGCGTTCTGACGAATTTGCCCAGCGTTGCTAGTTTTATGCCTGGCACTAACCTGTGAGTGAGGATGATTCCTGGCCCCCCCCTGACCAATAGGGAATTTGTTCCAATTGACTTTTGCAGCAGTTCCTGTGTGCTCTACTGCAAACAATATCAGAGTGCCTTTTCTACCTAAAACCAAGGTGTTCCTCCCCTGTGCAGAGCTCCTGTGCCCATCCTATAGGTGTGGCCAGGAAAATAAGCAAACTCTCCAACCGCCTCTGGGGGCAACTCTTCTGCCACTGGGATTGGAGTCTGGCTGGCAAGGAAGACAAAAGGGAGCAGGCCCAGGTGTGAGCTACATCTGCCAGTGACAGGGTAGATATACTTTGAAGTTAATTAGGTTCCTGGCACAGCCCATATGGCCATCCTATCATAGGAACGTCAACCACACCCCACTTGTCTCAGCTCTGGGAGCCAACTCATACCTAATCAAGGAGCTATTCAGCTCCTGGGTGACAGGGTATAGCTCTGGCAGAGGGGCTTCTAGAGGCTTAAACAGGCTAAAGGTTACTTCCTATGAAATATGTGTTACAAATACAGCTTTACCAATTAATTAGATTTGCAATACATATTCTAAAAAGTCCTAGAATTAATTTCTTATCTGGTTCCTGATAGAGACACCTTTATTACTCTTAATAAAGTATCCTAATACTTTCCATTGGAACAGCTAACCCTGCTACAGTGAAAATACCTTTTAGGGCATTGTGACTGAAGGACATGTTTAATATCAAACATTTACGTGTCCTACATTCAATTATCTTGAGGTGACTTATCAATATTTAAAAGTATGGTTTAGGTAGGGGTGGGCGGAGTTAGCGGAGTTGCACTACGCGGAATTCCGCGGAGTTACATAAAATCTCAGTGGAATTCCGCGGAGTTCCACTCCGCCCTCTTACTACTGGTAAAGTTGTGTTCAGTTAGTGGTGTTAACAAACTATAAGTAAACACAGTGCAGCTTACGTCTGCTTCATATAGTTAAACTTAAACCCATAACATTGCCCCTTGTTTAGGTTCCCACTTACTTAGTCTCTCCTGTCCCGGATGTTATTTACTTCTGAGAGTGCCTTGGTATTTATAAGGAGGAGCTTGTCTGTCAAGTGTGTAGTAATAATCTACAGGTGCTTCACGGCGCTCTTGCTGTGAGTGGAAAACAAGTTTCGTATTCTGTAAAAAGCAGCCTTAATGTCGCCCATGCATAACAATGTGGGTGGTATTGTGATGCTAACTAAGTGGGAACCTTGCAAGGGGCAATATTATGGGTTTAAGTTTAACTATATTAAGCAGACGTAAGGCTCACTGTGTTTACTTTAGGTGTGGGTGGCGGGGGCAAACTCCGCCATGCGGCACAATCAGAGTTTTTTGCAGAACTCTACAGTCCCCGTGGAGCGCAGAGTTGGCAAAACTTTGCTGGCAGAGCGGAGTTCACCGCCAACCCCTAGGTTTAGGCTTGTCAATGGGATTATTTCACAGGTCAAATTTGCAACTTAAACCTGCACAGGCAAGTTATTGGCAGCAGTTGTCATGTTTTGCATTGCCACTTTAGAGGTAGCACAGCTTATGCTGCAGCCCACTATTGACATTTAACTTACAGGCCTGGCTACATTATGTAGCAAACAATAGGGACTCATCTGTAAGTTAAATGTGCCAATCAGGAGCAAAGCCAATTTCAACATGTTTAGGTGTAAGAGCACATACACAGGGCCCTAGTTAGCAGAATCCCAGTTCACACAATCAAAAAAACAGCATCATAAATCCAAAAGTGGGGGAGATAATGCGAAAAAGAGGCATTATCTTACAAAATGTAAGTTTGGTAGCATGAGTTACTTCAAATGTGCAAAATATTTTACATATTTTTGCAAACCTTTATCCTGAACGTGCTGAATGTCCACTCCATCATTTCACCCATATCCCCCTCTCAAAGCTCCTCGCCTGCAAATGCCCTGCTCCCACATCCAAATAAATCAACAACACTTAGCAAGGAGTTAGCACTAGGACTCGGGGGAGTAGGCACACAGATAGGCAGGTGACACTCAATTTTACAAAGAGACTTACGGTTTTGTTTTTGTGTTTTTTTGTTTCAATGAAGAACATTATTGTAACTCCTAACTGTATAATTAATGTATTTGCGGCACATTGGATAAACATGTTTTCAAGTGCATGTCATTTTTAATGAACAAGTGCTTTTTTGTGTGCACTGGTTCTGTCTTGCTTTGCTATTCTCTCAGCTTTGATAGCACGATCAATATACTGGAAAAAAAACCTCAGTAAGTTGAACATTCATTGTTGAAGAGAGTGTTTAAGCAAGAGTCAGAATCTCTGCAGCACCTATTTAGCTTCCTTTATCCCGAAGATAATAACTCGTGCACCATAAATGGGGAAATCAGTGGTGCTGGAACAATTTTCAGAATGGGGGTGCTGCCATCAAAATTATATCACTGAACTCCTAGGGACTGTGGGGCATATTTACAAGCCCCTTGCGCCACTTTTGCGCCGCGTTGCGTCACGCAAGTGACGCAGCGGTGACGCAAACCATGCGCCGCGTTAGCGTCTATTTACAACGTGACGCATCTAGGGAGATGCGTCACGTAGTAAACCCCTGCGCCCACATGAAACCTGTGTCAGGTTTCATGTGGGCGTACCGGCGCTGGGGGGCGTTCGGCGCAGGCACGCCTCGGAAAAGTGACGTAGTGAAATCTACAAGATTTCACGCAGTCACCTTTCCGACGCTGGTGCGCCAAATCCTTACGCCTGCTTGACGCACCATGTTAGGGATAGGGAAGGCTGGGACAGTGCTGGAGCTATGCCGTGGCGCTTGCGACACGACTTCAGCACTGCGCCAACTTTCTGCCGGCAGATGCGTCACGCATCTGCTTATCTCATGCCTCACGATGCGCTGCATTGTAAATGCGGCGCATCGGATCGTGGTGCAAGTGCAAACTTGCGTGACGCATTTCCTGGCGCATCCCTGCCGATATGCAGGGATGCGCCAGGGAACGTAAATATGCCCCTGTGAATTTCGGAGCACTCTGTCACAAATATAGTAATAAAGCATGGTGTGGTACCTCATTGTCATTTACAGACAGCACAGTTTCCACTGAAAAGGGACACTAACCTTGAACAGATACAGTTTTACTGATAAAACTATGTAGCGCACAAATGATAATGTGTGGAAATTGGGTTTGAGAGAATATTTGTCATTTGCACATCACTAGGTAAAGTGTCTTGACTTGTTTTGATCCTCTGAAAATCTTTTCCATCACACTTCAGACTTACCAAAAAGTGCTTAATTCGTGCTTTCCTAAGTGCTGATATATCTCGAAATATTTGTACAGTTCATTTATAGGTATTTACATGTTGTTGTGCGTAAGGAAAAAAACGACATCCTGCAGTCTTTCCTTTCCCACCAGCGAGGTTGCCACATTATTCATTTTACAAAATGCTTTCACCACGCAATCGGATAAAGAAAAGTACCAATCTCTAAGTTAAAAGAATAAGGAGCAATTTGTCAGAAGACATAGCCTGACATTTGACCTCTGTTTTAATCAAAATTTACAGACATCTTTATTGGTCATTTACCTTTGGAACTCTGGCATGGTCATTTGGGGAGCCTGCAGCACCCGCAGTTCCCCTACTTCCAGCGCCTATGGGAGAATTAGTAACAAATTATTTTTAAAAAGCAAGTTACTGCGTCCAGCGACACCGTGGGTGAAAAAGTGAATGCTGTCAGGAAAACTGGGGCCAATGGACTTGAGAGCCTGCCCTGCATCTACCTACTGTGCTGAGTTACCAAGATGTGTGCCGCAGTCTTTGTGCTCCAGTCTTCCCTCCCCTGTGACTGGCTGCTGCTGCTGCTGTCTGGCCACTGCTCCACTGCACAGAAGTGCACCACAGACCCAGCGTACTGTCTCTTATCTGGTGCTCCATCTAACTCCAGAGCGTTGTATTCGAGATCTTTTTCTCTCCCTGCAGCACAATGAGACAACACAGACATTTTTTGCTTCCAAATAAGTGGCTATGCAGTGACATGGTTATTATTATTAACTAAAAGAAATCGGTTATTTTCAGGAGCGGCTCTTCCAATATAGAGTGTTGCCCCACTAAAATGCCCTCAGAGACGAAAAATAAAATGGTAATGAAGAAAATTCATTAACATTTCATTTTTCGTCACCCCTTCCTGTGCCTAGTGTCAGGACGGGGTGGGCCTGCTGAGTGGCAGCAGGGAGAAGTGGTGGGCAGAGGGCTGCCTGTGCACTTTTTAAAGTGCACATGTCCCTTTGGCCGGCCGTCTTGCGATGGCCAGTCACACATGCGCACTTTAGACCTCTCAACCCAGCTGTCCTCAGACGGCTGGATTGATCCAAGTGCAGGCCTCCAGTGCCCTTGGGAGCACCGAGAGAGGCCGCTCGCTCCAATCCTGGCGCTTCTTTCATGGAGCATGAGAGAAGCGCTAGGATTGGTTAAGGGAGTTGGCTGGGGCTCTGGACGTGACGAAAGAAGAAGAGGAACGGCGTGAGGAGGACGTGCTGCAAAGTAAGTAACATTATCTTTTATTTATTTAATGTTTTTCTGTAACTTTCTCGTTTATTTATTTAATGTAATTTCCTTGCCCACTCACCGCAGTTGGCAGTCGCCACTGGTTATTTTTCTTGGTCGTCCGAGCGAAAAAGACTGGCTTGTGAGATTCAGCATGAGCTGGACAGACCTCCGCTCAGCTAGTACTCCTGATATCCCAGCATCCTCAGCGGTTCTGTTTTCAGCAATGCCAGTACCACCTTCCTGGCCCAGTCACATCCCGCACACTCAGAGGTGCACACATTATTTTGTATTATTATAGCGTTATATGGCGCTCACTACATAAGGCTCATATCATAAAATGCTCACATTAAATCTTCCCTTCTAATTTAGGGAGGAGTCACAGAAATGCTTTGGGCTTAAGCTGGACCAATAATTACGTAGAGTCATCTGAGCCTTCTCAAAGGACTGATGTCTTTATTGGTTCTGGGCAGCTTCTGAAAGGGAAGATGGGGAGCATACATTTGCCACGTCCCAAATAGAAGTGGTTGAGCGCACTTAAAAGAGAAAATAAAAAAACGTTTACAGCCCTAACAAAAATTGGCAAAGCCAATAGGTCTGGCATTGGCTGCCAACTTTTTGGCTTTGCCTATACTTTTTCTTTTGTATGGTTTTTGTAAACGTTTTGAGATTTGGACCACTGAATTATCCTTTGAGCAGAATCATGCTTTCACCACTCAGCAATCGTCATTAACTGAACAACAGAACATCACAGTATAAAGCTTTCAACTCCAAATCGGCAGATTTTGTAAGCCCCAATCCTACTTGTGATAACACATTGTGATTTTTAAAGACGAAAGCCTTTATTCTTGATGACAAGCCAGCCTGTCACTGATAAGACACGTACAGAGAGAACAATCTGATGAGAGCTTCTGAACTCTAAAAACAAAGGGCCATATTCTCTAGGAAGTGGAGGAGAGAGGCGTTAGCCTCCTTGGCTTAACGACATGCTCCGCCACTTCGGAAAAGCAAGGCTGCACCATATTCACAAGGATATGGTGCAGCCTCGCGTTTCCCCCTGCGATGGCGCTAAGTTTCACAACTTAGCGCCAACGCAGGCACCCTTGCACCAGAGTGCAAGCGTGTCTGCAAGCAGGGAGGTTTGATTATGTACAGGAAGGTGCCCCTTCCTGCACATAAACAAACCTTAAATGCCAGTTTGTAACTTACATGTGTGCTGCTTCATGCAGCACACATGTAAGTTACAAACGGCATTTTAAAAAGGTTTCTTCATGTACAGGTACATAAACATACCATGGCATTTTGCTTTTCCATGTGTGCTGCACAAGGCAGCACACATGGAAAAGAAACTGAACAGGAGAAATAAAGCATTTCTCCTCGTTTCGCCACCTTAAGACCAGATTTTTCCTGGCCTTAGGTTTGGCGCTACCTCCTATTTACGCTGCCCTTGTGATTAGGAGGTAGCGTCAAACTCAATGGGTGTTGCGGTGGAACGCCCACCGCAACACCCACTGCACGCACCCTTCACGCTAGAAACAGCGTGAAGGGGGCCCTATTCACAAGGGAGCGTTAAGCCGCGTTAAGCCACTTAACGTGGCTTAACGCTGCCTTGTGAATAGGGCTAAGCCCCTATCGCCACCACAACGTCACTGAAAGTGATGTTGTGGTGGCGATGGGGGCTTGAGAATATGCCCCTCATAGCCTTAAAAACAATGCAAGAGACATACCTGATATCTATTGAAAATGAAAGCTTGTAGGCATGTCAGGAAGCGCTGGTCCTGGGCACAAGATGGGGTGCCTTTTTAGGTTAATTTCTCTCATGGTACATAATAAAGGTTACTACCTCTGTTGACAAAAAATACTGGGTAGGCTCATCTCACTGAGCTATCCTTCTCGATCCTCAAAATGTGGCTACCCACTTAAACACACGTTTAGCATGGACCTACATATTATTTAATAGAGTGGACCTAGCAACTTGAAAGCCATCTGGCTGCAATATTAATGCTGCCCTCTCCCCATCTGCGTTCTCAGCCAAGGTGAATGTCTGATAGTAATTGGCAGTGTAGCACTATAAATGCATGCGCTAAACAATAACTTCAATCGATGATGAATTAATTAGCAGTAGGTGCCTGCTTCAACTTACCACAAATAAATGAAACTCCATAGAGATGCCTTTGGACATTTTTTTTTTATTGTACAGCATACTGTAGCAGAAGAGAAAGGTTCAAAACTTTTTCCCATTCACCATGTGTGTTACCCTTTCCAACGGCTGCCAGTGGATGGATCCAGCCCGCCATGGGCTGGCAGGCTTGCAGTAAAGAGAGGTACCTGTCGCACCTCTTTGTTCCGAAATGCTCGCAGAGTGGGCTCGGGCGGCTGGATCCTCCTGTCCCCAGGCTGCAGTCTGGGTATCCGCCGTGATCAGGTCCTATCTGTGTCGCCAAATGTTGAAGTAGGTTCTGAATATCAAAAAGGAGAACAGCGGGGTTTGGCAATCAGGTACTGTTTAAGTTTAATTAAACAATAATGGCCGGAAATAGCAGCCACATCTCTTAAAGTTGGGTGCTGGAATTCAACTTAGCATTAGATACATGGCATGCTTTATACTGTACATCGGGTGCAATAAAGAGAAGCTCCTCCCCCTTTGGGCAGGAAATAGTGGTACAGTGGACCATAAATTGCGTGTTTAGATGCATCTTCCCACCCTGGCAGAAGGGGCAATAAATACTACTGGAGGTCACATTCTGAAGCAGTCCAGGCTCTAGCAGTGGACAGAGGGCAGCTGGGTTATGTTGTTCTGATAAAGGGTCACTCTGAAACTGCAACAACTGTTTTATTGTGAATTTGGGTAGTGCAGGAAAGTGTTGCTCTGCAGTGTGCTGGACTCCTAAAAGCGGGACCTTTTTATAAATTGATCCAATGCTATCAGCTTCAATTACCCCAGGGTAAATCTACTGAGTAGGTCTAACCCCACCTTTGGGTGCAGATTCACCTTTTTTAGGAATTTACAAACAAATCCAAAAGGACCAAAGGAAAGCTATGACAGACACAGCTTTGTAGGAATGTACAAAATCTTTAGTTGCACATGCACAAATGTATAAAGTGTACAATTGTATATGTGCCAATGTGTAACCAAGAGTGGCTTGACTTTGTTATTGCTTGATAATTACGTGTCTCGCTCTGAAAATCCCCTAATAGTGAATAGTTGCGTAGAGTATACTACACACCCAATCGTCACTAGCAACTACTGCCACGCTTTACCGTTACCGAGTACAATCTGCTTATTTGTTCGATTCTGGAAGGATGAATATCTGCGTCTGCCCAGTCACCATTTTAACCCATTCCCTCAGGTTTAGGAGAGATCTCTGCAGTCGCCATTTGACCCATTGTTGACATTTTCTTTTCACACCCTGGATATTATTATTTTTCTAACAGGTGCAGAGGTCACTATGATCACGTCACTCAAGGGGGGGCGGAGTTTGCTTAGGTGCTTACACTAGTAGCAGCAGCATAGCATTTCAGCAGGAAAAAATATCATGTTAACTTACATAAGTTCATTCTTACAACTTTGCCACAACGCAACGCTCTGCCTAATATTGAGCTCATTTCAAACGAATAATTTCTACAGAAAGTGCATTAACCCGCCGATCTAACTTATCTGCATCATGCTATCCAGACAGCACGCGATTTAAAGAGTGTTACTTGGAAAAGACGTGAAGAAGGGGCTTTAAATGACACCATCGACTGCTGCCTCGCGTGGAACTGTTGGAATGTCCTTTTGACAGCTGCTTTCGAAGAAGAACAGAAAGTCCCGCCCAGCTGCGCGGGAGGAACCAGGACACACCGAAGCATACAAATGACGCATTAGGGCGACTCCACTCCACCATCGGCCGATTAATTCCATGCATCATGTTCTTCCAGAGGACAAATGGAAAGATAACTGGAATAAATCGACGGCGTGGAAGGCTAGCGCTACGACGCCTCATGCAGATTGCTCGGTCTCTGCCCCCCGTGCCCCAGAGCAGATCTAATCTGCGTCTTCCGCTCCTTTCCCATAGTTCATTACTTTCTAATCATTCGCGGCCCGAGCCTCTAGACTGGAACAAATCCATAAATCAGCGACAATGGAGCCGTGCCTTCCCCTGGCAGCTCTTTGTACTTGCGAAATCGGATATGAGTGACAGGCAAGTAAACCAGAGTTTAAAAGAGCGCGCGAGCGGCCCTCGACGCCCGGGATTATTCGAGGGCTCAGATCAAATATGCCGTTAATTTATCACGCGTCAGCTGGAGGATTTTGAACAGTCAGCCCTGCCAAGTGCCACGCATCGCAGGTTTGACTAACCCATTTCAATACTAGGTGCCGCATTTCAAGGTCACGCATATTAGAGCTCGACTTGGATTGCTCGAGGCACTGTACTTTGTTAGCAAGATCAATCTGGTGCCCGAAGCAGTCCCCTGGCCTTGTGATTACTGAGGTGGTCTGCAGGATGTCAGAAAGCAGAGAAAGGGAAAGAGCTACCTTTTCCCAATCTGGTCAGGCGTGAGGGGAGGCAGGGACCCTTCTTACTCAAGGGCTGGAGGTGCTGGAGTGTGATTGGGAAGGTGGAACGGGAGAAGAAAGTGTCACTGGGAACACAACATAAACCTGAATCCCAAATGGTTTAGAGAGAGCAGAGAACCAGTGAGTAGGCCTATGTTTTGCCATTTCTTTTGCATGTCAATCATCACCACTTAAAAATACCTATGTTCAGCACAGTAGTGATGGACCAGATGTTGCTCTTGTAGGAGAGTAGGATCTGCTTCACATGGGTACCCCCACTTTTTGCTGATGCTTCACTGTTTTTGACTGTAGTCTGGCTGGGGCCCTGCTAATCAGAACCCCAGCCTAGCTGCTTCCTCTCTAAAATGGTTTCCATGTACCTTAGGTACATCTTTGATTGGATTCTGGAGTGCCCTTATAAGTCCCTAGTATATGGTATACTATGTACCCAGGGCATAGGTACCCCAGAGGCCTACCAGGGGCTGAAGCATATATTATGCCACCCCTGGGAAGCCCTCCAAAAGACACCACAGGTCTGCTACTGCAGCCTGGGTAAGGTGGTGCATGCACCCCTTACTGTGGTATAGGCTACCTATATCACTACCATTGCACACACATATAAACCTATAAGTCACTCCTATGGCAGGCCTTAACAATCCTGAAGGCAGAGTGCTTGGTTTTTATGTGAGAGGGTGCCCCTGCATGAGCAGAGCCCCTCTGCAGCGTTCGGAGTCAATCCTCTGGTGCTGTTTGTGGTGCAGCCTGACCATATACTCTTAAGTGCATTATAACCTCGCGTTAAATGCTAACTTTGGGATGGCTGCACGGAAACATGTCGTGTTTGGTGTCAAACACCTTGGAATACTACCCCCCCCCGCCAGTTCTGGCGGCGGGGGTAGCATTCCACCCTTCTAGAGGGAGAGACATGTACACACCGGCATACCCGGTATTAACTTTTCAGAGCCCTGGCATCACAAAATGGATGCCGCTGCCACAGACACGGGTCTGGCCTCCTGCTGCTGACCGAAACTCCGGCAGGGGAGGCCTGGACAATAGGTTTCCTGTCGCAGGGAGGTGTAACCACCTCCCCAGACAGGATAGTGTGTATTGGGGCTGGGCGGGAGCACTCTCTGGTGCTTTGAAGTCCTGCACTGGGGGCACATTTGGTGTCCCTGTGCATAGTCCAGTTCAAACCGGTTGCAGGGGCTACCTGCCCCTGCTCTGGCACGAAACTGGACAAAGGGAATGGGTGTAACCACCCCTCTTCCCTGACCCTCCCATAGGTGGGTCCCCAGAGTATGTCCAACCCCCTAACTTAGTATAAGTATGGGACCCCAGTCCTTAGGACTTTAGATTATCCCTGGACGAAACTCTGAATGTGAATCCTGGACCTTCGACGCTCTACTTGAAGATTAGAGGACTGAAGAATCTCCCTTGGGGTCAAGGAGTGACTCCCCTGCTTGGCAGGCACCAAAGAAGCAACTGTCCGGTCTGCATCGCTGAAGCTCCCGCCGGACGCCGAAGTCTTTGCATCACCAGAGGTAGATTTCCAGACTTCCCCGAGGCTGCCCTGAGACCCCAGCGAAGCTGAGGCACGTAGCTGTCGTGGGTAACGTGGAACCGTGACCCCTGGACACCGAGAACTTTTGCAAGTGCATCCTCTTCCTGGTCTCCCTCGAAGTTGTGCTTTGGGCTCCGAGTAGCCCCCGCCACGAGCACCGACTGCACCGAAGATCACTGGCCTCCACTCCACGAGTGTCCTGTGAGCCAGCTCCAAGTGCGTCCACTCGAGGCTCCTTTGCGATCGCTAGTCCGTTGGCTAGTGGGTCCTCCCGAAGGCAACTCTTCTTCTGCTTGGGCTTTCCTTGTTGCTCCAGACATGCCCTGACTTACCCTTGCTGGGTGAGTCCCTCAGACCTTGCTGGTCTGCACCAAAGTCCTTTCTCTGTTTCTACGTGACTTGCCGTTGCCAAGGCTTGTTGGGTCCAATCTGGTCGCCGACACCCCAGCACTCGACAGACGTCGTGGGACAGCTCGAATCCAGCTCCTGGTTGTCGTCGACACCTCCTGGACCTCGTGGCTGAAGAGTCAAGACACCCATCAACCTACCTGAAGCACCCAACATCGGTGGGCATCTGCTCATCGCCTTCCTGGTCACTGGCTAGTGACCCAGACTCTGTCCCCTCTGCTTTCAGGTTCTTCAGATCTCCGATCCATCCTTGGATCCACCCGGACACTTTCGACTTGGTCGCCAGCAGCACTTTGCAGCAGATCGCCATTGAAATCGACGACGAAACCCGACTCCAAAAGACACCTATGCACCCGGCTTCCCTGGGTGAGGTAACTCGAGTACTCCGGTGCTCCCGTGGGTATTGACTCTAGAACTGCCTAGTTCTAAAGGGGTTTGCTCCAAGTCCTCTTCTAAGTGTCCTTTTCTTTTAAAAATCCAACCGCGACTTTCCCCATAGAAGTTAACGGTGATTCGCGGCTGTGTTCCCACACTGCACGCGTCCCCCGTGGGTCCCCTGTGTCACTACCTTGGGTGGTTCCTTGTGGTCCAAGCACTTCTACAGGCTCTAGGCCTTGTGTCTAGCTCAGTCGTGGTTCTTATACCACTTTTTTGGTATATGGTTTGGTACGCCCCTAGGGCCCAAACGTGTATTTGTGCTATTACTGTTGATAACTGATTTGTAACCTATGTACTTCGAACTCTAGCCTCATAAAGAGACTAGAGGGGTGTGTTTAAGACTAAATACATATATTTTATATATATACCTGGTGTGGTCCTCTTTCATTTGGTCACTCAAGAGATTATAGACTGGTAAAACAAGCTGCTTTACATTCCTTCAAGACTTAGCCTGAAGGCTGCTCTCCATAGCTACCACTAGGATAGCTTTCAATAAAGGTTGTCTTTAACCTATCTCCATAAGGGGTTGTTTGGACTGGTACAAGGTGCCCACTTTAATTAGTGGACAGCATATACCAGGCCAACTTCTCACATTGGTGTGCAGCGTGTGGGATTCCAGCTTGCTATTGTTTTACCAGATAATCTCAATTGAATGTGATCAACTGAAAACCACTAAGGGTACCTTAGGTACATATAAAAACAAGCTTAGTATACAGTAAGTTCTACTGAACTTAGAGTTGTGTGTTAAGGGCTTAGCACACCCTTTCTACAACTCAAGAGAGTTTAGTAGGCCACACTAGAGTAGGTAGTGCATACACCACACCTCACTAGTAATGTCTTCACTGCCAGGAACCAGTGGGCTCCTGCCATCCAAATATGACAACCTCCCATTCTTGGAATTGAGAGAGTTGTGCAAGATTAGGAAGCTGAAGACAGGCAAAAGTGCCAACACCCAACGTCTCATGGAGATGCTTCTGCTAGATGATCTCAGAAGACCCATAGGGTCTGCAAGGGTAGGCAGAGAGGGTGGGGCAGAAGATGAGGAAGGGACCAGGGGTGAAAATACCCAGGACCTGACCTCTGAAACTGGCCAGGAAGGTGACAATGACCTTGCCCTGGACAACCCAGCTCCTCCTGCAGATGAGGAGGATCAGAATGACCTCCCCTTTGTCCCACCAGGAAGAGTTGTGAGTTTGCCTAGAAGGTCCAGATCTCCTTCTCAGGAGTCTGACCATTCTGACACCTCAGTAGGGACCTCTGTTTCTTCTCATAGGAGGGAATCCTCTCATGAGAGGAAAGAGAGACTGCTCAAGTATGAGGAAGCTCAGTTGAGAATCAGAAGAGAACAGTTGGCTATAGACAGGGAGTCCCTAGAGCTTCATAGACAAAGAAGAAAGTTGGGACTAGAGTCCCATGGTGGCAGCAACTTCCCTAGTGGTAGGGAAAGGTCTTATGACCATAGAAACCTGAGCAAGATTGTCCCTCCCTACCAGAGTGGGGATGACATCCACAAATGGATTACTGCACTGGAGAGGGCCTGTAAAGTACAGAGGGTCCCTCAGGAGCAGTGGGCAGCAATCTTGTGGCTCTCCTTTGCAGACAAAGGTAGAGATAAGCTCCTCACTGTTAGAGAAGAGGATGCTGATGATTATCAAGTCTTAAAAAGTGCATTGATTGATGGGTTTGGCCTAACAACTGAACAATACAGGTTAAAGTTCAGAGATACCCAAAAGGCACAAAATCAAGACTGGGTGGACTTTGTTGATTGTTCTGCTAAGGCTCTGGAAGGTTGGTTAGTGGGCAGTAAGGTATGTGACTTCAAAGGATTGTACAATCTTATCATGAGGGAGCAGATTCTTAATAACTGTCAAAATCAGCTGTTGCATCAGTACCTGGTGGACTCTGATCTGACCTCTCCCCAAGAATTGGGAAAGAAGGCAGACAAATGGGTCAGAACCAGGGTGAGGCAGAAGGTACAGAACCAAGGTGGTGACCCAAAGAAGCAAGATTCTAAAAACTCTGACAAGGGTGGGGAGAAGGGTAAAGACCAGAAGTCTTCACAAGGCCCCCAAAAATCTTCTTCAGGTGGGGATTCACAGTCTAACAAAGGGAAAGGCCAAAAGAAACCATGGTGCAAAGTCTGTAAGCAAAAGACACACTGGACCAGTGATTGCACCAAGTCCAAAGACTCTATTCCAGCCCCCACCAATGCCCCTAAGGCACCTGTTCCCCCTAGTGCAGTTACAAATGGTGGTGGAAGTACACAAGCCAAGGGTTTAGTAGGGTTGACCCTGGGTACTGAGATGGGCTCTGGCCTAGTCAGAGAACCCACTCAGGCTGTCCTAGTCTGTGATGGAGGCATGGATATGACCTCCTCTGTGAGTCCCAGTAATCTGGGCAAGTACAGACAACAGCCATTAATAAATGGAAAAGAGGCTTTGGCATTCAGGGACACAGGAGCAAGTGTCACTATGGTGACACAAGATCTTGTGGATCCTGGGCAGATTATACTTGGTGAAATGTACCAAGTGACCAATGCTAGCAACGTCAGAACAGACCATTCTCTGGCAGTTGTTAACTTCTCCTGGGGAGGGGTAACTGGCCTTAAGAAGGTTGTGGTGAGTGCAGACCTACCAGTTGAATGCTTGCTTGGCAATGATCTAGAAACTTCAGCTTGGGCAGAAGTGGAGCTCAGGACCCATGCAGAAATGCTGGGCATCCCTGCAGATGTGTTTGCTGTGACCAGGTCACAGGCCAAAATGACTAACACTGAACAGGCCTTGGATCCTGGAACAATGGACCAAGTGCCATCCAAGAGGAGGAGTAGTAGGGTTAAGGCAGTGCCTTCCCCCTTGGCTCAGAAGGAAGATCAGTCTCTTGAGGGAGATGATCTCAGTCCTGAAGAAGGAACTGTCCCAGAGGAGCTTGAGCCTGATCAGGTTGAGTTCTTAGGGACAGGGGCCCTTCCAGGGCAGATCTGAGCCAGGAGCAGCAGAGCTGCCCCTCTCTTGAACCCCTCAGACAGCAAGCTGCTGCTGAGGCTGCTGGGAATGCTAGTGGTCCCCATAAAGTGTATTGGGATGATGGACTCTTGTACTCAGAGTGTAGAGACCCCAAGCCTGGTGCCACCAGGAGGTTGGTTATACCTCTGAAGTTCAGGGGCTTCCTATTGACCCTAGCCCATGATATTCCTCTAGCTGGTCACTTGGGCCAGAACAAGACTTGGGACAGAATTGTCCCTCACTTTCACTGGCCCCACATGTCTGAAGACACCAAGGAGTTTTGTCGCTCCTGTGTAACCTGCCAGGCCAGTGGCAAGGCAGGTGGCACTACAAAGGCCCTCCTGATACCACTACCTGTGGTGGGGGTTCCCTTTGAAAGAGTGGGGATTGACATTGTTGGTCCCATGGATCCCCAAACAGCATCTGGGCACAGGTTTATCCTGGTGGTGGTGGACCATGCCACTAGGTACCCAGAGGCTATTCCCCTTAGGACCACTACAGCACCTGTGGTGGCAAGAGCCCTCCTGGGAATTTTCTCAAGAGTGGGCTTCCCTAAGGAGGTTGTATCAGACAGGGGTGCTAACTTTATGTCTGGATACTTGAAGGCAATGTGGAAGGAGTGTGGAGTGACTTACAAATTCACCACACCCTATCACCCACAATGCAATGGTTTAGTTGAGAGGTTCAACAAAACCTTAAAGGGCATGATTAAAGGGCTCCCAGAAAAGCTTAGGCGAAGATGGGACATACTCTTGCCCTGCCTTTTGTTTGCATACAGGGAGGTGCCTCAAAAGGGGTTGGCTACAGCCCTTTTGAACTTTTGTTTGGCCATCCTGTCAGGGGTCCATTGTGTCTGGTGAAGGAAGGATGGGAGTTACCTCTCAAGCCCCCAAAGCAGGACATAGTGGACTACGTACTTGGTCTCCGCTCCCGGATGGCTGAGTACATGAAAAAGGCAACTAAAAACCTTGAGGCTAGTCAGGAACTACAAAAAGCCTGGCATGACCAAAAGGCTGTACTGACTGTTTACCAGCCAGGGCAGAAGGTGTGGGTGTTGGAGCCAGTGGCCCCAGCAGCTCTCCAAGACAAATGGAGTGGACCCCATACCATTGTTGAGCAGAAGGGTGAGGTTACCTATTTGGTAGACCTAGGAACACCCAGGAGTCCCCACAGGGTTCTCCATGTCAACAGATTGAAACCATATGTGGACAGGGCAGACATGGGCTTGCTCATGGCTACTGATGAGGGACAGGAGGAAGAGAGTGACCCACTCCCTGACCTGCTCTCACAGAACCCTGATGATGGGTCAGTGGATGGTGTAGCCTTGGCAGGCAGCCTCACTGCCCAGCAGCAAACTGATTGCAGACAGGTGCTCAATCAGTTCAGACATATGTTCTCTCTGACTCCAAGTCAGACCACCTGGTGCACTCATGAAGTGGACACTGGGGACAGTCTGCCTATTAAAAATAAGATTTATAGGCAACCTGACCATGTCAGGGACTGTATCAGGACAGAAGTCCAGAAAATGTTGGATTTGGGAGTTATTGAATCCTCAGATAGCCCTTGGGCTAGTCCAGTGGTCCTTGTGCCAAAACCTCACACCAGTGGTGGGAAAAGAGAGATGAGGTTTTGTGTGGACTACAGGGGTCTCAATGCAGTCACTAGGACTGATGCCCATCCAATACCCAGGGCAGATGAGCTAATAGACACTTTGGCCTCAGCCAAGTACCTAAGCACATTTGACCTAACAGCTGGCTACTGGCAGATCAGGCTAGCTGATGATGCAAAGCCAAAAACAGCATTCTCAACCCCTAGTGGGCATTATCAATTTGTGGTAATGCCCTTTGGTTTGAAAAATGCACCTGCCACTTTCCAAAGGTTGGTGAATACAGTTCTCACAGGTCTGGAAGCCTACAGTGCAGCTTATCTTGATGATATTGCTGTCTTTAGCTCCACCTGGGAGGATCACCTGGTCCACCTAAGGAATGTTTTGGAGGCCCTGCAAAAGGCAGGCCTCACTATCAAGGCCACCAAGTGCCAGATAGGGCAGAGTCAGGTTGTATACCTGGGCCACCTTGTAGGTGGAGGCCAGGTTCAACCACTTCAGAGCAAAATCCAGACCATCATGGACTGGGTTGCTCCAACTACCCAGACTCAGGTGAGAGCCTTCTTAGGCCTGACTGGGTACTATAGGAGATTTGTCAAGGGGTATGGATCAATAGTGACACCCCTGAATGACTTAACTTCCAAAAGAATGCCCAAAAAGGTTCAGTGGACAGCTAGCTGTCAAAAGGCATTTGATGACCTGAAGCAGGCCATGTGCACTGCTCCCATTCTACAGAGTCCTGATTACTCCAAGAAGTTCATTGTCCAAACAGATGCATCTGAATTGGGGGTAGGGGCTGTACTGTCACAATTGAATGATGAAGGTCAGGATCAGCCAGTAGCTTTCATTAGCAGAAGGCTGACCCCTAGAGAGAAACGTTGGTCAGCCATTGAGAGGGAGGCCTTTGCTGTGGTTTGGGCTCTGAAGAAGTTGAGGCCATACTTGTTTGGTACTCACTTCCTTGTTCAGACAGACCATAAGCCCCTCTTATGGCTAAAACAAATGAAGGGTGAACACCCCAAACTGCTGAGGTGGTCCAGTTCCCTACAGGGGATGGACTTTAAAGTGGAACATAGACCTGGGAGTAACCATGCCAATGCAGATGGACTCTCTAGGTATTTCCACTTAGAACATGAAGACTCAACTGGTCAAGGTTAGTTTAATGTCTCTACGTTTGGGGGGGGTTGTGTAGGAGAGTAGGATCTGCTTCACATGGGTACCCCCACTTTTTGCTGATGCTTCACTGTTTTTGACTTTAGTCTGGCTGGGGCCCTGCTAATCAGAACCCCAGCCTAGCTGCTTCCTCTCTAAAATGGTTTCCATGTACCTTAGGTACATCTTTGATTGGATTCTGGAGTGCCCTTATAAGTCCCTAGTATATGGTATACTATGTACCCAGGGCATAGGTACCCCAGAGGCCTACCAGGGGCTGAAGCATATATTATGCCACCCCTGGGAAGCCCTCCAAAAAGACACCACAGGTCTGCTACTGCAGCCTGGGTAAGGTGGTGCATGCACCCCTTACTGTGGTATAGGCTACCTATATCACTACCATTGCACACACATATAACCCTATAAGTCACTCCTATGGCAGGCCTTAACAATCCTGAAGGCAGAGTGCTTGGTTTTTATGTGAGAGGGTGCCCCTGCATGAGCAGAGCCCCTCTGCAGCGTTCGGAGTCAATCCTCTGGTGCTGTTTGTGGTGCAGCCTGACCATATACTCTTAAGTGCATTATAACCTCGCGGTAAATGCTAACTTTGGGATGGCTGCACGGAAACATGTCGTGTTTGGTGTCAAACACTTTGGAATACTACCCCCCGCCAGTTCTGGCGGCGGGGGTAGCATTCCACCCTTCTAGAGGGAGAGACATGTACACACCGGCATACCCGGTATTAACTTTTCAGAGCCCTGGCATCACAAAATGGATGCCGCTGCCACAGACACGGGTCTGGCCTCCTGCTGCTGACCGAAACTCCGGCAGGGGAGGCCTGGACAATAGGTTTCCTGTCACAGGGAGGTGTAACCACCTCCCCAGACAGGATAGTGTGTATTGGGGCTGGGCGGGAGCACTCTCTGGTGCTTTGAAGTCCTGCACTGGGGGCACGTTTGGTGTCCCTGTGCATAGTCCAGTTCAAACCGGTTGCAGGGGCTACCTGCCCCTGCTCTGGCGCGAAACTGGACAAAGGGAATGGGTGTAACCACCCCTCTTCCCTGACCCTCCCATAGGTGGGTCCCCAGAGTATGTCCAACCCCCTAACTTAGTATAAGTATGGGACCCCAGTCCTTAGGACTTTAGATTATCCCTGGACGAAACTCTGAACGTGAATCCTGGACCTTCGACGCTCTACTTGAAGATTAGAGGACTGAAGAATCTCCCTTGGGGTCAAGGAGTGACTCCCCTGCTTGGCAGGCACCAAAGAAGCAACTGTCCGGTCTGCATCGCTGAAGCTCCCGCCGGACGCCGAAGTCTTTGCATCACCAGAGGTGGATTTCCAGACTTCCCCGAGGCTGCCCTGAGACCCCAGCGAAGCTGAGGCACGTAGCTGTCGTGGGTAACGTGGAACTGTGACCCCTGGACACCGAGAACTTTTGCAAGTGCACCCTCTTCCTGGTCTCCCTCGAAGTTGTGCTTTGGGCTCTGAGTAGCCCTCGCCACGAGCACCAACTGCACCGAAGATCACTGGCCTCCACTTCATGAGTGTCCTGTGAGCCAGCTCCAAGTGCGTCCACTCGAGGCTCCTTTGCAATCGCTAGTCTGTTGGCTAGTGGGTCCTCCTGAAGGCAACTCTTCTTTTGCTTGGGCTTTCCTGGTTGCTCCAGACGTGCCCTGACTTACCCTCACTGGGTGAGTCCCTCAGACCTTGCTGGTCTGCACCAAAGTCCTTTCTCTGTTTCTACGTGACTTGCCGTTGCCAAGGCTTGTTGGGTCCAATCCGGTCGCTGACACCCCAGCACTCGACAAACATCGTTGATAGCTCGAATCCAGCTCCTGGTTGTCGTCGACACCTCCTGGACCTCGTGGCTGAAGAGTCAAGACACCCATCAACCTACCTGAAGCACCCGACATCAGTGGGCATCTGCTCATCGCCTTCCTGGTCACTGGCTAGTGACCCAGACTCTGTCCCCTCTGCTTTCAGGTTCTTCAGATCTCCGATCCATCCTTGGATCCACCCGGACACTTTCGACTTGGTCGCCAGCAGCACTTTGCAGCAGATCGCCATTGAAATCGACGACGAAACCCGACTCCAAAAGACACCTATGCACCCGGCTTCCCTGGGTGAGGTAACTCGAGTACTGCGGTGCTCCCGTGGGTATTGACTCTAGAACTGCCTAGTTCTAAAGGGGTATGCTCCAAGTCCTCTTCTAAGTGTCCTTTTCTTTTAAAAATCCAACCGCGACTTTCCCCATAGAAGTTAACGGTGATTCGCGGCTGTGCTTCCACACTGCACGCGTCCCCCGTGGGTCCCCTGTGTCACTACCTTGGGTGGTTCCTTGTGGTCCAAGCACTTCTACAGGCTCTAGGCCTTGTGTCTAGCTCAGTCGTGGTTCTTATACCACTTTTTAGGTCTCGCCTACGCAGCGCGCATGCGCTGCTTAGGAGAGACCTTTAGAAATCGGCACAGCTTTCCCTGCAAAAACGTGCACGCGTTGCATTGCTTCCAATGGCAACGCGTGCACGTCTGGCGATTCACTTGCGGGAGCGAGCAGCTGGCGCCATATGTTAATTATCGCGCCTTGCCGCTCGCTCCCGCAAGGGAATCGCGCTGGTCCCCTCCTTTCGCCCCTCCCTCTGCTGACGCGCGAGGCGCGCGCTTGTGCTTGTTTTTTAAACTGTGATGTAGTTAAGTAGTATTTCTCTTTAAGAGACGGTTTGCTGGAGGTCCGTTTTACTGTCCCGAACTCAAGTGACGCGTCTTTGTTGACATGAACCCTCTGTAGGTTGTGAGTGCACTGACACACTGAATGTAGCAGCGGAGTGAGTGAGGAGTGACTCCGGCGCCGGCGAGGCGAGGGGTCACTTAAAAGAATAGCTTGTGTCACGGACTGAAAACACACGCGCTGCCGGTGACACCTTTACCTGCTCGCCTCTGCTTCTTTAACATCATTAATGGCCTCAGTTTGTTTCCCATCGTGGCTGCCGCCCGACCTGTCTACACTTTTGTCGCTGATGCATTTAAACCCCGTCCTTGCTGTGTGTGAGCCCCTGCCCGGGTTGCATCTGTTCTCTCGGTTTTCACATTTTCGCAAAAGTCAATCAGCGTTGATTTCCCTTTTTTTATTTTCAGAAAATACGTTTTGCAACAATGGTTTCTGCCAAAAATCTATAAACGGCGCATTTCGAATCTAATTTGTAAACCGCATCATGGCTCACTTGGAAGCGCTGCTAAAAGTACAACATTGTTCTTGTCCCTTGTAGTGGATAAGGCTTGTGCCGACTAAAGTCCTTCCTGTTTTAATTTGCATTACTACAAGCCATGCTGTTGTGCTAGAATCGCCGGACTTGTCTCTTAAGGGCAGGGCTATTTTAAGATACTGAGTGATTGTTGTGAAAACACAACTGAGTAACCTTATGTAGTCACTTAAAGCGCTTTGTATATTTTGGCAATTAAAAACCAGATTGACTTTCACATAAAGCAGCAGGCAGTTTGCCTTTAAGCGTGTTTGAGTCTTTGTGTGCGAGAATATAAATTTCTAAATTTAGGTGGTGTTGACGTCCCGTTCACGCGCGTCATATTAGCTCTGCAAGAGCGATAATAATAGAGAAAAAAAATTGTTTTATTTGGCATCCAATTCGGTGGTTCTTAATGTATCTGCCCCAAAAGGATGAAAGGCAGAGAAAGCTCAACTCGAGTTAAATTATTGGGCTGCATGTTGCACTTTGATCTCAGCAGCATGCCTTAATTAACTGAGGTATCTTAGCGGTTATTTAAATAATTTTAAAAACGTTTAGTGATTTAGTCTCAGTGAAGTGTATTTCTTGGTTTTGTAACATGCTTTGGCGAACGTCACTTTCCCAACAATATTCACATGTTCCCTATTAAATCTAATTGTGTCATGAGTTTCTTGTTTAGGAGCACACAGCAACTCGCTTTGATCGACATATAAATGACACAACTAAAAAAACAAGCATTGGCATAGCCAATAGGTCTCGCCTTTGGGACATTATAAGTGTTTAGCCATGCAACAGTTGATGTTGCACCAAGGATATTGTGCTGCATAATTAAATACTTATAAGGTCCCAAAGGCGAGACCTATTGGCTATGCCAATGCTTGTAGTAAGTGGGTTTTGGAAGTGCAAACACTGGCTTTCGGCTGGCGAACCAGCTTGCGTTCACGATAGGCGTGCACACGCGCAGCTGCCATCTGGGGTTTCCTATCTCTTCCTCATTTCCTCGTCATGGCTCATTAACTCTCTGGACTCTTATGTTTCAATCGCAGCAGCAGCTCACATTACCAACTGACGGCCCTGGACTACAGTCACATGAAAAACAACAGCGATTAGCATTGAAATGCAAGCTTTTTTTTGTCTAGTTAGAAATATTGCTTCGGTGGGTTGATTTCACCTTATATCGCTATTTGTTTTATATTGGGAGTCACAGCCTAATTACCAGTATTTTTGTCTCACTCTGTTTTTTTAAAATATTTATTTGCGCAAAGCACAAAGCTATATTTAAGGTTACTTTTTCCGCTCACTTCTTCACTCTATTTAAACTCCACACCCCCACTCTTATTGTCTCTCTCCTTCTCTCTCTCTCCCCTCTCTAATTCCCTCTCTACTTAATTAACTCTCCCCTCTCTATCTTTTTTAGCCTTTCATTCTCTCACCCCTTTATCTGTTTCTCTTTCAAACTCCTTCATTCACTCTCTCTCCCCTTCTTTTCTCTCTCTCTATCCCGCTCCACTCTTTATTCTATGTACACCCTTTCTCTCTTTCTCTCTCACCACCCTCTCTAATTGGGCATTATATCTTCACTCTATCTCTCACTCGGCAACACCACAGCATCACTCATCATCACCACAGCATCACTCAGCGCAACCACAGCATCAATCAGAGCCAGCACAGCATCAATCAGAGCCAGCACAGCATCACTCAGCACCAACACAACATCTCTCAACGCCATCACAGCATCACTCAACGCCATCACAGCATCACTCAGTGCAACCACAGCATCACTCAGTGCAACCACAGGATTACTCAGCACAACCACAGCATCACTTAGCGCCACAACAGCATCACTCCGCGCCACCACAGCATTACTCAGCAGCACCACAACATCACTCCGCGCCACCACAGCATCACTCAGCACCACCATAGCTTCACTCAGCGACACCACATCATCACTCAGGGCCAACACTGCATCACTCAGCACCACCACAGGGTCACTCAGCACAACCACAGGATGACTCAGCACCACCACAGGATGACTCAGCACCACCACAGGATGACTCAGCACCACCACAGCATCGCTCAGCGCCACCACAGCGTCACTCAGCGCCACCACAGCATCACTCAGCGCCACCACAGCATCACTCAGGGCCACCACAGCATCACTCAGGGTCACCACAGCATCGCTCAGCACCACCACAGCATCGCTCAGCACCACCACAGCATCGCTCAGCACCACCACAGCATCATTCAGCACCACCACAGCATCATTCAGGGCCACCACAGCATCATTCAGGGCCACCACAGCATCACTCAGGGCCACCACAGCATCACTCAGGGCCACCGCAGCATCACTCAGCACCACCACAGCATCACTCAGCGCCAAGACAATATCACTCAGCACCACCACAGCATCACTCAGCGCCAAGACAATATCACTCAGCACCACCACAGCATCACTCAGCACCACAGCAGTATCACTCAGCAAGACCTGAGTATCATTCAGCATCACCTCAGCATCGTCTCCGCAACAGTCACCACCACCACCACTACCACCTCAGCATCACTCAGCACCACCTCAGCCTGCTCTCGGAATCTGGCATCTGTTGATTCTCCCTAGCGTCTGGCCGCTGATAGTGTTATAATACAGGTACTAGTTCCCAACCTTCACCCTCCGATTGTTTATGCCCCCTCAAAAAAAAAAGCTTTAACAAACAACCATTGCAATAGGCAGAAACAAGTTGCCAGCATTGCAAGAACAAAAGAAAACTCAGGAAATGTTTTATTGTAAATACTTTTTTTAATATGGTCGTTCAGTTTTACATAATGCCTTCTTGGTCATATATAAAGTAACAAAAATGCTTCTGACACTTTTTTATTATACCTTTTCAGCATGCTGCACAGCAGCCACACTTCTCTACAGCACAGCTTGAAGACATTGGCAAAGTCAATAGCTCTGGCTAAACACTTATAAGGCCCCAAAGGCGAGACCTATTGGCTATGCCAATGCTTGTTTGGTATATGGTTTGGTACGCCCCTAGGGCCCAAACGTGTATTTGTGCTATTACTGTTGATAACTGACTTGTAACCTATGTACTTCGAACTCTAGCCTCATAAAGAGACTAGAGGGGTGTGTTTAAGACTAAATACATATATTTTATATATATACCTGGTGTGGTCCTCTTTCATTTGGTCACTCAAGAGATTATAGACTGGTAAAACAAGCTGCTTTACATTCCTTTAAGACTTAGCCTGAAGGCTGCTCTCCATAGCTACCACTAGGATAGCTTTCAATAAAGGTTGTCTTTAACCTATCTCCATAAGGGGTTGTTTGGACTGGTACAAGGTGCCCACTGTAATTAGTGGACAGCATATACCAGGCCAACTTCTCACAGCTCTCATGAAAGTGGCAGAGGGTTTCAGAGTGTTTTTGGTGGTGGCTGTCCGAGATTACCACGCATTGTCACTAATAGCTTCTATGGATTAACAAACCATTTAATTTAACTGACATGTGTACTAGGCAAAGTATTAAAGTTTAATAAACTATAGTCATGCTCTCAAACATGTGTTTTATTAGATTATTACGATAATAAATATATCTGCAAGTTGACCCTGTTAGCAAAATAAAGTAGGTTAGTGATCTTTTCTAGGAACTTTAGGAGCATTGGGCAGTTTTGAGGCAGTTTTTATACCACAACATGGGCTAATTTGTGAAATGTAACTCACTACATGGGCATAACTGTTGTTTTCTATTCAGTTTTCAGCAGTGCTTAATTTGTAAAAACAAAAAGTCCAGTGCCTTCTTTCGGAGGCATTGCAACTTAAACCACCCATTGCCCCTGCCAGCGCTGACAAGGACAGTACTAGCACAACTACTTGCCATCGCACTCCTACAAGTCTGACAATTCAGACCATCCCAGGCCCCCAAAGCTATAAGAATGACTTAGGCGTATTCATTGTTTTTAATGTAAATGAGATTAATATACAACTGGTGTGTGATCATCTCTACGTTTGACAAACAATGCCACCATGTGGCGGACTGTTATAAGTGCCGGTGCTGCCAATTAAGTGCCGGTGGGGAGCCCTGGAAGCGACTGGCTCAACACATAACATAACATATGTATTTGTAAAGCGCACGTTCACCCCAGCAACGGGGCATCTTGGCGCTGAACAACAGATGTTTATTGTTACCCAACGGTACTCATTTTATTGACCTCAAATGGATGAAAGGCTGAGTGGACCCGCCAGGATTTGAACCTGTGACCATGAGGTCGAACACAGGACCCTGCAGTGGATGCATTAGTCCACTGAGCCACCAGACCCGGCATCAAATTAAGCACTGGTTCTTGGTTCTCTATTCTGCCTCACTAAAAGTGCCACACATAACTATTCATATGAAACACACAAGAAGACTGAATTTATGGATATGTCACAGATAAGCAGTCGCAAACTTTGGCAGCTATGTGAACAGTACTTCCGTCACCTGGCCCAAAATGACTTGTGATACATACTTCAGGTCACAACAAGACACAGCTGAAATTTATACCAACATAATCTTGTGCAATTTCAGAAATTGTTGTGGTACTCTTGTTCTGCGAAACTCCCACAGTTACGCCATGTGCAGAATTTCAGGTCTATTTGGGTAAAATCCCATTGCAGGAGCACACCGACAAGAATGAATACAAAAATGTGGCATTTTAGTTTCGTCCGTCACTTTTTAGACCAAAATGCTTCCTGGGACACAAATTTCACACTAAAATACAGCCCAGTATAAATTTCATGTAATTTCACATCATTGTACTTAATTTTCTGAAATTTTGCATAAATACTCAAAGGAAATTACGCAAAATTGACACGTCATGAGTCACAACAGCCTATTTGTTACATGCTGTAATGATTCTTTAGAAAGGCCTTTTTAGGTCGAGCATTCAAGACCTCTTGTATATACTTTAGTATATACTTATATGTGTATGTACTTTGTGGGCTCTGGAGATCAGCCCTAGGACTTGTCTGCTTCCAGACTTTATTTTCTGTTCAACTGCCTCTATTTAACTGTCTTGATAGAAAACGACCAGTAGAGGTCAGTAAAATACCAGAATTGCTTTCTGCTGAGGGACTTTCTTTTTTTAATTTTTCTGGCAACTGCCTCTTTTTAACTTTTTTGATAGAAAACGACTAGCAGAGGTCAGTAAAATACCAGAATCACTTTAGCATTCTCTATATTCCAGTCTATAAAAATTGTTTTCCACGAGCACCCATAGACAATAATATATATTTTTTCATATCTTTTTGTTGGAAAACGAGGCAGTATCTGTGAGGCCTGCACAAATAACATGACTACATTTGTCCTTCACTGGGAACCAAACACCCAATTGTAGCGCCTGACTCTCAGAGGGTAGCGTTGCAGAGCAGTCTGAGGCTTACTCGAGGGAGGTGGTGTGGGCTAGTAACCGCCATTACAGGTGCGCAGCAATAACACTCAATAATTGATTGTCCAGTCTGTACTTTGCTTTATAAAAGTAAGAGTACATTTATTAGACACACACACTACTCAATACTATGCACCAATGTACAAATATACATAAGCTGTTGGAATTACTTTGTGACATTGCATAACATCTCCACCCCTCCCGCAGGGGGGGGGCCTAGTACCACCACTCCCCTGTATGCACATCATCTTGCCCCCAAATGCAGTTAGTTGAACATAACCTGGAGCGAGGGCCCTGCGCACTGGCATCATCCCAGCGGCGACCCACCCCATTACCTCAACAAGCATTTAAAATAGGTACACCTGCCCTGGTGACACACAACCCTGACTGAGCCTTTCCTACTGACCATGAAGTATACACCTCTACATCTTAAGCGCTAACAGTCTGGGTTCTTCACCTAAGCGCAGCAGCAAGAATACATGTTTAAGCATCACTTTAGAATGACAGTACTCATCACATTTGTTGGTCCTTAGACTGCGTTGCAATTACAGCCCCTAAAGGCATCACAGATGAACTCACAGGATTAAGCATATACAGCCCAGACACCCTAGCAGGAATGTCGAGCAACATAAACCCATTTGACTTATGACATCACCTTACACGGGTACTTCACCTTACACGGGTACTTCACATTACACATGTGACCTTCAGTCCCTCTGAAAGAAATAACATTAGTAAATCCACTACGGGTGCAATTACACCTCTTCATCTCCAGGTGATGCCCTTCTCCAGACATCCCCAACTCAGCATTTCACTCCTTGAGGCAGTCCCTAAAGCACCCCCAGCTATAGAACAAAAGTTCCAGTCATGGGGATGCAGATGACTCCTTGCTGAGCCCTTGAGGGGTTATTCTTCTTTGTCCCCATGAGACTTAGGGAGGGACTTCTTCACCTTGGGCTGGGGGAGACTGCGTTGCCCCTGCAGCTCCCCCTGCCCCTGTCACACATGTGGTGGTGACCCCGTCCTCCTGGGGCCACCACAAGCAGAGATAACGCTGGCTTTTCCTTGCAGGCCGGACAGGGCCAGAATGGCATTATGGGGCGCTTCTCTTTAGCCCTGCATATTAGAACAGCTGCTCTCCCGCTGTGCCGGGGAGAGCCGCGCAACCTGCTTCACTTCACGGTGCCCCGGTCCCACCCGGGCCCTCCTGCATCGCCAGGCTCGTTGGGGGGCCCGGTCCCACCCAGACCCCCAGGTAAGTGGTTTCGGCTCGAGGAGCCCACCCCCGGCTGCTTCTCTCTGATTTTCGGGGGCCCGGTCCCACCCGGGCCCCGAGGTGCTCTGCCTTTGGGTTTGGGGTCCCGTTCCCACCCGGGACCCCCACCTGCTTCTTTGGTTGGAGGGCAGTCCGGGGAGCCCACTCCCGGCTGCCCCCGCCGGCTCCCCACCCGGCCAGCACCCTTGCGTGCTGCCGCAGGAGCCGGCAACGCAGTTCTGGTCTGCCCGCTCCGGCGGGCAGACTCGAAGCCTCACGCCGGCCCTGCCTGACCTCGGGGAGTGCAGCGGCACTCCCCCGGCCTCCTCCTTCTCTTCGGGGCCCGGGTATGGGGTCCCGGGCCCCTTGGGCCATCTTCACAGGGGGCGCAACGGCACCCCCCGGCTTTGCTTCGGGGCCCGGAGATTGGGTCCTGGGCCCCCAAACCAGCTTCACGGGGAGCGCGCCGGCGCTCCCCAACTTGCCTCTTCTGCGGGGGCCAGGGTGGGCTCCTGGCACCCCGCGAACACCACTCCCTCTTCTTCGGGGCCCGGGGATGGGGTCCCGGGCCTATTGGGCACATTTTCACGGGGAGCGCGACGGCGCTCCCCGACTTTCATCTTCGCGGGGGGCTCGATGGCGCTCCCCCGCCTCCTCCTTCCTCACACGGGGCCCGGAGTTGGGATCCCGGGCCCATCCCCCTGCAATTCTTCACGGGGAGCGCACCGGCGCTCCCCGGCTTCATTTTCGGGAGGGGCCAGGGTGGGCTCCTGGCACCCGAGGGGGCACCTTCACGGGGAGCGCGACAGCGCTCCCTGACTTATCTTCTGTTGGGGGCAGCCCCCGGGACCTGACCCACCCCGGGGGCACATTTAAGACCGGCGGTGGAGCCCCACGCGCTTCGTCGTCGGTCTTCTTGGAGGTCAAAGGTCGCCTACCTTCTGGGGGGATATCTCAGCCCCAGGGTACCGATCTGCGCCATTTTCGCCTCCTCTTGCTCCTGGCAGCGCTCCCCAGCCATTGGGAGCACTTTCCTTTGCCCTCTTGGTCTCAAGGAGGATGCATTCAGCAGGGAGCTGTCTTCACTGGCTCCCTGCGCCAGCCTTTGGCCTGGCTCTCCTCCTGGGCCTCTCTTCTCCCTGCGCAGAGGCCCCTGCTTCTGCGCACTGGTCCTGGTCTCTTCTCCTGGCGCTGTTCAGGATCCTGGGACAGTCAGGGGGTTCCTCCTTCCAACTGCCCATTGCGCCAGGCTCCAGCACCCTCTGCCTCAGCAGACCACACCCCAGAGAGAGCGTCTCTTCCTGTGCAAACACTTTTTAAGAGAATGGGGAGGGGGCTGGCAGGAAGTCTCTGTTTGTCCTATCAAACAGCGACACATCACTTCACTGCCCCTGCTCCCTCCTTCCTGCCCAGGCCTCTGGGTTGGTTCAAGATGGCGTCGTCCAGGGTCTCCTGCCACATGGTCTCTGAAAGCCCCTTCCCCCCAAAGCTGCCTTCTGCCTTGTGCAGCTAGGTGCCTGGCACCCTGTGACAGCTGCTGATGGATTAGCCTGTAGCTCCACCCATCTTCTCTCCTTGGAGGGAAGGTCATCCATCCAGGCTGCTGGGGTCAGCCCCCAGCCAGGCCCTGGTTATGAGCTGACTCAGAGAAATATAACATTTCTGGATGACCCAAAAGCAGTACAAATATGACTTTGGACTCTGCATAATACTTCTTCTCACATAGGTTACAGTGGACTTTGGTGCGTGTCTGGAATCTGTAGGCCCTAAGAAAGTAAAACTAGCCCATGTGCTCCCTATCCCCATAAGAGAATAATGGAATAAACACTGTAAAGCACACTGACTTTCCCTGGCATGTTTCTTCCCACTGTATAAAGCCTATTCCATGTCACCACCCAATTCTGCATAAGTCCTGCCACACCATTCACTTTGTAGCTACTCCTGGACTGCGCACACCAGGAATCTCCCCTGCGCAGCCCACACACGTGTGCACATGCATGTACACATGTGTCTGCATGTAACCAGCCCGGTGCCCCTTACTCCAGCTGCTGCGCAGCGGCCTAGTCAAGCTAGGGGGACACCAGTAAAATCCAAATGCAGTCTCTTTCATCATGAGTTCACTGTGGGTGAGTCCCAACTTATGAGGCTCTCCCACAGTAAAAGCTCAACAAATAGGTGCTCAAAAAGCGAAAAATCCGGGCGTCTCAGAGTCAGAACCACCTTCTAACACTTGTATTTTCAGCGATGTGACCACCGAAAGCCCTGATTTTATATTAAAAACAGAGCTTTGGACTATACCATTTCCCGCTGAAAGGCAATATTTCTCTCCATGTGTTCCCATACCTGCCATGTCACGCAGTTTGGTGCTTACTTTCCCTCCATGTTAAAGAACAGTAGATGTTTCAGCACCCAGGCTAATGTGCATAGCTAAATACATATAAGTTCCCAAAGGCGAGACCGATTGCATTGCAAATGCTTGTTGCTGTAGAGTGTCCACTCCATATTTGGACTTAAAATTCTCAAGTGCAAGAAAATATCTACCTAGAAGTCCTCTTCCTCTGGTGTGACCCCAAAATCAGGAACTTCCTCCCAACCAAGAGGGCTTGAGCTATTTTCAGTGTTGCAGGCATAGAGGCGTCTACACGCAGGGATCAGAGAGGCCCACTGCAGCCCAATTACAGCTGTCTTGGACTCTCTGATGAGGAGTAGGGAGTTCTCTTCTCTTTGTTTGCATTACAGCCCCACTACCCGCTTGCTAAGCCACTGAAGTCCGCCTCCCTCCCTTCACAAGTTTAAGAGTTGCGTCAAGAGAACATAACATAACAGCATCTCTTACTACAGAATCCCTAACGTGCAAGTGAACTCTTTTTACGACAATGACGAGTGCGACCATACATTTATATTGTGGCTACTACAATAATGCCAAAATCTATCATGAACTATGCGTTTCTTCGTTTCTGGCTTCAGCACTATGAGGTTACTCTGTGCAATGCCAATCTGTAAGTTCCCTGGCGTCTGTCTGAGGGAGGGTCTATTGTGTTATATAAAATATAAAAATGAGATATCTATAAATAATGAAACAAGTAAAAAAACCTCTTCAATCAATTCTAGCAAGAGACAAGTACGATTTCTCTTTGTTAAGATGCACCAATTTGTGTACTGTGAAGGTGCTAAGGTGATCAATAGTGGGTAACTCCTAAAACACTGATTCCTAACCCATGGCACACTCGAAGCCTTGCTCAGCCAAGTACAATATAGCTGTAACTTGGATTTTCCTAGATTATAAACATGAAGGCGCTCTTTGGCGCTAAAGACAAGGAAAAAGGCTAGCATTGACGAATACTGTGCATTTACTTTTACCACAGCGTCAAAGGTCCTGGAGGGCTGTGGTTCGAATCAAGCCGGGGTTAATGGCGGTCAGGCGTCGCTGGCCTTCGGCAGCCGCGAGTGACCCCTGTGAATGGCGCGGTCTCAGCTCAATTCCAAGTGTCGGTGGGGCCAGAGGTGAGCGAATGCTATTACAAACCCTTGCCTTCTGAAGCTGCCAGGTGAGGGAAAGCACGCCTGACCAGGCCAGGCGTGTAATGTAATCTCCCGCTGATACTGACCAGAGTGGACAGCGTTGTGGCAAATTACCCTCTGCAGGGCCACTTCTTGAAGAGGGCATGAAAATGACAACTTCAGTGGGCAGCGGCTTTACTGTAACACCCATCACCAATGAAATACCGACAGAAAAAAAAGAGAAATAAAAAGATCGTTCAACATTATTTGGGTTCGTCTGATGTTCCCTGGTTGATTTCCATACACTGCCGTCTTTGCAGGCTGCTCCACAGTGTATAATGCTCTCGATACTCACTTGCGTTGGTGTGAGATTGTAACAGGCCTCCTCCAGGGACAGAGTTGATAGTGAGGGATGACACGGATAGACAATGCTGACAGCGGGACGCAAGGGTAAGAAAGCGGTGTTTGACAAGTCAGAAAATGAATCAGCAGAGACTAGTGATGAGCAGAGGCGTCGCTGCCATTGATGCAGCAGGTGCAGTGGCACCGGGGCCCAGTGAGTCCTGATTATTGCTGTTTATCACGATTCAAACAGCCGCCTGTTTTCTTGCTTTACAGCCACTGGTGATGAGATAAACTGAAGTGCTTAATTTGTAAAAACAATTAGTGCCAGGAGGACACTAAAGCTTGCACCATCTGTTGCCCCTGCCAGCGCTACCAATGACAGTGTTAGTGCCAGGAGGACACTAAAGCTTGCACCATCTGTTGCCCCTGCCAGCGCTACCAATGACAGTGTTAGTGCCAGGAGGACACTAAAGCTTGCACCATCTGTTGCCCCTGCCAGCGCTACCAATGACAGTGTTAGTGCCAGGAGGACACTAAAGCTTGAACCATCTGTTGCCCCTGCCAGCGCTACCAATGACAGTGTTAGTGCCAGGAGGACACTAAAGCATGCACCATCTGTTGCCCCTGCCAGCGCTACCAATGACAGTGCCAACGCAACAACTTACCATCACACTCTTACAACTGTGACAGTTCATACTGTTCCAGATATCAAAGCTATAAGAATGACTTGGGAGGCAGGTATTAGTCATTTTAAATGTAAATTGAATTAATAAACAGCTGCTGTTATGCTCATGCCTGAATTAGGCAGACAGCACCACCATGTGGCAGACTGTCATAAGCGCGGGTGCTGGCAATTAAATGCTGGTGGTGAGCACCGGAAACCACTGGCTCAAATTAAGCACTTACTGAATGGGAGAGAAAGCGAAATGATCCACCTTGGGGACGTCAACAATTGCACATCTGATTAAGTTCTAAAATACAAGTGGGCAGATAAAAATAAAAAATAGCACAACGCAGCACAGCAACCAAAGTTGCTATGCTGCATTGCAGTAGGGGAGAGAGCACCGTACAGCCATATTTATAGGGTAGAGCTGTATCAACAGCTGTTCACTTCACAAGTGCTAGCACACTAACAGACTACCTAGTGCCATGCACTCACCTTTGCAGCATAGTGTGTACATTGTCTAGCATGGGTCTTCTACTGGAAGGGTACTCCTCCAGTACAAAGTACTGTGCCCAGAGAAACCTTTAGACGTCTCGCACATTGGAAGTTTGCTGAGGAAAGCAACAAACATGCAAAGAGTGAAAATTTAGGAGAAAGTAAAATATTTCTCCTGCTTAACACCTGCCTTAAGGAGGTACTTTCTTTTGTCATAAAGCCCTGTCTAACAATTTTTGTAGATAGGGTTTTGCATCAAAAACCATAAGTGGCACACTCAAAATGCCTATGTACCACCAATAGAACGCCCCATGGATGCAAAGCAGTGCAAAGGAACTCAAAGCACTATTTGTGTTACTTTAAGAGCTACCTTCTAGCACAAGAAAAGTTTTGCACTGGAAGGTAAATACATTACACTTTCCAATTTGCACTTTGCATCACTTTGTGGTGGTACAAAGTGTTGATAAAATCTGCGTCGTAGGCTCTAGCTGAGCTCCAACAACATCCAGGAAAAGCACCTTCACAGAGACAAAGCAACAGTCTCAAGGTATCCTTGTCTCTTCGAGGGCAAGTAAAAGCCAAGTTCAAGACGTTTCCTATGGAGCCACTTGGATCAACAAATATATAAAATAATGAATTATAATGACAGGGAACTTGTCAAAGGTTATTTATAAACATCATTAAATATTTCAAGAAAAATACAATGAATTAAAAGAACAAAAAGTCCGTTTAACAATTTTAAGTGACTTTGGGAACGATTCCCACACCCTGAATCCTTTCAGCAGCAGTCATGTCAAACCTATATATGGTGAAGTCTGAGAGTACAGTCAAGCTTCTTGAAGGGCAGGCAAAAGTTCTGAGTGAGAACAGGGGCATTTTTGGCAGATGAGCAGGGCACAAAGTCATGAGGTATACTAAACGGGTTTCCTTAGCCAGTTAAAGGTTTTACGCCTTTTGATTCTCTTCAGTGGTTATTGTTTACAACTCATGCTAACTTTAGTTCCACATCTGCAGGTGGCATTTAGATGGTCTGTCACTTTAAAGAGCCATTGTGTCTTAGAAAAGCTGTTCAGTTCAGGGCAAGATGTCAGTCGTATCATTGGATCAAGATAAAGCATTATCCTGTGAAGTCCAGTAGAATTGGAACCCCACACATAGGGGCATATTTATCAATAATCACTCAGCGCAGCAAGCCACCTTGCTGTTCTGAGCTGCGGGAAAGGGAAAGGGCAGCAATGTGCCGTATTTAACAGTATATGGCTCATTCCTGTCTTTTCCCTGCGCTGACGCACAATGTGCTACCTAGCGCCAATGCAGGCAACCTTGCACTGTGGTGAAACCATGCCTGCGTTGTTTAGCAGGATTGTTTTTGTGCAGGAAGGGACACCTTCCTGCAGAAAAACACCCCCCTGAGGCAGAATGCAGCGCACATAGAAAGAGGAAAAAACTAGGAGAAATAAAGATATTTCTCCTCGTTGCACCTCCCCTGGGGATGTGTAGCATTTTGATGCATCCACAGGTCTACCAGTAATGGTAAATCTGGGAATGCGCCAAAATCCATGGGTGGATGTATGGGAACACCCACGCCCACCCGCCCCATGGAACGACTCCCTGGGGCAGAGTAATGAAATGCAGCAATTTGCACTTCGTTGTGTTACTCTAGATTTATCAAGCCACTCAGGGCCATGAAAGATGGCCTTGCATGGCTTGATAAATCTAACTTAAGAGTTGTGTGGCTCTTGCACCCCGTTACACCCAGTTGTGTGATGCAAGAGTGACGCAACTGTTTGATAGATTTGGCCCTGAGGACTTATCTTATTTTAGATACTGCAAACTAGGGTAGCAGTGTAGGTAGGCCTCCACACTCACAAATATTTAGGCTAGCAACTGTATGGACAAGCCCTTACACAATACGTATGCCAGGGCCTACATGTGTGGATCAATATCTCTCAATCCTTCTGTACTCTGAGCAGGCACAGGATTTGAGCAGGCAGACTCCTAGCCTCAAGGAGTTACCTCTACAAGGTTTTTAGCTCCCTCTCTCCTGTAGTTCCCCGGTACCAGCATGTAAGGCTTCTTGACTGGTGAGGTTTCCAACAACAGGCAGGCAAAGCATAAAATAATGGTAGAGCCCTACTCTGGGTCTAGGCTTCCCAGCTCCCATTGACAAGTTTTCAGCCAGTGGAAGACCCTGATGCAAGTAAGAACAGCTCCCCTGCCCTTTCTCCATTGAGTCAGATGGGGAGGTAGATCTTTCACCCATCTGGTACCTAAGTTGTGGAATGCCCTCCCACTGGAAATTCGTGCTGCCCCAAACGAACTAGCTTTCAGGAAGAATTTGAAAACCTGGCTTTTCCCACAATAATTAGGCATTGGCTCAGCTTGTTCACTGTCAGAGCTCTTTTTAGCGCTGGGAAGCCCTTGGGCAGCCATGCGCTCTATAAATCCAATAAATAGAAATAGAAATAGAGTCAAGGGTTCTTATAAACCTGCTACGTGGTTTATAGCACTATTTGACATTTTTATAGAAAAATGGCCTAATCCAATTCATACATTTATAGCACTTCCAATCACACCCTTCACTAAGCTGGCCTACACCTCTTTTCAACATTATTGTATTAAAAATCATGAAATATCTTGTTTAAAGCTGTGAAGTCTTGCCACTATGCCACATAAATCCAAAATATACGTGATCTTCACTTTTTGCAAAGTTATACTTTCTCATGGTCTGCTAGATTAAAGGCAGATGTGGCTATTTATAGCAATCTACATAAGCCATCTTATCTGCTTTGGGTTCAAGTATTTGAAGCGATAAAAGTCCAAAACCCAGTAAAAGAATAAGTGCTGGTGCCCATAACATTGGTCAAAAGCCCCCATACGGGCTAAAATATCAGTGCACTGAACACCAAGCATGTGTAGTATTCAATCCATCTCAAGCTGTCTTAATCTGCTACCAAACACTCTCTTCCCCTTTACCTCACTCTTGCACGTTTCTGCTTTCTCCTTCTGTGACATTTAATTTCCATCTCTCTTTTGCTCTCGGGAAATGTCCACTCAGGAAAAATAAGTGCTGGTCCACAAAAATGAGGTAATTTGTTTGCCACACTGCAGTAGGGATTGGTTATATTAACAACCTTATTAAAATTTAACCCCTCCTTTTGTGGCTTAGAATCTGGACCAAAAGCCAGACATCCTTCAATAGGGCTGTGCTTGCAGACTGTTTAACACTTGACATCTGTTTGAGTATTCCTTGGTTGAAGCATATCCAGAATTTAAGTCGCAGCATGGGACAGGAGGACTTGTTTACCTCTCCTAGCACTGCTAGCACTGCTTCAGCCATCTCCATTAGGACTTTGAAGTAGATGTTTCTAAAGGGATGCGTGGAGGATAGAATGCGGTGTGCTGTAGACAAACCAACGGTCCAGACCTATATGGGTATTTGTCCGGTTGAAAGTCCTGCAAAATAAATTCTTATTGATGAGGCTTAGGCTTTGCACAGTGCACTTTCTCGCTGCTTTTCACAAGGCACTTATTTTTCACAGCTTCCTTTATGCCCATGTGATGACCTATCCCCACAGACCAATTTACATTTTATTTATTTTTTGTAAATTTTATTTGTTTTTGAGGAAACACTATTTGCTGCCCATCTTTAGGGTGGCCAACATTTGTTACTGTAGAGCCGCTTTCATTTATCTGCAAACCTTACCCAAGATGAGCTGGTTATCCGCTGCCACATATATTCATCATGCTATAAAGCAGAGGGCAACAGTTCTTATGTGAAGTTTTATGAATCTTATGTGGTTTTTATGGATTTTTATTTTATTCTTATGACAGATCACCGTGCTCTTGATTGTAGTATTGACTGTCTTCAATATGTTTGACTTTCTGCTTAAGATAACCCAGGGGAACATAGCAGACCCCTAACGAGTTTTTCTTCTAGGACTCCTTTTGAGGTTTTTGTTCCTTCGGTTTTATCTGAGCTTAGTGATATTCCATCTGATGACTGCTGCTGTATGAGGATTTCTTTCTTTCTATGAATTGAGATGAGTATTTTAATGTTTTAATTATATATATTGCTTTGCACTGTGCACTTTTATGGTTCAAATGAGCCGAAATAAAGTTGTTTTGAGTGCCGGTGGGTCCCATCAGCTACCACCAGCTCAAATTAAGCAGTGCCAGAACCACAATGACCTCTCTATATTCCCTGCCATTTTCCTGTGTCACTAGCTGTTTCCCTGGTTTTTGTGTACCTTGAAAGAGTTTGTGGAGACCCTTAGTCCATAGGGACCCCTCCAACTGCAGATCCGACTATTCTCAGGGATACCTTTGAAGTGCATTGACAATGGGGGAGAGCCTCCATTGCCTGTGAGATGTCCCCACATGTCATCTCAAAAGAACCTGCCTTCACAGACTCCTCTTTCAGGAGGAAAAGAATCAGTCTGCCTGAATATTTGAATTTGTGAGAATGCCTGGGACACTGGCATTGAGCATCCGCCTAACTACAGAGCTACCCAGCTCTTGGAATATGAGCCAGAGCTTCCCTGTAGCTCACACAACACAGTTTAAACCGAGGACCTTTGTGGACTCCGCTGTTGTTGGAGCATTCCAATGTGTGGGTGTGGTGTGTTGTTGCTTCCCCCTGGCAAGGACTACACCTGTGGCTCTGCTGATGCTCTTCTTGCATTGCCCAATGTGGAACTCCATGTGAAACCAACCACTTATCCCAAGCAGCCCAGCAATGCTGAGGATAATGTGAGCCCTTTGCCCATAGCTATGCCCCATGTTTGGATTATCTTAGTGTCCTCCTGTGCACATAGGAACTGAGAGACACTGTTTCATTCCTTTGCAGGTACCAAATGTGATGTCTCTTGTATTGCTTTTGTGGTTTCAGTGCGCTTGCTTGTTTTAGATGTTTGTGGAGTGGACTTCTAGGATTATAGACCTTAACAGTTACTGTTGATGCAAACCAATCTGTGTTTTTGCAAAAAAATTGTGAACCTCCATATTAGTACAATATTTATTTACTGTTTGTGAATATTAGCCATTTTTTAACATTAAATCAACAGACTACGTGTCTCTAACTGTGTTTATTTTCAAGCTTCAAGAACATTCACTGATCACAACCATTAGATACTGTGACTGTTTAGTCATGAGCTTTTGTGTCTTTGTTGCATAGTGCCTAATATCTGCTCAAACTGTAAGTTGGTATATATAAATGATAGAGTCTATGATAGCAACTCTGTAGTTATGGTTAGTACAGAGTTTTCATTGAAAGGTCATTTTTAGGTTTCTGCGATAGACAGCTTTAGCCATCTGATGGCCAGACCTGTTGATTCCAATACACATAGAGTAGCCATAGGTTCACTTCTTGCTAATGATTGGATGTCTTTGTTGTCTGTCTCAGTTGTCTCCTCTTGATTTAATGGCTTACTTCCATATTCTTGTGTCTGTCACACCCAGGAGCATTTATTTCTTCCAGTGTTCTGATTGGTTGATGTTAGACTTGGCATCTTTTGGCGTGTTTCCCCTGACTTTTTGCTTTCTGACCTCCCGGTTTTGACTCTGTTTTTGCTGGTATAATGATTCTGCGCACTTTCCTCACTGCTGTCCGGTGGGAAAGTGCAAGTGCTCCTGTATAAAATGCGTTATGGATTGGTGTTTCCATGATTGGCCTATTTGGTTTATGTGTCAGTCCCTTGTAAAGTGCACTGCGAGTGCCAGGGCCTATAGACCAAATGCTGTTGGTGGGCTGCAGCACTGGATTGTGCCACCCACGCAAACAGCCCGTAAAGTGTAACTCGGGCCTGCCACCGCAGAGCCTGTGCGCAGCCTGGGGCTGCCATGTCGACTTGGCAAGTGCACACACTTGCAAGTCCCCAAACCTTCCCTTTGCTACATGTTAGTCACCCCTAAGGTAGGCCCAAGGTACCCCTGTGGGCAGGGTGCGGTGTATGCGAAAGGTAGGACATGCCCGAGTGTGTGCGGCATGTCCTGATAGTGAATTACAGCCTAGTTCGTTTTTCACTATTGCAAGGCTACCTGTTCCCCTAGGCCAGAACGGGCAGTTTTGATTATTACAGCTTATAATCCTAACTGACCCCGGGAACATGGTAGAAATTCGAGTTTAGTATGCCTGGACTCAGAATGATAAAATGCATCTTTTAGTGAAGGTGGTTTTAACATTCTGTGTTTGAAAATACCACTTTTAGAAAGTGGGTATTTTCTTGTCTAACCATCCAAGCCTGCCTGCGAGGTTGTGTATTCCTTGTCTGGAGTGTGAGTGACAGGGGCTGGGGGATGCCAGGAGACAGGGTGAGTCAGCACAGGGCTGAATAGCAAGATCTACATGTAGATGGGTGGGAGGGTCGCACCTGGGCCCTGAATAGGACAGTGCCTTCCCTCCACAATGCTGGCTCCACCTCCTGTGGTGCGTCTGATGTCCCTGGCCTACTCACTGAAAGAAGGGACGGAGACTTGTCAACAAAGTGCTCCAGAACTGGTTTGGACTAGGCAACGGCCTCTCTGCCTTCAGAGAACAAAGGAATTTGGGATATAAATATTGGGGCCCTGACCCCATGAATTTAGATCTCGCTGGAATCAAGGAACCTGCCAAGACGAAGAGCTGGAAGAGCTGCCAGGAGGAGTACTGCCCCTTTGCTGTGTTGTTGCTTTGTTGGGTTGGCCTGCAGCTGCTGCTTCTGCCTTGGGCAGTGAAAGGACTGGACTGAACTTTCTACAAACTTGTGCTGAGTATCTCCAAGGGCCTGAAACCGAGCTGGCCTCTGTTAAGAAGTCTCAGGGACTACAAAGACTTCACAAGCCTCTGGGTACCGCTTCTGGAACGCTGTTTCAGTTGCCACAGAGGAAGGGAACCGCAACCGACGCCGTCAACCGAATCCATCCCTGGCCGGTGACCTGTTTGCACCGCAGACCGCATCGCCCCGCTTCGCATCGCAACCCTGGTCTCACCGTGGGCGACGTCCGACGCCGCCAACATCGAGCCGCTGCTTGCACCGTGACCTGTGGGCACCACAGTTCGCATCGCATCGCTTCACTGAACCAACCGGACCCGACCGACGAGGTAGCTGCGACTGGCTCAAGAGTCGTGACCGCACCGCAGTTGGGGCACCGCTCGCACGCCTGCGACCGCACCGCTCCGACTCGCACCGCTGTCCGGACGCCAGCTCCCGCACTCCGGCTAGGTCGCCTGCATCGCAACCTGTCAGCACCGCATCGAGCATCGTCTCACCCTGCATCGCACGCCTTGGACTCACCGACTCCGTCTGCACGACGCTCATCGAGCCGCTGCCTGCACCGCATCGAGGGACACCGCACCTTGCATCGCTCCGTCTTGCACCGCAACCGCGACGAATGCCGACCGGCTCGTACACTCCGTACCAGCCACCACGAGAAAGGTACTGTAACCGAGTCTGTTCATGACTCTGCTGGCCCGTATCGACGCGTTCGGCTGGAACTGTTAGACTCTGTGGTTTTCAGCATCACGGTAGGCTCGGACGGAGCTACCGACTCGTACGAACTTTGCTTTTGTGCTATTCCTGCAAAGAAGAAGTTACCGTATCAAGCATTCATTTTTAAAGTACAGTATTGTGGATTTTTGTCGTAATTGGTCTTGTCTTGAGTATATAAAATATTGGTTATTTTTCTAAACTGGTGTGGTGTCCGTTTGTAGTGCTTACACTGTATTACTGTTGGTTATGTGCAAATGCTTTACACACTGCCTCTGAATTAAGCCTGACTGCTCGTGCCAAGCTACCACGAGGGTGAGCAGGGGTTACTTCACGAGTGTAACACCCTTACCCTGACTAGGAAGAAGGGTCCCTACTTGGACAAAGGTGCAAGCCCTTGCCAACTAGAGATTCCATTTCTAACATTGGTTGTCAGCGGTGAGGATAGGACTTGTGTTTGCACTTGACTTACAGTGATTGGTGTGCACTACTACCATATCGCAGACCATTACGTACCACATACTGGTTCTTTTTCTATTGGCCTATGTAGGAGAGTAGGATCTGCCTCTTATGTTGCCCCCACTTTTTTTCTGATGTTAGCACTGGTTTCTGGCTATAGTCTGGCTGGGTCCCTGCCAAACAGGGCCCCAGCCTCTCTGTTCTCTCTAAACGACATGGAGTGCACTCTAGGTGCACTAGTGATTGGATACTGTGGTGCCTTATGAGTCCCTAGTATATGGTACCTTAGGTGCCAAGGGCATAGGTACTTCACAGGCCTACCAGGGGCTGCAGCATGTGTTATGCCACCCCTGGGAAGCAGTCTAAATCTGACACCACAGGCCTGCTACTGCAGCCTGGGTGAGGTGGTGCTAGCACCCCTCACTGAGATATAGGTTTCCTATATCTCTCCTGCACACACATATAAACCTATCAGTCACCCCTAAGGCAGGCCCTATCAATCCTGAGGGCAGGGTGCTTGGCTTCTATGTGAGGGGGTGCCTCTGCCTGAGCAGGGCCCTCTGCAGTTCTCAGAGTCCATTCTCTGGTGCTGTTTGTGGATGCGGTTAAACCATATACTCTTAAGTGCATTATATCCTCGCGGTAAATGCTAACTTTGGAATGGCCGCATCAAAACATGTCGTGTTTGGTGTCAAACATCTTGGAATACTACCCCCGCCAATCTTGGCGGCGGGGGTAGCATTCCACCCTTCTAGAGGGATAAGACATGTACCTGCTGTGGAAACGCGGTAGAATCCTAAAGAGCCCTGGCATCACAAAATGGATGCCACCAGTCACAGACACTGGGCTGCCCTCCTGCTGATGACCGAAACTCGCAGTGGAGGAAGCCCAACAATAGGCATCCTGTCACAGGGAGGTGTAACCACCTTCCAGACAGGGTTTAGTGTATTGGGGCTGGGTGGGTGCACTCTTAGAGTGCTTTGAAGTCCTGCACTGGGGGAGCAGAAGGCTCCTCTGTGCATATGCCAGTTCAAACCAGCTCAGGGGCTACCTGCCCCTGCTCTGGCGCGAAACTGGACAAAGGGAAGTGGGTGTAGCCACCCCTCCCTTGACCCTCCCATAGGTGGGGTCATAGAGCTAGTCCATCCCCTCTTTTTAGTATAAGAGGGGGAACCTTGCCATTGCAAGGCAGATAACCCCTGGACGACGCTCTACAGAAGAACCCTGGCCCTTCGACGTTCCACTACCTTTGGAAGACAGAAGAATCTCCCTTGGAGTCAAGGAGTGACTCCCCTGCTTGGCAGGCACCAAAAACGACAACGACGGTCGCAAACTACGCCGCTCCCGCCGGAGTCCGAAGTCCCTGCAGCCCAAGAAGTGGATTTCCTGACCTCTCCCAGGCCATCGTGAGTCCCCAGCGAAGCTGAGGCAAGTGGACCCCACGAGTAATGAGGAACCGCGACCCCTGGGTACCGTGCACTATTGTCGAGTGCAACCCCTTCACAACGTTCTACGAACTTGTGCTTTGGACCACGTGTGGTCCCGACCTCCAGCAGGAATCCTCCGAAGATCAGAGGCCTACACTGTCCCGAGTGACCGTGGGCCCCTGTTGAGTGATTCCGCCCGAGGTGTCTTCGCGATCCCTTGCCCGCTGGCTTGTGGGTCCCCAGAAGATTTCTTAAAGAAACCAAAGGTCTCCCCTGGTTGCTCCAGGCCTGCCCTGACTTACCCTCGCTGGGTGAGTCCCTCAGACCTTGCTGGTCTGCGCCATCGACTTTTCTTCATCTCCCCGAGACTTGCTGCTGCCAAGGCTTGTTGGCTCCAATCGAGTTGCCGACACCGCAGTCAGCTGCAGACGTCGAGGGACACACCGAATCCAGCTTCTGGTCGTCGTCAACGCCTCCTGGACCACGTGGCTGAAGAGTCAAGGCACCTGCAACCGACCTGAAGCGACCGACGACGGTGGGCATCCATCTTCCTTGCCCCGGGTCACTGCCAAGTGACTTTGAACACTGTCCCCTCTGCTTTCAGGTCATCCTTCTTCAGAATCCAGGCTTGGATTCCACCGGACACTTCTTCAGCTCCCGCAAGCAGCAAGTCTTCTTTGTTCGCCATTGAAAACGACGCCGCGCCCCGACACCAAAGGACACCTGTGCACCCGGCTTCCCTGGGTGAGGTAACTCCAGCACTACGGTGCTCCTGTGGGTGTGGGCCCTAGAACTACTTACCCTGTAAGTGACTTGCTTGTAGGTTCTCCCGAAGTATCCTAAAACTCTTTATTTCCAACCGCGACTTGCCCCATTGAAGTTAACGGCGATTCGCGCCTGTGTATCCACACTGCACGCGTCCCCCGTGGGTCCTTTACTTACCTGCCTTGGGTGGTTTCGTGAGGCCCCAGCACTTCTGAAGGCCCTAGGCCTTGTCTCCTTGCAAGTCGTTGTTTCTAAGTCTCTTACTTAGTATATGGTCTGGTACGCCCCTAGGGCCCCAGCCATATTTTGTGCTTAACTTATTGTGAAACGTTGATTTGTGCATATGTTTGTCTTCTAATCTCATAAAGAGATTAGTAGAGAGTTATTTAGAAATAAATACATATATATTTGATATATATACCTGTGTGGTGTCTTTTCATTTGGTGATTCAAGAGATTATATGGTAAAACAAGCTGCTTTACATTCCTCCGAGACTTAGCCTGAAGGCTGCTCTCCACAGCTACCACTAGGATAGCTTTCTTAAAAGGTTGTCTTAAACCTATCTACCATAAGAGTCGATTTGCCCTGGTGCAAGGTGTCCACTTTAATTAGTGAACAGCATATACCAGGCCAACTTCTCACATTGGTGGGCAGCGTGTGGGATTCCAGCTTGCCATTGTTTTACCAGAAAATCTCTATTTGAATTACTAACTGAAAACCATTATAGGTACTCAAGGTACATATAAAGTCAAGCTTAGTATCAATAAGTTCTACTGAACTTAGAGCTGTGTGCCAAGGGATAGCACACCCTTTCCACAGCTCAAGCTAGGATCAGTAGGCCACAAACTAGTGTAGGTAGTACAACACTGCACAACACTAGAATGTCCTTAAAGGGTGGACCCAGTGGATCCACTCAGCCTCAGTATAAGGACATGGCTTTCTCTGACTTGAGAGCCATGTGTGTTGACAGACACCTGAGACTAGGACAGAGTCCCTCAACACTACACCTGATAGATCTGCTGACAGCAGATGACCTTAGATTGGCTCTAGGAGCTAAGGGGTCTGAATCAGTGGGTGGGTCAATCATAGTATCTGGGTCAGATGAGGACAATCCGAATGACCAAGACTCTGTGGTTGAAGGGCCAGGCTTCAAGGAGCCTGAACAGGACAGAGGAGTTCTCCCTAAGAGAACTGGCAGAGTGGATGAGAGGCACAGATCCCCTTCCAGGGAATCTGAGCACTCTTATCACTCTGGCAGAGAATTTGTCCAAGAGAGGAGCTCATACTTTAACTTAAGAGAGACCTCCTCTGAGAGAAGGTGCAAACTGCTCCAGTATGAGGAAGCCAAAGTGGCCCTCAGAACCAAGCAATTGGCACTGGATAGAGAAGCCCTGGAGATCCAGAGAGCTTCCAGAAGGGAGGGTTTAGAACCCCCTGGTGGCAGCAACAGTGTCCCTAGA
>CAWUFW010014460.1:0-412554 GCA_963921515.1 Calotriton arnoldi
AGTTTTGACCTGTTCATGTTTTGAGTTGGGACCTTAAATGTAGTTAGTGACCAGTTTACCAAAAAAGTAGTAAATCTGCACTCATCAAAGTACTCCTTGAATGGGTGCAAATTGCTACATTTTGAAATTCCCAAACATTGGCAGTAGTAGGCTTGGAAAGCTGTGCCAGTCTCACGTTTCCAGGCATACTACTGTTAATCAAAAACACAAAAGATGATGGGATGAATGTTTGCACATAGTATAACCAGTGACAATCGCTTGGGGTATCTTTCCAACCCATTGTTTATTGCTCACTGTGCCACTTTAGACAGAAGCCCACCTATCAATCATTCAATCAATCAATCAGGGGGTTTGTAAAGCGCGCTACTCACCCGTGAGGGTCTCAAGGCGCTGGAGGGGGGGTTTGAGCAGCTCCGCTCAGTGGAAGAGCCAGGTCTTGAGTGTCTTCCTGCAGATCTTCAGAGGGGGGGTGCGTCTGATGTCGATCGGGAGCTCATTCCAGGTCTTGGCCGCGATGTAGGAGTAGGCTCTTCCACCTGTTCTGGCTCTGCGGATGCGCAGAGTGTCGGCGAGGTCGGCGTACGTGGAAGGAGATTCTCTCGTTGAGATATTCGGGGCTGGTGTTGTGGAGGCATTTGTAGGCGTGGGTGAGTATCTTGAAAGTTATTCTCTTCTCAACGGGGAGCCAGTGGAGGTTCTACAGGTGTTGGGTGATGTGTTTGTGTTGAGGGATGCCGAGGACGAGTCTGGTTGTGGTGTTCTGTATGTTCTGGAGTTTGCAAAGCAGAGAGTTGTTGATCTCGCCGTAGAGAGCGTTTCCGTAGTCCAGTCTGCTGGTTATGAGTGCGTGGGTGATGGTCTTCCTCGCTTCGGGGGGGGGATCCATTTGAAGACCTTTCGGAGGATGCAGAGGTTGTTGAAGCAGCTGGAGGCGACAGCTTTGACCTGTCGGGTCATGGAGAGGGAGGAGTTGAGTGCGATGCCGAGGTTTGGGCGTGGTCCGTGGGGGTGGGAGGGCTGCCGAGGGCTGTGGGCCACCAGGTGTTGTCCCATGCTGAGGGGGAGGGTCCAAGGACGAGGATATCTGTCTTCTCTGACTTGAGCTTCAGTCAGCTGCTGATCATCCAGGATAGGATGCGACGTCCTTCATTACTTCCTGGAAGTTGAGTCTGGTGGTGATGGGGTCCTTGGTGAGGGAGAGGATGAGCTGGGTGTCGTTGGAGTAGGATACTATGCTGAGCCCGTGCTGTCTGACGATGGCGGCAAGGGCGGCTATGTAGATGTTGAAAAGCATGGGGCTGAGCGACGATCCTTGGGGTACTCTGCAGTTGATTTCCGTGGGTTCAAAGAGGAAGGGTGGTAGTCTGATTCTTTGGGTTCTGCCGGTGAGGAAGGAGTGGAGCTAGTCGAGGGCGGTTCCTCGTCTGCCGGTGTCGTGGAGTCTGGCGGTGAGTGTGCAGTGGGAGACGGTGTCGAATGCTGCAGAGAGGTCAAGTAGGATCAGGGCTGCGGTGTATCCTTCATCAAGGAGGGTGCGGATGTCGTCTGTGGCAGCAAGTAGGGCGGTCTCAGTGCTTTGGTTGCTGCTGAATCCGGATTGGGAGGGGTCGAAGATGGAGTTGTCTTTGATGAATTTTGTTAGTTGGGCGTTGACGGCCTTCTCTGGAATATATGACGCTACAATGCATGCAATTACAACACATGCCTTTACAACGCAGTCTTTACATCGCAACTACCATTACATTGCATGATTTTACAACGCATGCCATTACAACGCATTTTTGAAAACTACCATTACAACGCTTTCCATTACAATGCATACCATTACAACGCATACCATTACAACGCATAATACTTTTAGGGCAGCAGTAGGGTAAGTGTTGGATAGTGTAGGGGTAAAAATTACTATTCCCACTCCAGTGAGTGCAACAGTAGGGTAAGTGTTGGATAGTGTGGGGGTAAAAATTACTATTCCCACTCCAGTGAGTGCAACAGTAGGGAAAGTGTTGGATATTGTAGGGGTAAAAATTACTATTCCCATGTACCCCAAAACACATACCCTTTTTGTTCCGAGGACCGCAGAGACCACTTCAGCTCATTCATCAGGAACATGAACATCAGACACAAACTCTTGCCTTGAAAAAGCCCATGGCCAAAGGGCCACACAGGAGAAACACGTGTCGGCTCTTTTTCGTTTTTCCTTTTGTGTTCCATATATGAGAATATGAATAAATACAACGCACTAGAAACCTAAAAATGAACTAGTGGAAATTATTCTGTTTAACAAATACAAATCAAGACGGCACAATCCTCCGCCCACTGCATAGACTTAACTCATACTTGCTCTTGGGTGTAGCCATTTGTGAGGCATGTGCCACCAGCAAGTTTGGGCCCTGACAACTGTAGCACAAAAGCCCAGATTTCGGCACCCATCCTAGTAACCCAAAACCCATACCCACCCTAATACTAAAAAAATCTCCATTACTTACCTTATAATGCGTTGTAATGACATGCGTTGTATTGGTATGCTTTATAATGGTATGCGTTGTAGTGGCATGCGTTGTAATGACATGCATTGTAATGGCATGCGATGTAAAGGCACTTGCGTTGTAAAGGTAGGTCGTTGTAATGATGTTTCCCCTTCTCTGTGACTCTGTGCTGAAGGCTTCTTGAGTAGGGGCCTGACTTCTGTGCGTTTACAGTCATCGGGAAAGATGCCGGTCTTGAAGGTGGTGTTGATAGTGCATTGTAGTTCCGGAGCGATGGCGGCTCTGTGGAAGATGTGCTGGGGCAGGTATCTGTGGGGGTTCCTGAGTGGATGCCTTTCATGGTCGAGGTGGTGTCGTCGGTGGTAACTGGGGTCCAGGCGGAGATGGTGGGCTGCATGGCGTTGCTGGAGTGGGAGGTGGTTTCGGAGTTAGGTGTCTGGTCGTTGAAATTGTCATAGAGGCCCTTGATTTTCAGATGGAAGTAGGAGCCGAGTTTGTTCCAGAGGTCCTGGGATGGGTGATGTTCTTGGTTTCGCAGGGGGGCTTGGTGATTTCCTGGATGATGTTGAAAAGTTCCTTGGAGTTGCTGGAGTCGGTGAGGATCTTGTTCTGGATGAAGGTCCTTTCGGTGAATCTGATGCATTGGTGGTATTCCGTCATGGCGTTCTTGTAGGTGGTGCGGTCTTCCGGCGTTTTGCTGTTTCTCTAGTTTTTCTCAAGACGTCTGCAGGTGCGTCTGGATTCTTGGAGGTTGGTGGTGAAGCAGGTGGCCTTCCTGGGGTGATGTCTGTTGGGGTTACGTAGCGGTGCAAGCTCGTCGGTGCAGTTGGAGATCCAACAGTGGAGTTTTTTCGCTGCGAGGTTGGCGTCAGTTGAGGTGGTGGGGGTATTGCGGTTGAGGGTGGAGTTGAGCTGCTCTTCAGTGAATTTGCTCCAGTTTCTTCATGGAGGGCGGCGTGCAGGTTTGGGCGGTGTGGGTTTGTTGACGAGTAAGTGTACGCATTGGTGGTCTGTCCATGGGGGTTGTGTGGTGTGGCTGAAGAGGATGTTTTTTCCACTTGCGAAGAACCTAAAGCAAATCAGTACTGAGCTCTGTTCCTCATGGAAGCAGACCATCCCGAACTGGGTCATTTCACCTTTCCATCCTGCAGCCCACTGCTTTCTTAGTTTGAGATTAACACACCTCGAATCTCACTGACTAAGCTACGTCCCTGGCACTAAATACGCAAGCTATTGGCTGCCTGAGCTGAACTTTGCCTGGCTGAGTATTTAACAGCCCTGTGGGTGTGACCTCCTCAGTCCTGCAAAGCGCCTCACGTTTCTCCCCCTCATGATGAGGGGGCGCATCACAGGTAGACTCGGACCTGGGCGCTTCAGTTTCAAGCCCTGCATTGCTCATGGCCAAGTTCAATCAGTGACACCTTGTCACCAAGTGGGGTGGCCATAGTAAATCTCCCCATCCCACTCTGTGACATGTAGGGGACTGCTGCCTCCACTCATTGGTTGATGCAAGGTCAGCCAATGAGAGGAGACAGCAGTTTCAACCCTCTAGGAACCTCGAAGGCTTCCCTCCTGTCACCAGAGATCACAGCTGCAGCCTGGTGCTTTATTTTTTAATGTTTAGTGTATGTGTGAGTGTGTGTTTGTATGAATGTATGTGTATTAGTGTGTGCTGAGAATGGATGTGTGCTTGTGAATGGTGGGCGTATGTGTGTGTGTGCATGTGAATGTATGGGTGTGAGTGAGTGTGCATGTACATGAGTGTGAGTATGTATGTATGTGCATGTGTGGCCCACTCTCCCCCCGCCTGACACTGTTCGGGAATAGCATTTTGTTGTATGTGAGCAGTACTATTTTTGTAGTACTACAAAACATAGTACAAAGTGCAGTTTGTGAATCGGCCCAAAGTGCTCTTGAACAAGTTCCAATTGGCTAGTCTGAGAGGAGAACCGCGGCCACTGAATATGGGGTGCTGTTGTCTGCAAGATGACTGACAATCCAGACAACCCAGAGATCTGATACATGTCTGGAACAGAAAGAGGAGATAGGATTGTGACACACGTGTTCTTGAAACAGCAGAAGAGTAATCACGTACGCCCATGAGTTCTCATGTGGCAAAGAACAGATTGAAATGGACTATTCAAAGTACATCCAGGAAGGGGGGGTAAGCACCTGAACTCCCATTGTGGTACTTCCCAGAGCTTGCGAGACTGATGCCAAAGGAAGACACAACTGTTTGAACAGGGGTCCAGATACAGACCTTGCAGGACCTGTACAATGGAATTGCATTAGAAACGTTTACTACTTTACATGAATTATTAAATTAAAGCATGCCAGTTTTGGCAGGGGCGTGGTCAAACCGCCCGCAAGATGGCAGAGTGTTTGTAGAGCTCCGTTCGTCGCCAGAGGCTTTTGGGATATATTGACAGCGGTTGGTCTCTGAGGAGAGCATGCTGTGGAGGTCGGGTCGCTAACGCAGAGAGATCAGGTATTTTTCTTTTTGATAATTTTTAGCCGCTTATACCTCGCTCTGGCTCTCCTGCATTGCGAGCCTCAGGTCGGTGGCTGCGGCCGCCATTTTGTTACAAAAGAGCGCGACAGAGCTGGCTTTTTTGTCCGGTTGCGCTGGAAGTCCTTATCTCCCTCATGACAAGGAAAACATTATGGGACACAATTATGGTATTTCTTCAAGATTTGTCAGTTTTGATATGACCTTAATGCCATAATGTGCAATGCTATTATTTACTGCTGTGGAGGCATTTGAAATATAAAAACTTGCCAGTTATATATCTATATGTTGGGAATTCATTGAAGTAGAGCAGCATTACTAAAAGCTACTCGGTGTATTTTTGTTTTTTTTTAATTTGTTTTTATTGAGCAGTGGACTTAACTATGTGTTAACATCCTCAGTTCCACTCCTTCTATACTACGTTGTTTTATGTAACGTTGGAAGTCATATTCTGACACTGCGGTATTACGCTCTCACTTTAATCATTTTTTAGAGTGTGAGCTTAGAACTTTCTTGTGGAAAAAAGTGAAACATTTCTCTTATGGAGGCCTCTATGTCTGCTAGTCAGAAGACTGTTGCTTCAACTGGCATTATGCCAGTTGTACGCAAGGACTCCAATGCTTCTACAAAGCGACAAAAGAAGAATCCTGGGTCCCCTATGAAGTCTCCTCTACCCTTGACATCAGAAGACCTCATGGAAGAGATTAAACATTTGAAGACTTTTGTGATGGAAATTAACGTAATGCTTCAGCGCATTGAAGAGAAGTTCACCTTTGAGTCCAGAGAGTCATGTGCTGAGGAGCAGATTGGTGAAGTACAGGATGTGACAGCCAAGGTGGTTGGCATGGAAAAGGAGATACTGCTCTTGAAGCGACAGACAGAGGACTTAGAAAACCGTAACAGGTTCAATAACCTTTATGGTATTCCAGAAGGTGCGGAAGGGTCCGACATGGTTGCCTTTTTGGGGATTCACATTCCTAAATTGGTGGGCCTTGAAGAAGGGACACACCTCAATATACAGTGGGCTCACCGAATTGGACCTAATCCTGCAGACACCTTGAGTTCTGGTCGCCCTAGAGGGATAATAGCACTTTTTTTGGAATACACTGATTTGCTTATGGTTTTATCGGCAGCCAAACAAAGAAAGCAGATGTTATGGTCTGGCCAGAGGGTCTTTATCTTGCAAGATGTAGCACGTGCAACGGCTGCTCATCGGAAGGAGTTCCTATCCTTTTGCACTACTCTGCAATCCATGAATGCGAGATACGGTCTTGTGCATCCATGTTTCTTTAAGGTCACTTATAATGAACAAACTTTTTCGTTTGAGTATCCAGAAGACCTAAGAAAATGTATCCTTCGTCACAAGGGTGAAGTAATGGAACTCGGAAAGAATTGAACCTTTTCTTCTTTAATGTCTCTGTTCAGTGGTATAATTGTATTTTGGTCTTTTATCTAATTTCTTTAGGATCTCCAAGTTGCTTATATTTATTTTTTCAAAAAAATGTGCTATAATATTATTAATGAAAAAATATATATCGCTCAACAGTGTTCATATTATTATCGCTGATTTCAGCCTATTCTCATTTCATCTAACCTTGGTTATTTATTTTTTTCCCTCAAAGCTATATTTTGTCTGAACTGGATTCCTTTTCCTGGTGTGTTGTTCCCCAAGTGCCTCCTTTCCCAGACCTCCCATTTGCGTATTACCCTCCTGTCTTGGTAAGTGGTATTTATTGGTATTAATGGTCTTCTATGTGTCTTGAATCTTATGATGTATTTTGTATCGTTGTCTTGCATTTTTCATTCTTATGACCAACTAATGTCTTTCTTTTATATTTTGCATTTTCTTTTCGTTGTTATAATGAATGTTTCTGTCGGCAATGTTACATAACCACTTTTGACTTTGGTCTGCTGTCCATCTTCAATAGTCGCGGTTCTTCACACTCATTGTATTTTCTTCACATTGGATGTGTCTCATTTTCTTTATGACGGTAGCCCTTTGACTCTCTGTCATCTTTTTCATTTCTATTAGATTCATTGTTCTCCCCTTTATTCTCATTTCGTTTTTCTCTTTCTTTTCTCTCTCACTTTTCTTTTACTTTCTTTTTCTTTGATCTTATTATATATTACAGTTCTTCTTCAAATGCAGTCGTAAAGATATTGATAGTGCTATTTATATTTAGCTGTTCAACTGTTTTGATAATTTTTCTTTATGATTCTTGTGGTCTATTTAATATGAAACATAGATCTTCACTGAATATAAATGTTGGATTACTGGTTAATATATTTCAGTTTATATGGTTGGTTTTTTGGGTCTTCTTAAATATTCATGGTAATTTAATATGTATGTTAACTCACTACAATGGTAAATAATCTGAAGGTTATTTCCTGGAATGTCAAAGGCTTACGGAAACCTATTAAGAAGCAGCGAGTGGTTACTCACTTATATCGTCTTAAATGTAATATTGCTCTATAACAGGAAACGTATCTAATCGACAAAGATCTAAATTCCCTGCGTAGAAACTGGGTTGGTCAGGTATATTGTTCTCCAGCTCTTGATCATAAAAACTGGGTTGTTCTGATACATAAATCTCTTCCTTTGGCAATTGAAAAGGAGGAAAGGGACACGGAGGGGCGATGGTTACTATTGCATGCTATTATTCATGATACACCTATCTCTATTCTAAATGTTTATGGTCCCACAGGTGTTGATTTGCAATTTTGGGTCCAAATGTCAGCTCTGTTATGCTCCTGCACGAATGCAAATCTTATAGTCGGAGGGGATTTTAATCAGATTGTAGACCCCTTTCTGGATAGAAAGTCACAGGTAAAATATGTTCCTAATAAGATACAGAAACCGTTTACAGGATTTATTCATTCTAGAGAGTTGGTTGATGCCTGGAGATTGTACTCTCCGGATACATTGGAATACACCTACTTTTCACCCACTCACAAATCACAATCCAGAATTGATTATGTATTCCTCTCCCCTCCTTTAGTTCCTACACTTACTCATGCCGAAATTGGATCAATGCTAATCTCAGATCATGCTCCAGTTATAATTGATCTTCAGCTATTACCAGAAACTTCTAAACCAAGTCAATGGCGATTTAATAACAGCCTTCTTAAGGACAAAGAATTTCTTAAAAACTTTGAATGTTTTCTCCAAGAATACTTTTTAAATATCCTCACAACTGAAATTCCATTTCATATAATTTGGGATGCATTTAAGGCATCAGCCCGAGGATATATAATTAATTATGTCTCGGCTAAAAAGAAGAAAGCCATCAAAGAAACCTCTCTATTATTTCATTCTATTAAACAATTAGAACATGAATATTTCACAACTAAAAAGGATGATGCGCTACGGCGCTTAATGTGTGCTAAATTCAATTTCAATAAGCGGTCAACAGAAGAAGCTGCCGAAACATTGCTGAAAATTAACTCTAAGTTTTATGGAGGGCGTAATAAAGCAGGCAGACTACTTGCTAATTATTTAAAGATCAAATCTCAGAAGTCCAAAATAGTAAAGATAACAGACGAAATTGGAACTTCTCATTTTAAAAACACTGAAATCCTAAAATGTTTCTCTGACTTTTACGCAAATCTCGATACACCAGATTACTCCCCTCGGACTGGGAATTGGATATCTACTTCCATTCTCTTTCACCCAAACAACAACAGATACAGGATCTCTCCTTTTTAGATGAGCCCATTTCAATTTCTGAGCTAAAATCCACTCTTAATTCTTTACCAAAAGATAAAGCACCTGGTCTGGATGGCTTTTCAGTTGAATTCTACTCTTGTTTTTCACATCTTCTCCTTCTGCATTTACTTACTTTATACAAGTATTTTTTCTCACAAAAGGAAGCTCAGGGTACTTTCTTGGAGGCTATGATTTGTTAATCCCCAAAAAAGATAAAGATCCCTTCTCGTGTGCCAATTAAAGACCCATTTCTCTTATTAATTTAGATTGCAAACTCTTTGCTAAGAGATTTCCCCTCATATTTCTGATATGGTTGGGTTTGAACAAACTAGATTTATTAAAGGAAGACACATGACCGATAACTCTAGACTCTTTTTGGACATCTTGCACATGGCCTCTACTGGTAACACACCTACGGCTGCTATAACCTTAGATGCCGAAAAGGCTTTTGATCGTGTCAACTGGAAATTTATGATGCGGGCTCTCAAATGGCATGGGTTTAGTCCAACCTTCCTCAAATACATTGCTATATTATACTCTTCCCTGATGACTTCTGTTTTATTAAATGGTATGCAATCCTCATATTTCCCCCTTTTACGAGGTACCGGACAGGGTTGTCCTTTATCTCCTGTGCTTTTTGTTTTAACTTTAGAACCTTTTTTGCATATATTACGAAACTCCTCTGAGTTTCATGGCTTCGGATGTAGGGATACTGAGTTTAAATTCACAGAGTACGCTGATGATGTCATCCTTTATGTTTCAGATCCAGAATCATCAAAACCGTTCTTTGCTGATCTTTTATCATCCTACTCGAAATTATCTGGATATAAATTGAATTTCTCCAAATCAGAGGTCCTTTCCCATAATAAATATTGTTTGAAAGACATGTTTAATGACACTAGCCTTAAATGGTCTCCACAATGTATTAAATGTTTGGGAATCAAATAATCTACTTCCTTGGCGAAGACTATTCAGATTAATTTAGATGATGTTCAAAATAGAATTAGACAATTGACGGAAAAATGGCCACCTCTATATCTGTCTAGGTGGGGCAGGTTAGACACGATAAAGATGATGTTTTTGCCTGTCATTAATTTTTATTTGTCCATGTAACCTATTAAGCTTCCCCAAAAAATGTTTAAGTTACTAAATAGATTGGTTTCTGCGTTTTTATGGAATGGGAAAAAGCCTTGCATTTTCTTAGCATCTCTTTGTAAACCTAAAGAGTTGGGTGGCGTAGGTTTTCCTAATCTTCAGCTAATCACACTGCCTTTGTTCTTAAACAAGTTTTGCCTCGCATAGGAGATGCAGACCATTTACCTAATAATATTTGGTATAAATTGGAAGATTTGCTTATGTTGCCCTTTCCTTTTCACTCGTTAACATACTTTCCCAACCCTACCCGAGCATTTTCTGCTTTTCTGCTCTGACTATTAAGTACTCTAGTATGTTAGCTTCTCGTGTTCTTAGAGGTTCTACATCCCTGGTGCAAGATTTTTGGGATTCTTCTATCTGGCATAATAAACTCATCACATTTTCAAACCGTACTATCTTCTGTAAGCAATGGGTAATAAAAGGTATAATACAAGTTAAACAATTAATGTGTGATATGACTCCTCTTATTTTTCCTGAAATCCAATCTAAATTTGATCTTTCCTCCACCTATGCCATTAGATATGAATCCCTTAAAGGTGCTCTTTTACAAAATATTTCCATTCCTAATCAATCACAACCTCCCACTTGTTCTTCATCTCCTGACCCAATTAGATTGTTGTCTCCGCTTAAGGCATCATATATATATAAATATTTGTGCCATACTATGCCTTCTCATTCCAAATCTAAAATTGAGTTAAAATGGGAATCTATTTTCAGCATCTCTTTTCTTTAAAGGTCTGGGGTACGATCTGGAACAAGATACACCATTCCTCATGTAACACCAGTACTACACAAACTCTTTACTATTTTCATAACAGATTATATATTACCCCGCTTTCTTTGCAAAAATACAATCCTACTTTTTCAAATAAGTGCTGGTCTTGCAATACTCAACCAGGCACATATCTACAATTACAGCCTTTTGAGTTCAAGTTTGTAAAATGATTTCCACTATTTGCTCTATTACCTTTCCCTTTGATATTATAAGTATTTTTTGGGGAAGCTCCACTCGTCTTTGGCCAGCTCATTCAAAACTAGGTAAATTTGTGGATCTGTTACTTGCCATTGCTTTCCAAGTCATTGTATCCAATTGGAAGAATGCCAAAAATGTCACTGTTACTGGCTGGTGGAATCTTCTTTGTTCCCATCTAGACTTGATACTGCATCAGCCACTTCTACGTTACAGATGCTCAATAAAGACCTCTTTTTGTCTCCACTCACTGGTTACTTAAACAAAACATATAAACCTTCCAATGATTCCACAATGGTTTTTCAACCCCCATGATTGTTTTTCTTCCCCTTTGTTTGATAATATATTTAGTTTATTATACAATTGTTAAGATATGAGATAAGTAAATATATGACATGAAATAAATAGATGTAATAAGGGGCATATTATCAACGGCCAGCGATAATTATCGCTGGCCGTGCTTAGCGATAGATTGCTTATCGCTGGCTATCTCCGGAAATTATCGCCCTGGTAGCGCGTTATTAACAACACGCTTCTCCAGGGCGATAAAATTCCAGAGTTAGCGAGGTTATCGCCGTTTGCAGGGAACATCGCTGGTTTTCCAGCGATGTTCCCTGCAAACGGCGCATCCTTGCTGATACGACCCTGTGGTCGTATCAGCACAATCCACCCCTATGTTAGGGATGGCTAAGTCGGGATAATAGCAGACGTTAGATTTTGGCGAAAACGGCCGTTTTGCCAAAATCTAACGTCTGCTATCATCCTGTGGGCTGCCTTGTAAATATTGCGATGTGCACATCGGCGATATTTACAACGTAGCCCATCTGGGGTACGCCAGTAACGCCCACCTTGCATCTCATTAGAGATGCAGGATGGGCGTTGGGGGAAAGGGCGATAGTGCAGGGATTCACGCGATAGCGTGACCTTGCTGATTAGGCGATAGAATTATCGCCGCTTTCCGTCCGAAAACGGACGCTAAAGCGGCGATAATTGACTATCGCCTGGTTGTTAATATGCCCCTAAGTTTTTATCAGACGTAAAATTTATTCTGTGATATATGTGCAGATAATGTAATACATATGTTTTATATATATATATATATTTATTTTTTCTTCATTCTTTCATTTCTTCTCCTTTCTTCTTTTTTCTGTTGTTCTTCTTTCTTCTCTTTTTTCTTTTGAATTATAAAATATAAAAAGGCAATTTATGAGTACAGAACGAAGATATTACTTCAAGAAGTTTATTGTACAATATATCTCCCTCTATATATATATATTTTTTTTCTTTTTGGCAGAATTAATCATTTTATTCCCAAAAAGTGCAAAACCTTCAGATTGCTATGGTACCATACCCAGAGAGGACAGCAACGTTATCAGTCAGCCGTTACTTTTTTTTAAAAAAGATTTTTTTATTAATTTGAAAAACAAATAAGTCACAATTCTTCTGGTTGCATATTTTTCAGTACAGTTACATCATTCATGCATATAAAAGGAATCAAAAGTAAATCAGTCATTTGCCCCAATATTGTTTCCAAAATTCTGTCTCATCTCCATCTCCTTGGTAGGCGAGGTACACAAATCCCCCCGGTAAGCATTCCACTTGCTCCACTTTTTATCCCATTTCTTGGGGCAACCCCTAGATTTGAACACCTCTTTTTCTGCTATCATACACTCGTCTAACTCCAGTACCCAATTCTTCGGCGATGGATTTTCTTCCACCCCCACTTCATTGCAATTGCTTGTTTCACTAATGTGTACCCCAGAGTGGTCATTTGTTGCTCAACCTCCGTAAGGTCTGTAGCTTCCCATATATTAAGGAGTCCCAGTTGTGGTGTTAAAATAATCTCCTTTCATAGTGCTCTTTGCATGTGGTTTGTGGCCTTTTCCCATAGAGTTCGTATGTAGGGGCACTCCCAGATGGTGTGGTAAAAAGTGGCCTTCCGATGGCATCTGCGTAGACACTACCCATCTAATTTATTCCCTATTTTTGCTAAGGTGACCCCAGTAAGATATGCTCTGTGCAGGGTTTTCAGTTGAATAAGACGGAGCCTAAGAGGAATGGCCACTTCTCTCGGGGACATCAGTGCCGTCTGACAATCGTCATCTTCAATTTGCCCTATATCGGCTTGCCACCGTTCTCGAAGTGTATGGAATGGATCCGGCAAGTTGTTACATAACTTCCTATATGTTAACGAGACGGCTTTCTCTGACATAGGTTTCGAAAGCAGTCGGTCCTCCAGAGGGGATGACTCCGGTATATGTGCTCTGTCGGAGAGTGCTGTTTTAAGGGCATGACGAACCTGTAGATACCGAAAGACCTCCCCTTGGGCTAGTTCATATTTCTCCCCCAATTCCGCAAATGTTAGTATTTTCCCTTTATTTACTAAGTGGCCAATTGTAGAGATTCCAATAGTATTCCATCTATCAAAACCAGGTTGATGACAGAGTAATCCCAGCTTTTGAGTAGACCATAATGGAGTGGCTTGCGTCAGTACATCTGACCAGCCAAGATGGCCATTAGCTTGGCCCCAGATCTCTACTGTGTGGGCTGTTGGGCCCAAGTATTGACCTTTTTGGACTTTCGAGTAGAGGGCACCTAGGTAGCCCTCCCTGCCCATTTGATATTTATCCATCAAATTTGCCGGATTCAACGGGGAACGATAAATCCAGTGATTCACCACTATCAGCTGCGAAGCCCAATAATATAGTTGCATATCCGGGAGTGCAATGCCTCCATCGTACCAACCCTTGGTTAATTTATTTAATTCTATTCGGGGTGCCTTCCCGTCTCATAGTAGTGTCCGAACCTCACTTTCTATGTTCTTGAAGTAGGAATCGGGGACCTTATGTGGGCAATTCTGGAGGATGTATAGGGAACGGGGGAGAGCAAGCATCTTAAAGAGGGCAGCTCGACCTGGTAAGGAAAGGGGCAGGGACCTCCATTGCTTGACGTCATTACGCAATCTCTCCAGAGGGACTGCCAGGTTTCTACCACAGAAAATCTGAAGATCCGGGTTATATAGATCCCAAGGTAGCGAAATCCTTCAGTAGCCACCTCTCTCCTTCTATATTTAATGTTATTTATTGTATGTTCTCTCTTTTGTATTGCTCTACTCATGTACTAGTTTTATGATAAACAAAGGATATTTCTGTACATTTGTATTACATTCTAATAAAAACTTTATTAAACATTAAAAAAAGCATGCCAGTTTTTAACATTTAACCCTAAGATACGTATTGTTAAACGAAATCTGGTCCTGTGAAACAGGGATACCTAGAAATCATACCGCATTGGAAATAATGCAAAGGCAGAAGGGGGTGTCTCAGCTACATTTTCTGAGGGAGAAACGGACTGAAGACGCCGGTGGCGACATCACAGATGCTGAATGGCAGAGGGTTAGTTGGCTGGGATGTAAAAACAGTAATTAGGGAAGCTGGATTTAAATTGTTCCAATTTAATACACACTACGTCCTCACGTAACACCCTACAGGCTCCATAAGATGCACCCTGTGACAACGCAACAATGCATTTGCATGCGTCCAGAGTTGTGCAGTCATAACAGGCTACTGGGTGGATGTTACACAAGAGATTGGGCATCTGACAGACAGAACAGCCGCACACAACCCGAAGTCATGTCATTGAGACTCATGACCCGAACCAAAAAGAACAAAATGAATGCAAATTCACAGCTCTAGCCTTACTCTTCTTCAAATGACAGATAGCCATGCAGTGGAAGTCCAGTGAACTTTCCAAAGGTGTCACTGGAGGAGAGAATTGCAAAGATGTGGGGGGGGGCAAGAAAACCCAGCTCTGACAACATATACGACAAGTGGGAGAAGCTCTAATCAAATCACCAACTGGGACAGAATATCCCAGAAACTGTTAATAGGGAACGAGGATGTGCCATGGGCAGGACAGCCAAGATGGCAGACATATTAACCAAGCTCATGTGTTAACAGAACTCACCACACCTCGAATTTTCACACCAATCCAGTCTGATATGTGCCCCAGGTGGCTGGAGAAGAATGGAGTTAAGACCACAAGAGCTGGACAACCCAGTTGACAGCCATTGGAGCACCAAACCTATGCTCCCCCCCCACCCGCAAGGTAAGGTGCGGGGGCCCGTAATTGCCTTGTTCCCATTGCCTTCACCCACCACCTTGGAACATACCACAATTCTTTTCAAATAATAAAATACTGTTAACACAATTTGATAATGTAATGAAAACCTAGTATTCTAAATTAATTTCTCACTGCAAAGCATTTGTACATCAGTCTTGTTTCCTATAATCAGACTACAACCTATTCCCAACACTGCTTCAGAGACATGTGGCAATCCATAGCAGAGGACTAAATACTGTATCACCACCGGCCTGCCACATATCATAGGGTAGGATAGATCTGTAAATAAACAAAGCATCCACCATCTCGTGCACTGCAAAGGTACATTCTTATAACGGCTGGGAATGAACTGTAATTATCTATGGGTATTATGTAACAGGCAATAAGTAACAATAATTACCACCCTTATGGGTGTCCAGTGTGTGTCCAAAAGGGTTGGATCCATGCCATATTATCAGGACAAGCAAAAAGATAAATGTTCATAGAGTGGTTCTCAGTAAAACCTGGTAATATAATCAGTTGTCATCCTGAAAATATAACAGTGACCGAGTCCTCCTGGGCCAAAGACAGGCACTCCTGTGGCACATGCTTGCTATTAGTTTGGCACTGTAGCCCTCTCAACCATCTGGAAAGTACTTTTGTGCCTTATGCTGAGATATGATTCTGGCAAAATACAGGTAGTTGGGTATCTTTGTGTCTAGTCTGTTTATAGTCTCTGTGGTGAGTGTGATATAGAAAGGGTGTCCTAGTAGTAGCCAAATTGTTGCCTGGTCAAGAACAAAAGGTGAGTTACATGGAAACTATCCATGTCTTGAGGAGGCTCCTAAACATGGCTAAATTACTCTGGAGAGCGAGAGAAAGATCTTTTCAGAGTTGAGGTACCTGGTGGAGAAAGCTTAGGCCTGGCAAATCTTGTGACCTTCAAGTAAGTGAAACAAGGAAGAATGAAGCGTGTGCCTTGGTATATAGGGCATAAAAGTAATACAGGAAAGCTGCACTAGTGCCTTGAATTGCATGTTAACAGGTGCACAGAGATTTAAAGAGATTAGCCACTTATCTGGAGGCAACTGCAATGTGGCAAGGTAGGAAGAGAGGGAAGCGAGGCAATTCAAGCCAAATTAGAGAGGCTAAGATCAAGAGCAATCCCACAATCCAGTCAGGAGGAGATGATGGCCTCAAGCCCTAACACTCACAAAGTCATAATTGTAAGGCAACAGGTGGAGATCACATAGTTAACCGATCTTTAATGCAAGGACTTGTCAATCAAGACTGCAAGTTAAGTTGTAGGTTGAGAAGGGACTCCAAGATCATTAGGCCCTCACGTGGATGACCAAACTGATGGAGTACCTCCCAAGACAAGAACTTTAATCTTGTTGGTGTTCACATCAGTGACTGTAATGGAGAGAGAGAGAGAGAGAGAGAGAGAGATATGAACAGAGTGCCTGCTTTGTGCTGTGAACTGCTGCTACTCTCCCACTGATGATAATGCATCCCTGCACAGAAACGTTTGTACTCATCTTGTCAGATAAAACAAGTGTAGATAGTCAGCGCCTTCTACTACCTGCCCATTTAAAGAACCGGTACATCTTTAAATTGTCACTCGTCATTCATGTACCACTGGAGGTCATGCAAAGGTGGAACCCGGGCCGGCTTTAGTGCTGGTGGTTTCCAGTGTGGCAATGATTGTTGGTGGCCCCCCACGGATTCCCTCACTACCACCCTTTAACAGTGCCCTTTAATTTTCCATAACCACACTCTCTCAGATACATTTTATTCGTTTTATAGCGCCACTCAAACCAATGTACCGTGTCAGACCACTTTACATCACAAACACATTACACAGAGACAATCAATCATATGTGTGAAAATCAGTGTATAGGAAATGTTCATAGACAGAGGATTACAAGGTGTAGGAGTCACGTGTCACCTATACTGGTAGGCAGTACAGTTTAAGAGTGCTTGGTCTAGAGAAGCACAAACTCAGAATTTAAAACGTTCTCGTTAATAATAGAAATGGATTTCTACCCATATGAATGTACAGATTTAAGGCAACCAATATATGGACCATGATTAATGCTGATACATAAACAATAATGGTCAGAAAGAACCAAAGACAACAATTTATTAATCAAAATTACAAAAACAGCATTTATTAAATTATTGAAACAATTAGAAAAAATGATAATCATTCATTCACTTTCATATCACTCTAACAGACCCACAGGCATACTTAAGGCAAGTTAAAAACAACGTTGAAGTGGTAACAAATTGTTTAACACTGATAAATTAACACAATATATATAAAACAATGTCAATTAGAAATTAAGTGGCACAAGTTCAAGTGACTGGTGGATTTCTACGCGCGTTTCGGCACAACAAGAGTGCCTTCGTCAGGAAGAGGGCCACAGTAAAGACAATTGATCAATCTGTGAAATGAAAGTTGTCTTTATGAGTGAAAAGGGTTCTTTCACAAATACAAGGAAGATACAGACATTTGCATTGAATGGTTTAATGGTAACTACTAAGACTGAAGATGAAAATGAGAAAAGAGGTGAATAAAGGTGAAATAAGGTGAAGAAAAGTTGAAAAAAGTTGAAAGAAGGATGAAAAAAGCAGGTGGCTAAAAATAGTTATTACGTTGATGTTTAGCCAAATTGATAAACTGAGATATAATTAATAGAGATCATATATACAGAGCCCATTGTGTGTAGTTGATGAAGGAAAGAAAAAGAGAGAAAATAAACAGGCGGGTGGTGACGAAACGAACAACCAGTGAGTTATAATGGTATCCAACAGTGGTGACCCTAGTTTATGTCAAAGTCACATGCTCAGTTTATGATATAAGAGAGGATACCTACTTTTGATATAAATAAGAGACCTATAATGTTGAACAGTCAATCGAGGCTTGTCGATATTTCAAAAAATGATCTGGATAATAAACATAGAAATAAAAAGCACATATTAATAATTATACATTTAGGGTGCCGGTTTTGTTTAATGGCGGTTTTAGATATCTGATGGTTACCTCAAACGGCATCAGTAGTAGGACGCTGATAGCACATTATGGATAAATGAAAGCTATGTCCTCTTGTGGTATTGATAACGATGTACTAGAAATTGATGAAAAATTTAAGACGTGTTTAAATGGACAAAGTGAATAAACTTGGGTACTTAATTTTGTATCCATAGATGTATATCCTATTAATACCTGTATGCCTATTAGTTAATAGACGAATTGGGCGTCACCTGGATAAGCAGAGTAGCTCAGCAGTATCTGTAAGTGACCGAATGTCACTTTTTGTATATTTTCAGAGCTAAAGAAATAATGGTTCTAATTAGTTGGAACTATAGAGCATGTAAATTCTTTGCAAAACTCTAATAGCGAAGCACACTACTTAAGAGTTGGAAATAAATAACTAGTAACTGCTGATGATGAAAAGATTAGCAGCATGGCACTTACTTAGGTATAGAACGGTGCAGATGAAAAGGCTGAATGTAATTCTGTTCGCCGATTTCAAAAATAGCTGTAATGTAAACATAATGACTTAGGTAAAAATGTGTAGCAAGTGCAGCTATTCTAACTCGACAACAAGGCTACATGTTATATGCAAAACGAATGCTTAACCTGCAGAATTCACTGCCGAGTGAAATACACTGACTCAAAATGATTATGTTTTGTAGTTATGGAAAGCAATATAACTACAATAACAAGGCATAAAAAGTGACATATATGTAGAGCACAAAACTTAGTTTCTACATGATGATAACGCCCATTGTTTGCTATAAAAATAGCTACAATGATTATGTTTTGTAGTTATGGAAAGCAATATAACTACAATAACAAGGCATAAAAACGCACAATATAGATGACACTGTTACTGTGAAAGGCTTGAATAGCCATAATATCGTATCGCGCTGACGGCGTATGAATACAATGTTACAAATCAGAGAACGTGATAACTTAACAAAGTTTAATTTAGGATAATCAATGGTATATAATGAAAAAACCCCATGGGACAATGGAGAAATGGCAATAACGGCGCATAGACTATGTATACCACCATAATGTGGCTGAGAAACATACTAAATGGTTACTTAAGAAAATGTGATGGCAATACATCAAATGTCATTATGGGATGGATTAAGCATTAATATTAGTGATTTAGAAAAGTGACAATTAAATGGGGATCTTGCCTATTGGACGATTTTATAAAACTTTAGCCGGTGTTATATCGTATAGCTTGGTCCCACGGAATTTCCTGATTCAGTCCGTGTTTGACTGTGTCCAAAATAAAAATCCAGAAAACTTCTCTGCTTTTTCTGATGGGGTCTGTGTCAGTCCCTACTTTACTGTTTATTTTTTCCAAAATTAACCACTGGATGTCTCCATGGCTATGTCCTTTTTCCAAGAAATGTTTCACTAGGGGGCAGCCATCTTTTTAGTCCGTATCGCAGAGCGATGTTCTGTCAGCCGTGTTGCTAATGTCCGAGATGTTTCACCTACATAGCCTAATCTACACGGACAGAATAACAGATAAATAATGTTTTTTGTCTTACAATTTGTGAATGATTTAAGTGTAAATGTTTGACCGTTATGTTCAAGGGTCTTAGTTAAAATTGCACTATCGCATGCCTTGCATTGGGAGCATTTATTATTCCCAATAATAGAATTGTCACCATCTATGGTTTTTTGGATAAATGACGGTGTAGTATTGATGCGCGAATGCACAATTTGGTCCTTCAGATTTTTATTACGCCGATGTGCAAATATCGGGCGTGGCAATTTGTCTTTTTCGTCAGAGTTGGTGTTTAAAATGTGTCAGTTGGCACATATTATTTGACGAACTTGTTCATTGGCTGTTGAGTGTCTCATTACGCATACTATTTTGGGTGCTGTTTTAGGAGGATGGTTTGCTAAGAGATGATCTGTCATAAAATCTTGCACGCTTATATGCTTCTCTTACAACACGTCTAGGGTATCCACGTGTGATAAATTTACTCTTCATGTTTTCTGCTCTGCTGTCATAGTCCATAATATTGGTACAGTTTCTCCGTAACCGGAGGAACTGCCTAAATGGAATGCTTTCTTTTTGTTTTGTGGGGTGAAAACTTTCGAAGTGCAAGAGAGTATTTCTTGCCGTTGGTTTTACATAAAGGTCTACTTCTAGAACCTGGTTGTTTTCCTTAATTTGGATGTCAAGGAACTCCAACTGAGCATGTGACTTTGACATAAACTAGGGTCACCACTGTTGGATACCATTATAACTCACTGGTTGTTCGTTTTCGTCACCACCCCCTGTTTATTTTCTCTCTTTTTTCTTTCCTTCATCAACTACACACAATGGGCTCTGTATATATGATCTCTATTAATTATATCTCAGTTTATCAATTTGGCTAAACATCAACGTAATAACTATTTTTAGCCACCTGCTTTTTTCATCCTTCTTTCAACTTTTTTTCAACTTTTCTTCACCTTATTTCACCTTTATTCACCTCTTTTCTCATTTTCATCTTCAGTCTTAGTAGTTACCATTAAACCATTCAATGCAAATGTCTGTATCTTCCTTGTATTTGTGAAAGAACCCTTTTCACTCATAAAGACAACTTTCATTTCACAGATTGATCAATTGTCTTTACTGTGGCCCTCTTCCTGACGAAGGCACTCTTGTTGTGCCGAAACGCGCGTAGAAATCCACCAGTCACTTGAACTTGTGCCACTTAATTTCTAATTGACATTGTTTTATATATATTGTGTTAATTTATCAGTGTTAAACAATTTGTTACCACTTCAACATTGTTTTTAACTTGTCTTAAGTATGCCTGTGGGTCTGTTAGAGTGATATGAAAGTGAATGAATGATTATCATTTTTTCTAATTGTTTCAATAATTTAATAAATGCTGTTTTTGTAATTTTGATTAATAAATTGTTGTCTTTGGTTCTTTTTGACCATTATTGTTTATGTATCAGCATTAATCATGGTCCATATATTGGTTGCCTTAAATCTGTACATTTATTGACTTTTCCCTACCTTAAGGAACCTTATCGGAACTGTAGGGGGCCTCTTCTTTGCGTTTTCTACCCATATGAACCATTTTTGCAACATTAGGATTGATGACAGTTAATACCTCGCTGTTTTATGTTAGAATTTTAACTTAGAAACGGCAAGTTACAAAAATATCTCTCTGACAAAAACAGTGCCCACTGACCTATTATCAGGAACCAATCTGGGAAGAAGAACGTTGGAACGCGTTCTTCTCTCTGCTGGACACGCAGAGGCAGCTGGACCCCAACAATCCCCAGAAATCATCCAATGAACACTGAACCAGAGACACCAGTGCTCATCCGATAAACTCAAGGGAAGGGGTTTTGGAACAAACAATAAACTAAAATAATTAGTTAAAACAAAAAGCTAAAATAAAGAAAGAAACAACTTGGTGCACGTTCGTGCCGGTGGAGAAGCAAACTCTGGGTCACAGAACAATCTGGGACATCTGTCCTAAAGCTAGGAATGAGTAGGGAGACCAGCTCCTGCAGCAGTAGTAAAAGACATCAATAAGAACACAAATAATCAATGACATATATTATGCATAAACTTCTGCATTGGGTCACAATAAAAGAATGATTAGAATAAATCAAAACTGTACTCACACCATATGGCGCTAAAGATAAATACATACTCACATAATATTGTGCCAACGAAGATTACACATAAGCACACCATACATTCTTATTTCAATGAGATAAGACATAATCTGTATCCTTCATCTGAAGTATGTCCAAGGTTTGAGAGCGTTACCAAGACCTTCTTTCAGCGAGAAAAACAGAGACGTAACAGGATAACAATAAACACTGCAATAATAATATACACTTATATCAACTAGGACTATGCACAAATTACATAAATGATATAAGAAGGAAATGACCAAAATCCAGGCAAGTAGCGTAAAGTAAGCAGAGTGGGAACAAGAGGGAATTGTGATATAGGAAACAAATTCAGGAAGTCTCTGACTGCGAAGAGTTTAGTTCGCAATTACCCAAGATCTCCCATATAACCAGAAATGTGCCAGGAGTCAAAACAATGGAATTCCACGGAGCACAATAGGTAAAGGCAGCCTAAAAAGGATTTAGACTTATCTGCGAGTAGTAGTAACAAGGATGGAACAGGACTCGTTCGACCAGCACCTGCAGAGAAGAGCCGTCATGCCGCAGGATCTTCAGCAGGAAACTCAATGCGAAGCACTGAAGAGGAGCCTGGCAGAGAGTTAAATACCTTTTGCTTGGCCGATGAGTCATGGAGGTTGCTGAGTCATGGAGGCTTGTTGAGTCACGGAGGCTGCTGAGTCATGGATGCTGCTGATTCATGGAGGTTTGTTGAGTCATGGGGGTTGCTGAGTCATGGAGGCTGCTGAGTCATGGGGGTTGCTGAGCCATGGGGGTTTCTGAGTCATGGAGGCTGCTGAGTCATGGAGGCTGCTGAGTCACGGGGGGGTTGCTGAGTCACGGGGGTTGCTGAGTCACGGAGGCTTGTTGAGTCATGGAGGCTTGTTGAGTCATGGAGGCTGCTGAGTCATTGAGGTTTCTGAGTCGAGCTCTGGTGTGGCCTGGAAACAAGGATAAGGAAAACACCACCACATACCGGAGCAGAGAATTAAAGAAATATGTCAGCTTGTCTTCCTCAGGGGAGCCCCCACCCGACATGCAGTTTTCCTAGGTAGGATGTAAGTGAGTGAAATGCACCTAGCGCCCTGGGGTTTACCCTGAATGTTTACCCCACTACTGCTGGAGTGCAGTCCGATGGATCCTGACACCTATTTACATTATATGCACTTTGTGATCTGCATGGTACACATTCTTTGCTGCAGGCATATTAATCGTTTGTGCAATTTTATGATGAGTCAAAACTTCCACTAGACAAAACTCAGATGTCTTTGCAGGCAGAACATTAATAACCAGAGTTATCTTGACATTTTTATTGCTGCCTAAAAAATGCTGGAGGCAAGTAAAGTGGCAGCAGGTGCTTTTAAAACCATAACTGACTTGCAATGAGGCACCCCCACCTGAAGTCAGCACCTGGTGCGGGGGCACCGGTCGCATCATCCTATAGCCAGTCCTCGGTGGAACTGATCCTTGGTGAATGGTTAATAAACTAGGTGTCCTCAGCGCATAAAGAGAAGGCAAAACCATAAGAAAGAACAAGGGAGGTTAGCTGTGTGGTGTGACATAAATATTAAAAAGAGGAGGGTTGAGAGAAAAGCCATGAGGAGCCTCACAGCAAAGCTGGCAAGTAGCAAATTGTAAAGGAGGAAGTTCCACAGCTTGAAAGCGGTTCTGAATGCCAAGACCATGGACCTGATTCCCAGTCCCTGCAGTTTGGAGAAAATCACAATATAATATATGTTGTTGAAATTGGTTGATAAATCTAAACGCACGATAGCATGACACAATTGGTATCTAGAAACGAAAAGAGGTTGTTAAAAGTTGATACCCATATTATCTCATTACCATGTGTAGGACAAAACGTTGCTTGCACAGGACCGAGAAAAGTAACACTTTTCAAGAAGGAAGAAAGCTAGACATTGACTCCCCTTTCCAGGATCTTGTCTGAGTAAGGTGGTTGTATGTGATTTCATAGAAAAACAATGTAATGGAATATAATTACTGAGAAACCATGTTATTTAAACGGTTTACTGGAAATTTTCAGGATGAACGGCATTTACCATTTCATAAAAACCAAGTCAAAATAATTATATTTTTTCGAAATTGGCTTCTGCATGCCTTATTTTTAAGGTGTAAATAAAATGGTTGTAGGTTATACTTTCAGAAACATTTTTGTCGAAGGTATTTATTACAATCCTTTATGCCAGGGGACACTATTTCGAATTTATGTCTTTTACATTATCAAACAATTACTTTGGATGCTTTTAATTCACTGAATCCTCGCCAGCCATAAACACTATCTATTTCTACCCCTAAAAATGCTACCCTATGCATAAAATACACTCATCCCTGACCTTGAAACTCCAATGATCCCTAAACCCTAAAAGCCCTTTCTAAACCTAAACTCCACCCATCCCTGAACCCTAAAAATCCCTCACCACTCCTAAACTCCACCCATCTCTGACCCCAAAACCCCATCCATCCCTGAACCTTTTTAGCCCTTTTTACTCCTACACCCTCTCCATCTCTTAACCTAAAACGCCCTCACTACCCCTAAACTCCACCCATTTGTGAACCCTAAAACCCCCTGTTTTCACCTAAACGCTACTCATCCCTTATCCCTTATAATCCCGCACCACTAGTAAGCTCCACACATCCCTGAACCATAAATAAACTCTCACCACCTCTGAAAAACACTGATTCATGACCCCTAAAATCCCTCACCAGCTCAAAACTCCTGCATCCCCAAACCTTAAAAACCATTTATAAACTTCACCTATCCCTGAACCCTTTAACACCACACCACCCTAAACTCCACCCATTACCGAACACTAACAACCATTCACCACCCGAAAACTATACTCATCACGGAACCTTAAAAACTCTCACCAGCCCTAAACTTCACCTATTCGTAAAATCTGAAAAAACCTCAACACCCCTACACGCCACGCATCCCAGAACCATAAAAACCTCTCACCATCTCTAAACTTGATTAATCCGTGAACCCTAAAAATCTAAACTCCACCCATTCCTGATCCCTAAAAAACCCTACCTACTCCCAAATTCTTCCCATCCCTGAAACATAAAAACCCCTCATTGCCCCTAAACAACACCCGTCCCTAAACCAAAAAACCCTCACTACCCTTAATCTTCACCCAAGTGTGTAATTTTGGATGTCTCCTTAAAATTATCTTTGCTTTACATTGTTCTTTTTTAAATATTTCTTTATTGGTATTTTCAACAAAATGCAATCACAATGGTACATCCCCTCAACATTCAAATAAGGGTACGTGCATGTGTACATTGTATATATTCCGCACACATAGGCCCAGTTGGTCTTCACCCACATTCGGTTCAAGGCCATGGCATGTTTAAAAGGGGGGGGGGAGAGGTGACATGTAGACCGTTCAGCACTCAGTTTCAGCAAAGGTCTGTACATCAGTTCCCTTTGAATAACACATTTTGCTGCTGCTTATCTCATTCCATCCAGCGCTACCCCAAATCTCTCATCTCAGGTGTGAGTAGGAGCATCAGCTTCTTCTGATTCCGAGGGCCAGGGCCTCATATACGATTTCAAGGGGTCCCAAATGTCCTTAGGTTTGGAGGACTGTGGCAACAGTTCGGAGTATAGACATTTGTTCTTGACAATTGAGTAGATCCTTGATCCAGTCCTTAAATTTAGGAGCCCACCGCCGCCCCCATCTGCACGCCACCCTGCGCTTGGCCACCAGTAGCCCGGGTGAAGTGTAGTGCCTAATCGATGTCTCTTTGTTTTCAGTATACTCCAGCAAAGCCACAAGTGGGGTGAGTTGCAGCTGTGTACCCATCATTAGGAACAGGGCATCAGACACCTGTGTCCAGTAGTTGCTAACCGAGTGACAGGACCACTCCAAGTAGAGAAAATCAGCTCCCTCTGTCCCGCATTTATAGCAAATATCATTGGTGCGCAAGCGCTAGAGGAGCAGCCTAGCTGGAGTATAGTAGATGCGGTGTAGGAATTTATAATGTATGATGTGTAATCTACTGTTAGCTGTTATCTTGCCAGTATGTTGACAGCAATATTGCCATTGTGTATTCCTAAGGGTGACGCCCAGCTCAGCCTCCCATCCCAGCTGTGCCCCAGACTCCTTCCCTGTCTGTTCTGCCTGGACACTACAATAGAGTAACAAAACTATGTTTGTGAGTTCAGGCATCTGGAGCATCAAATGCAAGGGGGTAAGCATAGGGGGCTCCCTTGGGAAATCAGGAGTAGCTGCCTTGACATTGTGCCGCAATCTAACATACAAGAGTATGTCCACTGGGGCTGGGACAATGTCCCCGAAGAAGACCTCCCTGCTCACAAAGCACCATTCCTTATACAGGTCTCCCCATGTGTGGGCCCAAACCTTCAAAAGCATTTGTCTGCAGTGCGTCTTGTGCGTTACAGGGAGCAGGGGATGATATGATATCCACAAAAGCGGGGAGTATAACATAGGTGCGTTGACTCGCTGGGCTAGTTTCTGCCAGGCTGTAGAGGTGCAAGCCACACTTGTGGCATCAGTCTCTGCCACCTGGGGGCTCGACCCCAAAAAAGCAGTTGTCAGGATCAGCGTGTTGTATCCCTGCTCGACTGCCAGGTGGGGCATGTGGGGGGGGGGGATGGAACCAGTATGCAACGAAGTGCGCTTGAACACAAAAGAAATAGAGTTCGAAATCTGGGGCTTCAAATCCCCCAATCGAAAAAGGGTGTGCCAAAACCTCCCAGCAGAGCCTGGGCTGTTTGCCTCCCCAAGTAAGCTGAATAAGTTCCGTTTTCAACAGACTGAAGAGCTGACGACCAGGAGTGTATGAGATGTTGCTGAACAGATATAACAGTTTTGGCAGAATGGCCATCTTCATTAAGGATATTTGGCCCGCAAGTGACAAGGGCATGGAGATCCATCGCGTAAAGGAGTCGGATATGGTGGGCAGTTTTGTACCATATTGGAGCAAATTAACCCCTTCGCTGCTAGGCCTTTTCCCCCCCTGTGCTAAGCCTTTTTTTTGGCTATTTGGGGTAGTTCGAGCTTAGGCCTCTGTAACTTTTTGACCACATAAGGTATCCACGCCAAATTTGCGTCCTTTTTTTCCAACATCATGGGGATTCTAAAGGTACCCAGGGTTTGTGGATTCCCCTGGAGGGGACCCAGAAATTAGTCAAAATACAGCTAAAGTTTTTTTGGGGGGGGGAATGCGAAAAAAGGGCTACAGATGAAAGCGTCTGTTTTTTTCCCTGCAAATGGTATAAAAAAAGGGGTTGTGGGGCTGAAATCACCATCTTCCAAGCTTTCAGGGACAAGCAGACTTTTGTCAGAAAACCAAAAATGTTTACACAGTTTTGGCATTTTTCTGGGATATAGCCTATTTTTGCTATTTTTGTGCTTTCAACCTCCTTCCAGTTAATGGTAAAAATGGGTACAAAAGCAATAATGGATCCTAGAAAGCTATACATTTTTAAAAAGTAGACACAATTCTGAATTCAGTAAGGGGTCATTTGTGTAGATCCTTTAAGTTTTCTTTATAGAAACTTACAGTTAAATAAAGGAAAAATTGAAAATTAGTTGAAAAAAAAGCCTTTTGTGTCAACGTTTTCACCTGTAACTTCTTCTAATTATGACAACTATTTGAAAGCAATATACCGTTATATCCGCTGGACCTTTCTGGTTGTGGGGATCTATAGGACTTGTAGGTTCACCAAGAACCCGACGAACCCAGAGCCAATAACTGAGCAGCGTCTTGCAATGGTTTTTATTATGTACCGGGTATATAGCAATTATTTTGGGAAAATGTATACATGGAAAAATTGGTATGAAAGACACCTATGTATTTCTGAAATGGGAACAAAATGTTGAGTTTAGAAACAGTAGATATTTGCACATTTCCGAAATTGGGAGTACCCATACTAGCATGTGAACTATAGGTCATTTTTCAAAATGACTTACTTTTTACACATTGTCTTTCATTTGGAAGGCAGAAATGCATTGAAAGTCAATAGGTAATAACAGTTGCTCTACAATTCTGTGTTACCCTAAGTCTCCCGATAAAAATGGTACCTCACTTGTGTGGGTAGGCCTTGTGCCCACGACAGGAAATGGCTCAAAACGCAACGTGGACACACCACATTTTCACAATGAAAAATTACCCTTTTTTTGCAAAGTGCCTAGCTGTAGTTTTTGAACCCTAGCTCTGCCGGCACCTAGGGAAACCTAGCAAACCTATAAATTTTTGAAAAGTAGACACCCAGGGGAATCCAGGATGGGGTGACTTGACTGGCTCTCACCTGGTTCTGTTACCCAGAATCCCTTGCAAACCTAAAACATTGTAAAAAAAAGACACATTTTCCTCACTTTTCTGTGGTGGAAAGTTCTGGAATCTGAGTGGATCCACAAAATTCCACCCACCCCGCGTTCCCCAAAGTCTTTCAAGACAAACGGAACCTCACTTGTGTGGGTAGGCCTAGTGCCCGCAACAGGAAACGGCTCAAAACACAACGTGGACACACCACATTTTCACCGTGAAAAATGACCCCTTTTTTGCAAAGTGCCTAGCTGTCGTTTTTTAACCCTAGCTCTGCCGGCACCTAGGGAAACGTAGCAAACCTATACATTTTTGAAAACTAGACACCCAGGGGAATCCAGGATGGGGCGACTTGACTGGCTCTCACCAGGTTCTGTTACCCAGAATCCCTTGCAAACCTAAATAATTGTCAAAAAAAACACATTTTCATCACTTTTCTGTGGTGGAAAGTTCTGGAATCTGCGTGGATCCACAAAATTCCACCCACCCCGCGTTCCCCAAAGTCTTCCAAAAAAAATGGTAACTTGCCTGGGGGCGTAGGCCTAGTGCCCGCGACAGGAAACAGCGCAAAACGCAACGTGGACACACCACATTTTCACAGTGAAAAATGACCCTTTTTTAGCAAAGTACCTAGCTGTAGTTTTTGAACCCTAGCTCTGCCGGCACCTAGGGAAACCTAGCAAACCTATACATTTTTGAAAATTAGAGACTCAGGGGAATCCACGATGGGGTGACTTGACTGGCTCTCACCAGGTTCTGTTACCCAGAATCCCTTGCAAATCTAAAAAATTGTCCAAAAAAACAAATTTTCCTCACTTTTCTGTGGTGGAAAGTTCTGGAATCTGTGTGGATCCACAAAATTCTACCCAACCCGCGTTTCCCAAAGTCTTTCGAGAAAAATGGTACCTCACTTGTGTGGGTAGGCCTAGTGCCTGCGACAGGAAACAGCGCAAAACGCAACGTGGACACACCACATTTTCACAGTGAAAAATGACCCTTTTTTTGCAAAGTGCCTAGCTGTAGTTTTTGAACCCTAGCTCTGCCGGCACATAGGGAAACCTAGCAAACCTATACATTTTTGAAAAGTAGACACCTAGGGGAATCCTGGATGGGGTGACTTGACTGGCTCTCACCAGGTTCTGGTACCCAGAATCCCTTGCAAACCTAAAAAAGTGTCAGAAAAAACACATTTTCCTCACTTTTCTGCGGTGGAAAGTTCTGGAATCAGCGTGGATCCACAAAATTCCACACACACCGCATTCCCCAAAACCTTCCAAAAAAAATGGTACCTCGCTTGTGTGGGTAGGCCTAGTGCCCGCGACAGGAAACAGCGCAAAACGCAACGTGGACACACCACATTTTCACAGTGAAAAATGACCCTTTTTTTGCAAAGTGCCAAGCTGTAGTTTTTTAACCCTAGCTCTGCCGGCACCTAGGGAAACCTAGAAAACCTATACATTTTTGAAAACTAGATACCCAGGGGAATACAGGATGGGGTGACTTGACTGGTTCTCACCAGGTTCTGGTACCCAGAATCCCTTGCAAACCTAACAAATTGTCAAAAAAACCACATTTTCCTCACTTTTCTGTGGTGGAAAGTTCTGGAATCTGCGTGGATCCACAAAATTCCACCCACCCCGCGTTCCCCAAAGTCTTCCGAGAAAAATGGTACCTCACTTGTGTGGGTAGGCCTAGTGCCCGCGACAGGAAACAGCGCAAAACGCAACGTGGACACACCACATTTTCACAGTGAAAAATGACCCTTTTTTTGCAAAGTGCCTAGCTGTAGTTTTTGAACCCTAGCTCTGCCGGCACCTAGGGAAACCTAGCACACCTATACATTTTTGAAAACTAGACACCCACGGGAATCCAGGATGGGCTGACTTGACTGTGACCAGGTTCTGGTACCCAGAATCCCTTGCAAACCTAAAAAATTGTCAAAAAAACACATTTTCATCACTTTTCTGTGGTTGAAAGTTCTGGAATCTGCGTGGTTCCAAAAAATTCTACCCACCCCGCATTCCCCAAAGTCTTCCTAGAAAAATGGTACCTCACTTGTGTGGGTAGGCCTAGTGCCCGCGACAGGAAACAGCGCTAAACGCAACGTGGACACACCACATTTTCACAGTGAAAAATTACCCTTTTTTTGCAAAGTGCCTAGCTGTAGTATTTGAACCCTAGCTCTGCCGGCACCTTGGGAAACCTAGCAAACCTATACATTTTTGAAAAGTAGACACCCAGGGGAATCCAGGATGGGGTGACTTGACTGGCTGTCACCAGGTTCTGGTACCTAGAATCCCTTGCAAACCTAAACAATTGTCAAAAAAACACATTTTCCTCACTTTTCTGTGGTGGAAAGTTCTGAAATCTGTGTGGATCCACAAAATTCCACCCACCATGCGTTCCCCAAAGTCTTCCGAGAAAAATGGTACCTCACTTATATGGGTAGGTCTAGTGCCCGCGACAGGAAACAGCCCAAAACGCAACGTGGACACACCACATTTTCACAGTGAAAAATGACCCTTTTTTTGCAAAGTGCCTAGCTGTAATATTTGAACCCTAGCTCTGCCGGCTCTTAGGGAAACCTAGCAAACCTATACATTTTTGAAAAGTAGGCACCCGGGGGATTGCAGGGAAGTATGGCTTGCGTGGATCCCCCAACGTTTTCTTACCCAGAATCCCCTGCAAACCTGAAATTGTGCTGAAAAAATCACTTTTTTTCACACATTTTTGTGTGGGAAAGTTGTGGCATCACGGGGCTGACACAAATTTCCTACCACCCAGCGTTCCCCCGGGTCTCCCAATTAAAATGGTGCCTCACTCGTGTGGGAGGCCCAAGTACCCGCGACAGGCAAGGGCCCAAAACATATTGAGGCAACATCAAAATTGCCTATCACAAAACAACCTGGTTTTCCAAGGGGGGTCTCATGACTTTTTGGCCCGTGGCTTGGCCGCCACCTAGGGAAACCTACCAAACCCACACATTTCTGAAAACTAGACACTCAGGGAATTCCAGGGAGGTATGGCTTGAGTGGATGCCCCAACGTTTTCTTACCCAGAATCCCCTGCAAACCTGAAATTTAGCTGAAAAAAATCACTTTTTTCACACATTTTTGTGTGGGAAAGTTGTGGCATCAGGGGCTGACACAAATTTCCTACCACCCAGCGTTCCCCCAGGTCTCCCGATAAAGATGGTGCCTCACTCGGGTGGGAGGCCTTAGTACCCGCGACAGGCAAGGGCCCAAAACATATTGAGGCAACATCAAAATTGCCTATCACAAAACTACCTGGTTTTGCAAGGGGGGTCCCATGACTTTTTGGCCTGTGGCTCGGCGGCCACCTAGGGAAACCTACCAAACCCACACATTTCTGAAAACTAGACACCCGGGGAATTCCAGGGAGGTATGGCTTGCATGGATCCCCAACGTTTTCTTACCCAGAATCCCCTGCAAACCTGAAATTAAGCTGAAAAAAATCACTTTATTCACACATTTTTGTGTGGGAAAGTTGTGGCATCAGGGGGCTGACACAAATTTCCTACCACCCAGTGTTCCCCCAGGTCTTCCGATAAAAATGGTGCCTCACGCGGGTGGGAGGCCCAAGTACCCGCGACAGACAAGGGCCCAAAACGTATTGAGGCGACATCAAAATTGCCTATCACAAAACGACCTGGTTTTGCAATGGGGGTCCCATGACTTTTTTGCCCGGGGCTCGGCGGCCACCTAGGGAAACCTACCAAACCCACATATTTCTGAAAACTAGACACCTGGGGGATTCCAGGAAGGTATGGATTGCGTGGATCCCCCAACGTTTTCTTCCACAGAATCCCCTGCAAACCTGAAATTTAGCTGACAAAATCACTTTTTTCACACATTTTTGTGTGGGAAAGTTGTGGCATCAGGGGGCTGACACAAATTTCCTACCACCCAGCGTTCCCCCAGGTCTCCCGATAATAATGGTGCCTCACTTGGGTAGAGGCCCAAGTACCCGCAACAGGCAAGGGCCCAAAACATATTGAGGCAACATCAAAATTGCCTATCACAAAACAACCTGGTTTTCCAAGGGGGGTCTCATGACTTTTTGGCCCGTGGCTCGGCCGCCACCTAGGGAAACCTACCAAACCCACACATTTCTGAAAACTAGACACTCAGGGAATTCCAGGGAGGTATGGCTTGAGTGGATGCCCCAACGTTTTCTTACCCAGAATCCCCTGCAAACCTGAAATTTAGCTGAAAAAAATCACTTTTTTCACACATTTTTGTGTGGGAAAGTTGTGGCATCAGGGGGCTGACACAAATTTCCTACCACCCAGCGTTCCCCCAGGTCTCCCGATAAAGATGGTGCCTCACTCGGGTGGGAGGCCTTAGTACCCGCGACAGGCAAGGGCCCAAAACATATTGAGGCAACATCAAAATTGCCTATCACAAAACTACCTGGTTTTGCAAGGGGGGTCCCATGACTTTTTGGCCTGTGGCTCGGCGGCCACCTAGGGAAACCTACCAAACCCACACATTTCTGAAAACTAGACACCCGGGGAATTCCAGGGAGGTTTGGCTTGCATGGATCCCCAACGTTTTCTTACCCAGAATCCCCTGCAAACCTGAAATTAAGCTGAAAAAAATCACTTTATTCACACATTTTTGTGTGGGAAAGTTGTGGCATCAGGGGGCTGACACAAATTTCCTACCACCCAGTGTTCCCCCAGGTCTTCCGATAAAAATGGTGCCTCACGCGGGTGGGAGGCCCAAGTACCAGCGACAGACAAGGGCCCAAAAGCGTATTGAGGCGACATCAGAATTGCCTATCACAAAACGACCTGGTTTTGCAATGGAGGTCCCATGACTTTTTTGCCCGGGGCTCGGCGGCCACCTAGGAAACCTACCAAACCCACATATTTCTGAAAACTAGACACCTGGGGGATTCCAGGAAGGTATGGATTGCGTGGATCCCCCAACGTTTTCTTCCACAGAATCCCCTGCAAACCTGAAATTTAGCTGACAAAATCACTTTTTTCACACATTTTTGTGTGGGAAAGTTGTGGCATCAGGGGGCTGACACAAATTTCCTACCACCCAGCGTTCCCCCAGGTCTCCCGATAATAATGGTGCCTCACTTGGGTAGAGGCCCAAGTACCCGCAACAGGCAAGGGCCCAAAACGTATTGAGGCAACATCAAAATTGCCTATCACAAAATGTTTTGGGCCCTTGCCTGTCGCGAGTGCTTGGGCCTCCCACCCGAGTGAGGCACCATTTTTATCGGGAGACCTGGAAAGCTGGGTGGTATGAAATTTGTGTCAGCCCTGATGCCACAACTTTCCCACACAAAATGTGTGAAAAAAGTGATTTTTCAGCTAAATGTCAGGTTTGCAGGGATTCTGGGTAGAAAGCGTTGGGGGATCCACGCAAGCCATACCTCCTGGAATACCCAGGGTGTCTACTTCTCATAAATGTGTGGGTTTGATAGGTTTCCTAGGTGGCCGTCGAGCCCCGGGCCAAAGGTCATGGGACCCCCTTGCAAAACCAGGTCGTTTTGTGATAGGCAATTTTGTTGTCAGCCTCAATACGTTTTGAGCCCTTGCCTGTAGCGGGTACTTGGGCCTCCCACGAGTGAGGCACCATTTTTATCAGGAGACCTGGGGAACGCTGGGTGGTAGGAAATTTGTGTCAGCCCGATGATGCCAGCTTCCCACACAAAAATGTGTGAAAAAGTGATTTTTTCAGCTAAATTTCAGGTTTGCAGGGGATTCTGGGTAAGAAACGTTGGAGGATCCAGGCAAGCCATACCTCCCTGGAATCCCCAGGTGTCTACTTTCAGAAATGTGTGGGTTTGGTAGGTTACATAGATGGCCGCCAACCCGGGCCAAAACCTCATGGGACCCCACTTGAAAACCAGGTTAGTTTGTGATAGGTAATTTTGATGTCGCCTCACAAGGTTTTGGGCACTTGCCTGTTGCGGGTCCATGACCCACCCACGTGAGTGAGGTACTATTACTATTGGAATACTTGGAAAAAGGCGGAGGGGTTGGAAATTTGATGTTTTTGTCTGCAGCGTGAAAATGTTGGCACAATAATGCAAGAAAAATGTGACAGACACAATTTGAGGTTTGCAGGACATTGTGGGTAAGATAACTTGTTGGGATCCACAAGAGAGACAGCAGCATGTACTCCCATGGGTGTTTAGCTTACGACAATATCTACAGTTGGTAGGTTATTCTTAGATAGAATGTACACCTTGGCAGAGACACAAAAAAGACAAAGATTACTGCACAGCCATCTATTCCTCAAGCACACACACATACTGGTTGGATTTGGCACGAGGCCGAGTAATGGTTCAATATATAAAATTTTATTAACAAGAGATTTCACAAAAATGAAATGCACTGTCAATAATTGAAAGGACAAAAAACTGAACCAGTGACTCGCAGCTCGTGAGCTGTAAAGCCACGTCAAGGCCCCAACCGCTTTATAGACCATTCACACACCTTTCATACGTGATACACACAAGACCATTCACACCACCAGGCACGAAACCAAAACATTACAACATTCATAAAAAGGGACAAGGTACACCCGGCTTGAGAAAGACAGAAAAGACAAATATTTCTGCACAACCACCTATTCCTCAAGCACACAGACATACTGGTTGGATTTGGCATGAGGGTGAGTGATGGTTCAGTATATACAGTTGTATTAACCAGAGATTTCACAAAAATGAAATGCACTGTTAATAATTGAAAGGACGAGAAACTGAACCATTGACTCACAGCTCGTGAGCTATAAAGCCATGTCAAGGCACCAACCTCTTTACAGGCCATTCATACACCTTTCATACGTGTGACACATACAAAACCATTCACACCACCAGCCGCGGGCCCAGCACATTACAACACTCACACCAGCAGACAGCGCCATTCAAGGGCCCATCACTTTCACACGCCCACATTCCTGACACAGCAACCACACCTGCTCACGGATTGCGTGGAGTGGCGTTTGGCTAGCAGTGTGTGTAGTGACCACCAGCAAGTCACTACTCACACACCGCCAGCCAAGTGCCACTCTACCCACACCGCCAGCCAAGCGCCAGTCCACGCACACCACCAGCCAAGCGCCAGTCCACTCACACCGCCAGCCAAGCACCAGTCCACTCACACCGCCAGCCAAGCGCAAGTCCACCCACACCACCAGCCAAGCGCCAGTCCACGCACACTGCCAGCCAAGTGCCAGTCCACGCACACCGCCAGCCAAGCGCCAGTCCACGCACACCGCCAGCCAAGCGCCAGTCCACGCACACCGCCAGCCAAGTGCCAGTCCACGCACACCGCCAGCCAAGCTCCAGTCCAAACACACTGCCAGCCAAGCACCAGTCCACGCACACCACCAGCCAAGTGCCAGCTTACACACACCGCCATCACATTTAGGATTTTTTTATACAAAAAAGAAAACATAAACAAATTGCAAATAGAAACAAATCTACTAACACAAAACCTGAAACTAAATACATTGCACAAATGCCAACATTGAAACTGAACAAAAAATATAAAACAATAGAGACCAGGCAGTTCACTTTAGCACTCATGGATGTTCCCAAAAATTATTTTGCGTGTGATACATTTTAAAACAAGCAGGCACACACAGCCCAGGGTTAGAAGGACACTCGGGCAGTACATACGAGTTTCCTTCCGCGTACCTCTTCGCCAACAGACTCTACATCTCCTACTGGGAAAGTCTTTTGAGGGTGTGGGAGGAATGTGATCAGGAAAGTGGCGATCCTTCAATCTAGCCACATCCTCCACCACTCCAACTCTAGGAACACTTGCCTGTTCCACTAAAACAAGGCTGCCTATTACAGACTCCTGAAACTTAGCAAAAGTCATCTTTGACTCAGGACAAGAATCCTTGAATACAACAAAACCATTAAAGGTTGCCAAGTAGAAAAGATGGATAGCCAACTTCTTATAGCAAATGTAAGCCTTACGAAGAGCAGCATAAGGTTCCAACCTCTGATCTACTCTGTCAACACCACCCATGTGCCTATTATAGTCTAAAATGCACACAGGTTTGCGCGCTTCAGCAACCTGACCCCAAACAGTCACAGGTGAAGTGCTTTCATCATGGATGGTAGTCAGCATGTACACATCTCTCCTGTCTGAAAACTTCACAGCTAGAAGTTTCTCGCAACGCAACGCACTGCACTGTCCCCGCACAAGCTTTTGACAAACTAGTTCTTTAGGAAACCTTTACGGTTAGAGCGGATTGTGCCACAAGCAACAGTGTCCACTTTGGCCAATTCCCTGAACAACCGCACACCAGTGTAGAAGTTATCTACATATAAATGGTGACCTTTGTTAAAAGTCCTCTATCAAGTTCCCACACAATTTTTCTCAGTCACTCCAAAAGTGGACGGACAACCAGGGGGTTAATCCTGGATTCCTTAGCGGTGTACACCCTGAAATTAGAGACATATCCAGTCCTACTGTCACACAGCATATACAGCTTAATTCCAAAGCGTGCCCTCTTACTAGGAATGTATTGCCTAAAAACCAAGCGGCCCTTGAACAAGACCAAAGACTCATCCACTGCTATTTCTTTGCCTGGAGCATAGATCTCAGAAAATCGATCATCAAAGTGATCAATGACTTAACTTAAAAAGACGGTCACACTCAGGGTGATCTCGTGGCAACGCTAAACCATTATCGACAAAATGCAGCATCCGAAGCAGAAGTGAATACCTATCACGACTCATGACTGCCGGAAATATAGCCGTTGCCATCAAGGGACTAGTAGACTAATATGAAGACATTGATGACTTCCTTAGCAAGCCCATCAAAAAAGTTAAACCCAAGAACTTCTTCATCTCTTCCAAATTTGTGGGAGTCCACCGGGTAGCTCTAGAGTGGGGCTTAAGGCTGGCACTGTTGTCCCTCAAAAACAGTTCGGCATGCAAATTAGTCTGCTCAACAATCTCTGCCAAAAACACATCGTCCATAAACAACTGACAAAAAATTATCGGCAAAAACATTTCTGTGTTCACTCTACACCCTGGAACACCAGCAAAAGTCTGGCAATGTCGGCTGCACCATGCCTGGGGCAACCCAAAGGTCATCACTTCCAACTGGAAGCCTTGCAGCCCCAGGCTGCAACTCAGATGCCTCTTGGCGCACTATCGGCACATCAATGTCCTCCTCTAACACAGGCACTTCATCCGCACTAAGAGTAGCTTCATCTGCACTGAGAGTAGCTTCATCATCCGATGATTCCATGTGGAGAGAAAACTCACTGCCTGAATCTTCCCCTCCCTCCTCTGCCTCAGATGCAGAGTCAGTCTCTGAACCATGGTCAGAGGAAGATTCAAAAAGCATACCAACAACCTGCTGAGCAGTAATCCTGCGGCTAGCCATTATCCTTGCTAAGAAAGGAGACTGCACAAACAAGTCAACAACAACCAACACTTTGCAAAATAAGTAAGTAAAAAAATGTGTGCCTTTATCACAAAGATCTATATACTCAAAAACTATATGATTCACTTGCAAGAGACAGCTACACTCACCAGCACCTACTCTGCAGAGAGTCAGCAAAAACGATATCCCACTAGAAAGAAAAAAACAAAACCAATTACTCACAAGACAACAAAATACACATCGAGCACAAATGCAAAAGGTTTTTGACACTCAAAAAACAGAAGCCAAACATACTGCTATTATTACACCATTTGCAAAAAACACATTCATGCAGAGAAATGAAAAACATTTACATTGTACAAAAAAGACTCTTACCAAACACATGCAACTTCACAAACAGCAGAACCACCAGTAACTGAAACCGCAACCTGGAACAGTCTAAAGAGCAAAAGCCTTGAACTAGAACAAAAAGGGAGAAATAAAGCATTACAATTACAATTCACAAGAAATAAAACAATTAACATTATAACACGCTATGTCACTACCCAAATGGGGGCAGAAAGGCCAAATAAACGGGGAGATCTGGGGGGCAGATTACACATAAAAAATATATGTCCCCTGGAAGCGACCCTTGCCCAAGGGATCGCTTCCAATCTATTTATTTTTAAATCCCTGGCTCTATTGGGCTTTTCTGCACCCCTCCTGGGGCCAGAAACGCCAAAAAATGCAGGCGATCTGTCCCCAGGGGCGGCAGAAAAGTCTTAAGAATTATTTAGGCCCATAAGGAAGCGACCCTTGCCATAGGGGTCGCTTCCATTTAAAATTTAAAACACTCCCTGGTGTCTAGTGGGGTTTTCTGCCCCAGCCAAATAAACAAACTGATCTGCCCCCAGGGGGGGGGCAGAATATACTTTTAACAAAAATATGGCCCCTGGAAGCGACCCTTGCCCAAGGGGTCGCTTCCAATGTAATAAAAACAAATTCCCTGGCTCTAGTGGGCTTTTCTGCCCCCCCTGGGGCCAGAAACGCCCAAAAAAATCGGGCGACCTGTCCCCAGGGGGGGCAGAAAAGTCTTAAAAATGATTTCCCCCCATAGGAAGCGCCCTTGACCAAGGGGTTGCTTCCATTTAAAAATTAAGAAACTCCCTGGTGTCTAGTGGGGTTTTCTGCCCAGAAAGGCCAAATAAAAAAAACGATCTGCCCCCAGGGGGGGCAGAATATACTTTATAAATAAATTTGCCCCCTGGAAGCGATCCTTGCCCAAGGGGTCGCTTCCAATTTAATTTAAAAACAATTCCCTGGCTCTAGTGGGCTTTTCTGCCCCCCCCTGGGGCCAGAAACAGCCAAAATACTGGCCGACCTGTCCCCAGGGGGGCAGAAAAGTCTTAAATTAAAATAGCCCCCATAGGAAGCAACCCTTGCCCAAGGGGTCGCTTCCATTTAAAAATTAAGAAACTCCCTGGTGTCTAGTGGGAGGGCAGAAAGGCCAAATAAAAAAAACGATCTGCCCCCAGGGGGGGCAGAATATACTTTATAAGTAAATTTGCCTCCTGGAAGCGACCCTTGCCCAAGGGGTCGCTTACAATTTCATTAAAAAACAATTCCCTGGCTCTAGTGGGCTTTTCTGCCCCCCCACCCCCCTGGGGCCAGAAACGGCCCAAAAATCGGCCGATCTGTCCCCGGGGGGGGGGGGGCAGAAAAGTCTTAAATTAAAATTGCCCCCATAGGAAGCGACCCTTGCCCAAGGGGTCACTTCCTTTTTGCCAGAAAGACATCCCTGGTGTCTAGTGGGGGCATTCCTGCAGCACGATCGCGACGCTGTGCGTGATCGTGCTGCAGGAATGCCCTGCATTGAGACATCAGGGGAGAGGAAACACTCTTTCCTCTCCCCCGATGCCTCAATGCGTGTGCATCTGCCCCCCCCCCTCACCACCGGAGCACCAAAACTTACCTCCTCCTCTAATGGACGCCTGGAAACAAATGGTTTCCAGGCGTCCAGCGCTTCCTGATGACGTCGGCGTGCGCTGACGTTATGGGATTGCATGAGGGGGGTCGGGGGGGTCAGCGGAAGCTCTTCTGCTGCCATCCCCCATTGTGGCAACATGTTGGGCTACCCATAGGGGGAGCGCCAGCACTCCCCCCATGGGTGGGTGCCATGACGGAGCGGTTCCGTCATGAGCACAGCCCAACCGATGCTCATGATGGAACCGCTCCGTCATGAGCATCGAAGGGGTTAAGTCTGATCAGTCTCTGGAGGTGATTATCCCCAGGTATTTAATTTCCGAATCGCGCCACGTTAAAGGTCAGTCAGAGATGTATCGCGGGGTGTTGGGGGTGAGGAAAAATCTTGGATTTCACCCAATTGATCATAACACCCAAATGCCCTCCAAAGTCGGCGAACTCCCGGAGGATGGGATTGAGACTCACCTGGGGTCCCGTAGAGATAAGGTGATGTCGTTGGTGTCCAGGGATCCTGGCAAATGCCTGGTAGGATACCGAATCGCATGTTCTCGATGATGTTGTGGGATCTTGGCTGCTAGTGCCTCGATCGCCAAAGCAAATAACAAAGGGGACAGCGGGCATCCCTGCCTAGTGCCATGGTAGATGGGAAAATAAGGAGAGCGTCTCCCGTTTATTTGTACTCTTGCTTGTGGTTGGGTATATATGCGATCTATCCAAGAGAGGTATGCAGTTGGGAAGCCCATGCGTCTCAGGACTGTTAGCAAATAGTCCTACTCCAAAGAATCAAATGTTTGGTAGAGTCTCAGAAGATAGCCACGAGGCCAAATCTGGGTCAATGTTCTGCATGAACGAAAACAGAGTGTGCAGGTTCTTAGAGGTACTCTTCCTGGTATAAAACCAGACTGATCAGGCAGTACCATTAGGTCATGAGGAGTCCGAGCAGGTTGGCCAATATCTTGGGCAGAATTTTCACATTGAAATTGATCAAGTACAAGGGCCTGTATGACTCGCATACATCAGCTGCTTACAAGGTTTTAAAAGTGCTATAACTAAAGCCTCTCTCATGGAGGGTGGGAGGTTGCCCGTCATTCGGCTGGTAGGCCGTCTGGTCCAGGAGCTCGTCCTGAATGTAGTTGCATGATTGCAGCCCTAATCTCACCAGTTTCAAAGGCTGCAGACAGGAAATCCCTTTGCGCGTCGCTCAGCCAGCCCAAGGATACATCATCCAGATAGGCATTAGTGTTAAGAAGCTGAGATCTACGAGTGGTGTAAACAGGGGAATAAAAAGATGCAAACGCGTGATGGATATTTTCGTGGGACTCCCTCTGCGTCTTTAACCTCTAGAATATAGGGGCATATTAGCAAGGGCACTATCGCCGCTTTAGCGGCACTTTTTGCCGCTAAAGCGGCGATATTCATATCGCCCTATCAGCAAACTGTCTCTAACAGCAGTTAGCGACAGATTGCGGGCATTAGCGCCCGTTTTTTTACCGCTTTGCATGTCAGCGATATTTATCACTAATGACATGCAAAGTGGGCGTTCCCGACGAACAAACCTGGGAAACACCCGCTAACAGGCCTATCGCCTATTAGCAAGGTGGCCATGGCCCCAGTTAGCGACGTGAAAAGTCGCGCTAACCGGGGTCATCGCCATTTATTTAACACCTGCAATTAGCAGGTGTTAGCCATACCTAACATGGGGGGTGGATTATGCTGATACAACCACAGGGTCATATCAGCAAGGTGTTCTCCCTTCTCCATGCAACATCGCTGGTTTTCAGCGATGTTGGCCCATTTCCCCGCTATCGCTGGAATATTCATTGCCATAGCGCTAATCGTTGCTAATACAGCGTTAGCGTGGCGATATATTCCAGCGATAGCCGGCGATAAAAAAATCACGCTAAGCAGGGTTAGCGATGATTATCGCCTCTTCTTGCTAATATGCCCCATAATTTAAAAAACGAGGCTTGCGAGTTAGCTCAGCAAGCGTTTTACCGGGGCGCTTTCCCTCCCCACAGTGCCTGGCCCACTGATACCTGCTTCGATATAAACTCTCTCAGTCTACAATGTCCTGATATTCGGTAAGTATATCCCTAAATTCAGCACACACTGCTGCAACATCAGGATGGTCAAGGCGCGCTTCCAAAAGTTTAAGCTCTGCCTCCAGTTTCCGGAGTCTGTCTCAAATATCTCGTAATATTCCCCCTCCCCTGGAAATACAGAGGCCGCGAACGGAAACCGTAAATGCTTCCCAAACCATTGCCATTGCCAGTACGGAATAGATATTATGTAAAAAAAAATCTGTTATCTCTTGACGCAGCTCCTCCCGAAATGGGGCATCTAGTAGAGTGGTAGAGGGAGTCTCTAAGACAGAAAGGGGCGTGGCATTCGGCAGGGACAATCACATTAGGACTGGAGAGTGATTCGAATATGTTCGGGCAAATGTTGTGTGTGCAGCAGCCATGTGCAGAGTCCCCGACATATAATCCAATAGTCAAGGCGTGACCGAGTAGAATGCACTGGTGAGTGAAATGTGCCTTCTTTCTCTAAGGGATGCATGGCTCTCCAGGCATCGAGCAGATGGCATTCAGTAAGGATATCTCCCAGATGTTGCTGGGTATCAGTGTAATGGTGTGGCTGGGGATGGGATCTGTCCAGCCTCGGGTCTAGTGTAAGGTTAAAATCCCCTCCCTAGATAACACGAGTGGAACCGGTATTCACAACCACACCCCACAGCCTGACAAAGAAGTCTGCAACATCCCCATTCGGGCCATAGCAATTTGCTAACATGACGGACTATGCAGCTAGTCTTGAATATGTGTTTGTGTAAATGTGACAGCCTGACAAAGAAGTCTGCAACATCCCCATTCGGGCCATAGCAATTTGCTAACATGACGGACTATGCAGCTAGTCTTGAATATGTGTTTGTGTAAATGTGGGTGTGCGGTTTAGAATAATTAGGCAGACCAATAGGTATCTCTACAGATGAATGTAATATGCTATTTATCACCATTATTGAGTGTGTGAAGGAAGGGGCCATCGCTCATGATAGAAGCCTCATGTGAGCCATGCTGCCCTTCCCTCTCTCAACAGTAACAATCACTGTTATCACACATCGCATATCTGCAATATATGACTTACTTCATTTTGATTTGTCTGTTTAGTAGTCATAAACAAAGGTATTTATCCAGAACAAGAAAACAAAAGGTTACATCATTGTATTGCAAGAAAAATCACACTAAATAAGTCTTGTAACTTAGTTGTTTTACTGTAATATCATTTTAACTTGAATTCTGTCATTCAGTATTGAATTTAAAAAAAAGGTGATGGGTGGAATGCTTTATCAAAAAAACACTAGACAGGAATCAGGTTTGAAAAGAAGATTTAGTGGCGAAACACAACTTGGCGTCCGACCACTTCAAAGAGCCAGCAGCAACTGACTCAAATCTAGTGTTGTCCACCACTCATTCTCAAAAGGAATACAACAGGTAAGATTCCATCATAACACATCCTCTCCCTTTACATGAAGGGAAATAATCCAAAATAACAAAAGAAACAAATAAATGAAAGAACACAAAAAAAATACATGAAAGAACTCTCTAAAATATAATACAACTCTAATAAAACGATACAGAAACACTCCAACAACTGGCGACAACTCATCTATTGACATAATACTTCAAATAAGAGGGTGGATTTTGGATTCTAACATCCCCCTTTACACTGGATCTGCACTCATTTCCTGTTAAGACAATTTGTGTCTCAACCAACTAGTCCGCAACCAAACTTAGCTTGCCAGAGTTCCGATCACACCTAATTTCATCATCTTGCATGAACATAGCTCCAGAACATCCTTCCTCATTTTCACCCTTGACACACTCACCTCCTCTCTGATACAAAGCTACTTCGCGCAAATTCCACCTCTTCCCACCTTCAATGACAACAAAATACTTCCCAACCCTATGTATCCGAAAAGGTCCTTTATATTTGCTCAAACCACCCATCACTCTGCCTGTCCTTGTTTTGACCCAATCGCCTATCCTGAACTTGGTAAAACCATTTTCATGGACATGCTCACCACCCAAAAGTATCCAATCCCTTAACCAAGCTGGGACCAACCTAGTCACCGGCTGGCGTCCCCTCATGAGTTGAAAAGAACATTTGTGAGTGACACTATGTATGGCGGTACGATATGCCCATATCATGTCATCTACAGGTTTTCTGGCAGATTGTCCATTCGACACAGCAAAATAAATCATGCCTTTTACTAGTCTGATGGCCCTCTCCACAATTCCATTACCCATGGGATTGTAAAGAGAGATGCAAGAATGTTTGACCCCACACTTCTCAAGAAAACGACGCATTTCATTGGAAGTCAACTGCGTCCCATTATCAGTTAGTAAAGTGTGAGGAACACCTTCCTCAACAAAGATCCTCTCCAAACCAGCAACAGTAGACCTGGTCATCACATCTATCATGAATTTTACTATCAACCACCTTGAATGAATATCCACTATAACCGCTGCAAACCTCAATTCACTAGACAGTTCAGACAAGGGACCTATGAAATCCAAACAAATAGTGCTCCAAGGTTTTCCAGAATCATCAATTTGACCCGTAACTCCCTGATTGCCAACCCTCAACGTTTTCTCACTTTCTTTACAAAAACCACAACTTTCAAGCCACCTTTTTACCTGGTCATCCACCCCAGGCCACCAGAATTCTTCTTTAATTCTCCTGCTGGTCATTCCCTGCCCTAAGTGTCCCTCATGAGCTATACTAAATATGTGAAACCTCAAACCAACAGGCGGCACAAAGCGATCGCCTCTCATAATCACATCCAATCCCCTCACCGACAATTCATTCAACACCTTCCAAAACGGCCTAGCTGCCACAGACTCAGTACTTTCTCTCAAAGCTCCTTTTTTGATCATCTCAATTACTTCTTTCAACACAGAGTCCAAACGCATTTCTTCCTCCCATTGTGACCTGGTAAATGCACCCAGATCACAATCCAACATATCATGAACCAACGCAACAGCCTCTACTAGATCCAGACTCTTCACAGCAGTCTTGTCCACAGTTTCCCAACTCAAAGACATGCGCGAAAAACAGTCTTCTTGTGAATTCTTCCACCCATGTATAAATTCCCCGTCATAAAGGTATTCTTGTAATCTGGCTGTGAATCTGTCCACCGCACAGACCCTTTGCCAGCCCCACCCGCAGATAAGATCTTGATCAAAGGTTTATGATCTGTTCTCAAGACAAATCTCATGCCTCACAAATACACCTGAAAATATTCTGCACCCCACACCGCAGCTGGAGCCTCCCGTTCGATCACGGAATAGTTCCTCTCAGCTTGCGTGAGGGTACGTGAAGCAAAAGCCACAGTCTTTTCAACTCCATTTTGCTTTTGAGATAAAACAACACCAATCCCTGTGGCACTAGCATCAACAGTTAACAAGCATTTGCAATGCAATAGGTCTCGCATTTGCAAGAGTTTGAGCTATTGGCATTGTAATGACAATGCTTTTAATTTGTGTTTTGAAAACCTGCGAGTGGTGTCCTTGCTGACAAGAAACAAAGCTGCCAGTAAAAAAGGCAGTTACTTTCAGCCTTGCTTCTCGTAAGCAAGGACTGTAAGTACAAAGTGCGTGTTTCTGCACCGTTTGCAGGTTTTGAAAACACATAATTAAAAGGCATTGTCATTTACAATGCTAAAAGCATGTTTGTTACCATTTGCTGTTGGAGTGAACGTAATCTGTAAGTACATCAGCCTTTCTAAATACTAAACTACATTTGAGATACCTTATATTCATTCAATAGTGTACAATTGTCCTTAAAACGAATTTCCATGCATCTGGTTGGTAAGTGATTAGGTGTTATTTTAAGAGCCAGTCTACATTTGGGAGATTTGAAATAAAACTGAACCCATCAATGGAAGCATACTGACAGCAGACACATTTGGGGTGTACAAAAATATAGGCATACACATCTGGCTTCCCACTATGTATCCGATATGCCAAAACAAGAGTCCCATACCAAAGCCATAGCAATATTTGCCAAAATGTTTCTTTGTTCATGAAATCCTCGATATATGTGGATTTATTTCCTGTGCATAACAACACAGTACAGTAAGCACACACATTCAGTACTTAGCCTCCTTTGTCCAATCATACATGAGAAGCACTCCAGTTTGAAAAAAGAATAGCCCAGGCACCTTTCCAAAATCTTCTTTATTTGAACATGCAAGGTGAAGATCACATTGAGCAAACCTTCCAGTATTTGCCGACTACACAGTCTTCTACCCAAATGGCAGTCCAAGGACAACAAAGATAAGCATATTTGCATGATCACACCTAGAACAGAAAGCAAATCATTCAAATGACCCGGCAACACCAAATACTAACACGTTCACATCATCATTATATAGATTATGATAATTGAAAAATCTAAATCACATGAAAAGCAGCTTTAGTCGAGCTACCTAAATAGGAGCAAAGCAACTTAGTCTGAAATTAGGATACACACGGACCTATGTGTGGATTAAGTGTTTCATGCGATCAAAACAAACATGAAAAGCATAAGAGAACAAGCATAACCCCACTGTTCCATGGAGTCCGAGCTGGGCCTGTGCGCAAAAAACTCTAATGTCCCTAAACTGGGCCCTGTGAAATACGCCATCTGTGTTGTGTCGCCCCCCCCCCTCCCCATGTGTTGCTTTGGCCCCCACCCACTGGCCCTCCCTCTTGCATCGGTCTCTGTGTTACTTATGACACGGGTCGGGGAGAGGCTGATGAAACAGGGAGGGTGAGCTGGTGGGGTATGCATAAACACAGATGGTGTGGGGACGGGTGCAAGTAAAAGAAGATAGAAAACAAGTCAAGAAAACACACAAGAAAACTGCCTCTTTCTCAAGAAAGAAAAGTACAGTACGAGCGGAAGGTACACAGATCTGGCATAACGGCTAGAGTGGCCGAATTAGAAGCTGGGGAACTGGGGTGTTGCTTTTAAGTGAAATCACTGTCGCAACAAAAACAAAACGTGACCTGGCCTGGTGCACTTACCTTAAATATTAATTTATTTGCAACGTAGTAGACCATTAGCCTACTAATGCCGAGTGCTGTTTCACGGACAGAGTAACGCAGCTCTCAGCTAAAATAACTCATAAAGTTACAACCCCTGATGATAAAAAGATGTTTCCCTGGAGCCGTTTCACACTCCCACTGTGTGCTTTCTGAACTCAGCTCCGGCTCCAGGAAAACAGCAGTAAACGTATGTTGAAGATTGTAAAAATAAATGCGTTTAAAGAGCACGCACGCTCTAAATGCATTCAGCCTTAACCAAAAGAAACAAGTAACACGGATGTGGAGAGGATGTGGCCCAGCGGTCAGAGATGCTGATTGGAGCGCTCAACTCAGGCTCTCAGTTCAAGTCTTGGTGACGCACCAGCCTGTGATTCTGCACAAATCACTTAATTTCTCCAGACAGTCAGCAGTGGAACCGTCAATAAAGTAAAGGCGGCTTCCCGTTTCTTTTTAGGTCTTGCCTGAGCCAGCGCTTAGCGCTGCCCTCGGCGAGAGTTTTAGTAAGCGGGTTTTGGAAGTGCAAACAGCAGTGGCTTTTGCTGGCGACCAGCTTGCGTTCACGATAGCGTGCACGCACGCAACCGCCAGCTTTCAGCGCCCGATCAGGAGCCATCTGTCTTTCCTCTCACTTGATTGCTTTCACGCTCCTCCTCCCCTCCCCCGCCGCATCGCGCTGCTTTCACTTTCGCGCGCGGCCAATGCTTGTTTAATGTAAGTTTCATTGCCCCCATCTTTTAGGTTCCCTTTTGCCGCTACCAGCTCCCAGTCCTGAGAAAGAGCTACAAACGGATTGAACTATTTTATATAAAAATAATGTAAACAGCCACAACCCCGTCAAAACAAAACTGAAAATAATAGCTGAGCAGACTGGGCTGCTGTGCAGACTAAATAAATAAAAGAAAGCAGCGTCATCCCTCATCAAAAGCAAATTGAAAATAATAGCTAAACAGACGGAGCTGCTGTGGAAAGTAGGCTTTTGTAACAACAAATCAAACAGCACGTTTGCCAAGCTGTCACATACGGGAACAATCCAGACAATTCCGCTAGTCTGTGTTTTTCACAAGTGAGACACCAACAGCAGCATTCTTGCACCCAACCGCATGCGCTTGGCAACCATTAAGAATTGCAGTTAGAGAAACAGTCACCCCAATCTTAGTCTTGACGTATTTCTCACACTTTCACCTAATCAATCAGATATCGAATCTACGGACTTTGATCTCCACATTCAGGAGTGGTATAGGTGACTCATTCGGGAAAGTCTCGAGCTCTCTTTGACACTGCATGTGTTGTTTTTCCATTTAAGTGAAAAACAAAACAGTTTGGGGCACAAGACAGCCAAGGGCTCGCAGCATTCATTATTGATGTGCTTGAGGCACAGATCATTAAGAGAGGTCGTCATGTGCCTGTGAAGGCATCCTGCCCTTGCATGTTATTGTGGTGAAATAGCTGTAGCAGGGTCTCTGAAACTGCAAGGTCCACTGGACGAGCGCTGAGATTTGAGGCAATCAGTGTGGCATTTAAACAATAGAGTGACTTAACATATGTACCATCTTTACTTTCAGGCTCTTGGGGATGAGTGTGATTCGGATTTCTCATGAGACCCTTGGTCGGGAGGGTCCACGCCTCATTATGGGTCGGAAAACGACGATTTTAATGTTGTGACACTGCAAAATAGCCACCCACTCCACTGCGGTTCAATAGAAACTTTATTCCAGCCTACGCGATCCCCAAATTTTTAGGTCGAGCCTAGAGCAGCACAAGCCAGTGGCGTAGCTAGGGGGGGGGGCGATGGGGGCGGACCGCCCCAGGCGGCACGAGTTCGAGGCCCCCCTTCCCCCGCTCTTACCTGCGGCCGTTGCGGCCGCAAGAATCGGCCGCGACCGCTACCACCCCCCTGCTCTTCTATCATTTTGCCGAGGGCGGCAAACGCAGGGGCCGCCACGGGCAGCCTAATGGCCTAGCTACGCCCCTGGCACAAGCACCTCCTCCTTGACGCTCTGTAGCTGGAGAACTACCTGACTGGCTGGAAAATGAACAAGTCCGATCGCAGCAGTCTGCATCAGTCCACTCTCAAGCATAACTACTTACAAAATACTTCTATCCAGAAGGAATTAGAACATTTGCCATTGTGGTCATCAGACGTGGCAATCTCTGAGCTCCGCCAAGCCTTGCACCTGGTGCACAAACCAGTAGTCAGCAGTCATACTTACTGTAGGGGAGGTGGCACTATACCTTTCTCCGGAAGGACTGGATTTGTGGCTTGGGAGACTATATAATGTGATCTGACAAGTGACTGCAGAATGTGTTACTATTACTGACCACACTGCGTGGTGCGAGGTGGAAGCAGGGAGTAATGTAAATATTTTAAGTGATGAAGTGAAGGAATAAAAGACTGTACCGGGGTGTGTTGAATTTAAGAACCTGGCCAGTGTTAGGTAATTGTTTAATTATTTTGGGTGCGGTTTAAGCTTGTGTTTTAATTAGAAGGCCTTGACGCTGCTTCCTTCGATATATGTGCACACCTGTTTTGTTCACACGTAATCCTGTGAACAAGCTACAAGGAGGTAGGAAAATGTGGCAGCTCTTGCAGTAGAAATCATGCTACTATCCTCTGCCGTCGTCGTTTCCTGTTGCATCCGAAAGTACTGCAAATTGCGTGCGTGCGACTCACAGTCCTGGCCTTTTAGTCTACAGAAGTTTAAATCGTCGACTTCCATGTGTCAGAATATATTTGCTATTGTCTTGAAAAAAAAACAGAAACAGGCCTGAGTTAAGTCTCTCTCACTGACTGACTCTCTCACTCTCTCTCTCTCACTGACTGATTGACTCTCTCACTGACTGACTTTCTCTCTCACTGACTGACTCACTCTCTCATTCTCTCTCTCACTGAATGACTGACTCTCTCACTGTCTCTCTCACTGACTGACTGACTCACTGACTGACTGACTCACTGACTGACTCTCTCACTGACTGACTCTCGCTCACTGATTGACTGACTCACTCTCTCTCACTGACTGACTGACTGACTCTCTCAATCTCTCTCTCACTGACTGACTCTCTCACTGACTGACTCTCACTGACTCTCTAACTGACTGACTGACTCTCTCACTGACTGACTCTCTCACTGACTAACTCTCTCACTCTCTCTCTCTCACTGACTGACTGACTCTCTCTCACTCACTCTCTCTCTCACTGACTGACTGACTCTCTCACTAACTGACTGCCTGACTGACTCCCTCACTGACTGACTGACTCTCACTCTCTCTCTCTCTCTCTCACTGACTGACTGACTTTCTCACTGACTGACTCTCTCACTAACTGACTGACTCTCTCACTCTATCCCTGACTGACTCTCTCACTGACTGACTGACTGACTCTCTCACTGACTGACTCTCTCACTCTCTCACTGTCTGACTCTCTCACTGACTGACTCTCTCTCTCTCACTGACTGACTCTCTGACTCTCTCTCTCACTGACTGACTCTCTCACTCTGTCTCACTGACTGACTGACTCTCTCACTGACTGACTCTCACTCTCTCTCACTGACTGACTGACTGACTCTTTCAATCTCTCTCTCACTGACTGACTGACTCTCTCACTGACTCTCACTGACTCTCTGACTGACTCTCTCACTCTCTCTCTCACTGACTGACTGACTCTCTCTCTCACTGACTGACTCTCAATATCTCTCACTGACTGACTCTCTCACTGACTGACTGACTCTCACTGACTCTCACTCTCTCACTGACTGACTGACTCTCTCACTGACTGACTGACTCACTGACTCTCACTGACTGACTGTCTCTCTCACTCACTGACTGACTGACTCTCTCTCTCACTGACTGACTGACTCTCAATCTCTCTCTCACTGACTGACTCTCTTACTAACCAACTGACTGACTCTCTCAATCTCTCTCACTGACTGACTGACTCTCTCACTCTCTCACTGACTGACTCTCACTGACTCTCTGACTAACTCTCTCATTCTCTCTCTCACTGACTGACTGATTCTCTCACTCACTGACTCTCTCACTGACTGACTCACTGACTCTCTCACTGACTGACTGACTCTCTCACTCTCTCTCTCACTGGCTGACTGACTCTCACTGACTAACTGACTGACTCACTGACTCTCTCACTCTCTCTCTCTCTCACTGACTGACTCTCTCTCTCTCTCACTGACTAACTGACTCTCTCAATCTCTCTCTCACTGACTGGCTAATCTCTCTCTCTCTTCACCCTCCTGTTATTTTTGCCCCCCCCCCCCATAACAACAAAAAAACATAACAAGCAACCATTGGGACAGGCAGATAGAAGTTGCCAGCATTGAAAGGACAAAAAAAAATAAACACATTTATTGTTAATACTTTTTTAATATGGTCGTTCAGTTGTACATAATGCTTTCTTGGTCATATATAAGGTAACAAAAATGCTTCTGACACTTCTCTATTATAACTTTTCATCATGCTGCAAACTTCTGTACAGCACAGCTTTAAGACATAGGCAAAGTCAATATCTGTGGCTAAACACTTATAAGGTCCCAAAGGCGAGACCTATTGGCTATGCCAATGCTTGTTTTCCTTTAGCTTTAAACGTGTAAAGCTAAAGTGCGGCGTGGGCGAATGAAACTAAAGGAAATATATTATTAAACAAGTTTACAAACACCAATGTTTTGCGGCTAAACATGGTGCCTTTTGCTATTTAATTTAAGACAGTTTATTTTTGCGTAAGCGCTATAGAGACACAAAGCTACAGCAAATGTAGCTTGATATGTACATCAAATAATTTGGGAGGTTGACAGCTTGGTTCTAGTCTGTGTGAAGGTTCACAGCCCGTGATTGAGGGCAATTCATGCCATGTTTACAGCAAAACACACATTTGCAAGTGTGAGCAGCGATACAGATCTTTACAGCTAGGCTAATTTTCATTCCCATGTAGTGCAGGTTTCTGCTTTCAAAACAAATGTGAGTTCATGGCAAATGGTTTCCATGGTAAAGAATGTTGCTTGACAGAGTTCCACCAGAAACATGTTTCTGTGTTTAACATGTTTTCCTCTCCTAAAAGGAGAGTTTAGGAAATCACCGACTGCCATTTTCAAATTAGGGGCAAAATGCCACGTGTGCAGGCTCTAGGAAATCTACGCACATACTGTGTATATGCTGGAGGCTAAATAAAGAGCATTTATATTTGTTTAGGAATTTATGCAAAGAATTTGGGATGTCAACAGTAGAAGTGGAAGAGCAAACATGACCATGTAAGGGGTTAGCGAGTACCCATAATAGAAATGTGAGAGCATATGTTGACGGAATAGGGATGATAAACGAGCCTGCAAGCACCTTATGCTGATAATCTTGCAATAGCACAGAGCTTCTCAGGAATACAAAATAACTGCTGCCTAGTGAAATGATAGATGTGCCACAGCTAGAGGTGTCATGTACTGTCTGTAAAATGGGACCAGAGCCTTAAACACGCAGGTGTCGTATTTTACAGCTCGGGGTGCAGACGTACAATTAATATGGGCAAGCAAGTCAGGGTGGAGGTGTAGTGACCTGGGGGCAGGGCACTAGGACCCTGCAGTGGACTGTGGGGACACCAAGGGAACCGGACACCACATCCGGTCAGGGAGGAAGAGGACAGTACAGAAGGAGAAGAAGCGTGGGCAGACGTGCGTGGGCACAGCACAGCGCAGCGCATGTACACTAATAAAGCAACTGCAGATCCTTACCTGTCTCCTGTGCATCTGTGGGCTGGGGACACGACAACTGGCGAACGAAGGCGGGATCGTCCACCACCCTTCAAAAGAGCAGAAGTGGATCGGATCGTCGTCTGCCCGAAGAAAGCGCGACGGAGCCAGGAGCCCACCCTGGTCCGAGTAAAGCAGCCAAGAAGCAGCGACGCGGGAGCCCACCCCGGCCGCCGAAATAGCGGTAAGAGCGCTGTGAGGCCAGCTAATAGAAGAGCCGACAAGCATCAGCACCCGAGAGTGCTCAGAGAGGACTGAATAGGAAGACGCGCGCTAGTTCAAACAAACTATCGCGAGAGCGGCGGCCATTTTGAGGTCAGGCAGAACGGGCCAATTGAAAGCCAGGAACAAGCGGCGGCCATTTTAAGAGGTCAGGCAAAGCAAGAGGAACAAAGAAACATCGCGAGACTACGGCGGCCATTTTGGAGTCAGGCAACTAAGCCAATAAGAACAAAATACAGCGCGGCGGCCATTTTGAAGTCAGGCGGCCATTGAAATAGATAGGAAAACAGGAAAACAAAGCGAAAGAGCCAAAAAAAAAAGAAGAAGAAAACAGTGGAAATAAAGCACAACAAAGAGGAAACAAAGGGACAAATACAGAAACAAAAGAAATAAAAGAGAAAGAAGAGCAGAGGAGTGCCAAGGAAGGAAATGAGCGACAACGAGGAGAAACAAAGCACGCAAGCAATCTTCCGCAGGCCTTTACCATTCAGCCTATCGGAGCCGCAGGCAGGCATCCGGTGGGAAAGATGGATCAGGAAATTTGAGCGCTACATGAGTGCCACGGACGTCCCGGATAACAAGCAACTGCACCTACTTTTGAATCTAGCAGGGGATGAGATAGAAGATCTATTGCTAACGTTCCCTGTTGAACAAACACAGAACTACAAGGGAGTGATACAGTGTCTCACACAAAAATTCGACCCCCAGCGCAACGTTGATTTCGAAAGATACACGTTCAACACAGCGTGCCAGCAAGGCGAAGAAAGCCTAGATGACTTTGCAACGAGACTGAGAAAACTGGTCACGTACTGCGAATTCGACAAATTTGACAATGAGCAAGCGATAAGACTGCGAATAATTGAGGGCTGTAAATCAGTGGAATTCCGAGCACGAGTACTGAAGGAACCAACGACGCTGGAAAAGATATTGACAATGGCTCGCACAGAGGCACGAGCAACGGAACAGGCAAAGCAGATGGAAATTGGAAAGGAGAAGAGAGTAGCACTAGCACATCGCGTCACGGGGAACATAAACAAGAAGGAATTCCAGGCGCCGGTCCCACCACGGAAGGGCGAACAAACATGTTACAGATGTGGGCTCGAGTTTCCCCACATCGGCGCCTGCCCAGCAATGGGCCAGAAGTGCAGAAAATGCAACAGGGACAACCACTTCTCAAGCGTGTGCATGACCAGGCAATTCAGAGGTGAGAGAGGCCGAGCGACAAGACCGCGGATGACCAGCAACAGGTATGCCCGACACATGGAAACGGCAAATCGCAGCTCTTCTGAGGAGTATGAAGAAATGGCAGCACCTGCGAGCGCGGCAAGACTCTACCTAATGTCGGACGCGCCCAGAGAAAGCGGTGAGGCAGAGCACGTTCACCTGGTAGACAAGAGAGACATAAAGAAGACAGCCACTGTGAACATCGATGTAGGAAATCACCAGGCAAGCTTCGTACTTGACAGTGGAGCAACATGCAACATCATGTGTATGTCCGAATACCAAAAGATGAGAATAAAGCCACAGCTACTGCCATCGACCGTAGACGTCTTCACCTGGGGCTCCAAGAGCCCGGTAGAAAACATGGGAAAGTTCATAGAGACACTAACATACAAAGGCAGATCTTATCGTGAGGAAATACATGTACTCAAGGGCGACATCCCAGCGCCATGCCTACTAAGCAATGTGACGGCACAACTGATGGGGCTACTGGCAATGACATATCACATGTCGGAAACGAAGAACATCCTGCAAGAATACCCGGCCATACTGAAAGGGCTTGGCAAGTTGAAAGGGAAGCAGATAACATTGCATATAAATGAAGCAATCAAGCCAGTAGCACAACATCACAGACGGGTACCAATTCACCTACAACCACAGGTGGCAGAGGAAATCAATAGCCTACTGGCACAGGATATAATAGAGGTGGCAGACGGCCCAACACCGTGGGTGTCTCCGATTGTGGCGGTTCCAAAGAAGAACACCTCCAAAATCCGCATATGCGTGGACATGAGGATCCCAAACACCGCAATCACAAGGGAACGCCACCCGGGACCACACCTGAACGACATGATTAGCTGCCTCACTGGAGCGTGCCGATTCTCAAAGCTCGACCTATGCAAAGGGTATCACCAGTTAGAGTTGGACCATCAGTCCAGGTACATCACGACATTCTCCACTCATCTGGGCCTGTTTAGATACAAGCAACTGAGCTTCGGAATATCGTCGGCAGCGGAAATATTTCAGGAGACCATACGACAAGTGATCAGACCGGTCCCAAACAGCTTAAACTACAGTGACGATATCTTAGTGTTTGGGAAAACAGACAAGGAGCATGACACGGCGTTACGTCAAGTGTGCACACAACTGGAGAAAGCAGGCCTCACACTCAATGGAGACAAATGCGAGCTAGGAAGAAAGGAACTAGTGTTCTTTGGACACATCTTTTCGAAACAAGGGATGAGGCCAGATCCCAGCAAAGTTGAAACGCTACAAAATGCAAAGCCACCGACGGATGTCGCGGAAGTACGATCATTCCTAGGACTCGCCAGCTACTGTGCGAGATACATACAGGATTTCACTACAGCAAGCACGCCACTGAGGGAACTGACCAAACAGGGACAGAAATTCACCTGGTCTCAGGAATGCAACAAGGCATTTGAGGACATAATACAAGCGGTGCTGACAGTGGAACATCTGGCCTACTTCGACCCCCTGCTATGCACCGAATTGACTGTGGATGCCAGCCCAGTGGGACTGGGTGCAATACTAGCACAGCATCTGCCAGGAAGAGAGTCACAAAGGAAGATTGTCGCATATGCAAGCAAAAGCTTAACGGATATTGAAAGGGCCTACTCGCAACCAGAAAAGGAGAGCCTGGCTGTGGTGTGGGCGTGCGAACATTTCCACATGTTTATCTATGGGAAGCCGTTCACCATCATAACGGACCACCAAGCGCTGGTGACAATCTACGGCAGCCCATCGGCCAAAATGCCACCCAGGATTGAACGCTGGGGCATCAGACTGATGGACTATGACTTCACAATTGTGCATAAACCAGGGAAAGAACACAATCCTGCAGACTACATGTCAAGGCACCCGTTACCACAGGCTCACGACACGACATCGATAGCAGAGGAATACCTAAACTTTGTGCTCAAGCAAAGCACGCCAGCACCAATAACACTAGCGGAGTTAGAAAGGGAGACGAGAGAAGATGGCACGCTGCAACTGGCAATGGAGATAACGAGAAGACAAAGATGGAGGCACATCAACAACAACTGCACCTGGGAAACAGGGATATGTAAAGAAGAAGTGCTAGCTCTACAAAAGATAAATGAAGAACTGTCGGAGACGGAAAGCGGAATACTAATGAGAGGGACGAGAATTGTGATACCAAGATCACTCAGGAGACAAGTGATAGATTTGGCTCACGAGTCACACCGAGGCGTAGTATCAACAAAGAAAATGTTAAGGGAGAAAGTGTGGTTTCCTGGACTAGATCGCATGGTCGAAGACACAGTAACGACATGCCACCTATGTCAAGTGACAGGAGCACCGCCCAGACACTCACCGCTACAAATGTCAGAGCTCCCAAGAGCAGTATGGACGACACTGGCAGCTGATTTCTTTGGCCCACTGGACACAGGAAACTACTTGCTGGTGGTCATCGATGAATACTCAAGATTTCCAATAGTGCGACACGTCTCGTCGACATCAGCATCAGCAACACTGCCGATTTTAGATGATATATTCGCTGCATGGGGCTCACCGGAAACTCTAAAGACGGACAATGGTCCTCCATTCTCAGGAGAAGACTTCCGCAGATTCATGACCTATCTAGGGATAAGTCACCGGAAGATAACTCCACTGTGGCCTCAAGCAAATGGAATGGTGGAGAGGTTCATGGGGAACATCAAAAAAGCAGTTCAAAGGGCGAAGCTAGCGCAGATATCACTTAGCCAAGCTCTATGCCAGGTATTGCGGGACTACAGAAACACACCGCACAACTCCACAGGAAGATGCCCAGCGGAGCTCGTGCTGGGGAGGACAAGCAGAACGAGGCTGCCACAAATAGAAGCAATGACAGCGCCAGATCGCAGCAATATCGCCGAGAAAGACAGAGAGGAGAAAGAAAAAATGAAACGATATGCAGACGCCAAGCGACACGCCAGATCGTCAGGCCTCAAGGAAGGAGACACGGTGATAGTGCGCCAACGACAACAAAGGAAATCTGACAGCATGTTCTCCAAAGACCCGCTAATAGTAACTAAAGTGAAGGGCCCAATGATCACGGCAGAGTCAGAACATCAGAGGATAACGCGGAACAGCTCACACTTCAAAGAACTGAATGAGAAGAAAGAGGAAGACCAAGATAAGGAAACAGCAGAACAAGAAGAGCAGGAGCAGACCAGGAAAGAAAGAGACAATGGTGGGGGAACAGCAAAAGAGCAACAGACGGAGGCCGGCCCGAAAAGATCATGCAGACGGCCAAAAAGGCTAATAGAAGAAATGTAATGATGGGAAGCACAGTGACCTGTGCCAGGGCAGACTTGCATCTATCTCTATCAACAGATCTCTGTATTTCACTTTTCTAGTCACTTCCTCGTGACAAAGGGGGAGATGTAGTGACCTGGGGGCAGGGCACTAGGACCCTGCAGTGGACTGTGGGGACACCAAGGGAACCGGACACCACATCCGGTCAGGGAGGAAGAGGACAGTACAGAAGGAGAAGAAGCGTGGGCAGACGTGCGTGGGCACAGCACAGCGCAGCGCATGTACACTAATAAAGCAACTGCAGATCCTTACCTGTCTCCTGTGCATCTGTGGGCTGGGGACACGACAGGAGGTACGGTCACTCCAGTCTAGGGCTAGCTATGAAACGATGTCAGTTTCTCCAAACTTCAATGGAGGACAGCACACACTGTGGATGTGTAGTTGGATTACTTGTAAACGTGCCTTGATTTCCTGTAGTAAACAAAAAGGCACGTTCGCACCTCTTGTTTCCAGCGTGGCTGACACTTTCAGTGAAAGAAATATGTCTAGCAGGGCTCGAGTCGGGGTACCACGCGGGTGGACAGCGTCCCCCCACTTATTTTACCGGGAGCTCGATAACTGGAGCAAATCGAGCCACACATTCACTCTTTGGCCTCTCTGGGGCGAGATCGGAGCTCATTCAGAATGCTGCTCACGCGCTAGCTTCTCTGATGCAATCGCATCTAAGGGGTGAGCGAGGGGAGGCAATGAGTCTGATGGTGATAGCCACCTTTCATGACGTCACTTCCTGTCGTGACGTCAGCGTCACCCCACTTCTTTTTTTAGGACTTTTGCCCTGATGTCTAGGCATTCCCCACCTTACTGGCCTACATTCAAGGTCTACGGGCATGCCTTTTTTTGGAGGGGGGGAGGGGCAGTGGATCTGTAGCACAAAAAACACCTTTCTGTCTCCGAGGACATACCAGCCGCCATCCTTTCAACTAAGAAAGTACGTGTCATGGGGCACTGATGAAAGCGCTGACAGTGTGACAGAGTCTGAACTTCAAAGCGCTACACCTTTTCTTTTTTTTTTTTTGTTCTAATATCTTTATTAGTTTGAGAGAAGAAATATAAACAATTAAAATACCATAATAAGCAATACAACCAAAAAGAGAGTTACACAATAAATAAATAGATAAATAAGCATTCATCAGTATAGATATAATCAATGTCATATATATCACCGACATATCAATTAATATGGTGGAAAAAGCAATAAAGAAGCAATACGAGAGAATCAGCTGTATCACTTGTATAAATCAATCAGCAAGATAAAGAGAGAAAGGAAGAAAGAAAGAAAGAGAGAAGAAAGTATCGAGGAAGAGAAAGAGAAGTACAAATAAAGCAAACAAGAGAGAGAGAGAGATCGAGACCCCTGCTACAATAGGGAGGGTAAGTTAAGGAGAAGACACAAAGGGATATTGCGCCACCAGGCCTTGTAAGGCTAAGTTCATATATCTATCAAGAGATCTCCAGACCCCACTAGAAACAAAGGGTGTATAGTGTTTCTCCTCCACAGAAGTATGAGTCCCTCGGAGAAAAGATACCCAAGCCCACCATGTATGATAGGATATGGACCCAAAGGATTTCCATTCTGTTAATATAATCTTGACCGCAATTGACAACAACAAGTCTAGCAATTGCATATCAAGAGGATCCAAAGGCAATGGTGATGTTGTAGCCCATGGGCCCAACAAAATTAGAGGTAACGAGAGCTCAAATTGAATATTGAAAATTAGTAGGAGATGTTTGTGAGCCAGCTCCCAAAAGGATTGGAGTAAAGAGCATTCAAAGAACATATGTTGATATGTACCAGCAGCTAAATTACAACTCCAACAGAGATCATTATCCTTGAGTTTGAGGGTATACAAACGAGCCGGGGTCCAATGTAAAAGATTGAGAGAGAAAAATTTAGACTGAATAAGAGAAGGAGCAATTTTATTTCGTAGGGAAAATTTCCCAATAAGTTGCCAGATTTCTGGTGAAATATGTTTAAAAAGGTCATGTTCAAAATGATGTAGCCATTTCTGTTGTGTAACCGTAGTCTGCAAAGGCGGCGTGGTGGATAAAAATTTATATATTTTAGAGGCAACGTGACCTGCTTTATACCACATAGACAGAAGGGAAACAGTATGTGAATCCGGGTAAAAGTGGACCTTAGCTAAAGCAACCTTTATTTTTAAAAATGTATAGAAATCCAAATTACTGAGAGTATACTGCCGAGCTAAGGAAGAGAAAGGCAATGGATCATGATTTGAATCATAAAGGTGCTTAACCAATGTGATACCTTTGCTAGCCCAGTATGCCAATGTTGCCGAGTCAATATCAAGTTTAATTTTAGAATTGTGCCACAAAGAAGACCACCGAGACTTATGAGTTGGCTTAGAAACTTTTTATCTATAGCCTTCAAGGCAGCGATGGTATCTAAGATAATACGTCGAGAAAAAGGTACAGTCAATGTGGACGCAGTTAAAAAAGAAGAGGTAGATAGAGGAGAAGACAATTCCCGCTCAATAGACAACCACGGTGGAATATGTCGAGAGTCTTGTAGAGAACCAAAGAGCACCTTGAGAGGCTAAGAATGCCACTTGGTACAAATTCCAATCTGGGAAATTACATCCTCCCATATCATAAGGTTTCCTCAGATGTTTATAGGCTATTCTAGCTCGCTTATCACTCCATAGGAATTTTGAAGTAAGGGTGTCGATCTCATGAAAGAAAGATGAAGACAACTTGATAGGGAGCATTGAAGACACAAAATTAACAATGGGAGTTATCATCATCTTCAAAGTTTGAAGACGTCCCCACCAAGATATATATTTAGGTGACCATGTATCCAACAACTGTTTAACCTTAGCTATAGTTTGAGATTCATTATACAAGACAGTCTCTGTTAAATTGTTACAGAACCAAATCCCTAGGTACTTAATGCGCTTTGATTGCCATTTAAAGCCAACATCTCCCATGTGGGAAGGAAAGCAAAACGCGTTGAGAGGAAACATTTCCGTCTTATCTTTAGTCAGAGTATACCCTGAAACACGAAAAAATTCTTTAATATTATCGGAAATGGCAGAAATTGCATTACCTATATCTTCAGAAAAGATGAGCACATCGTCCGCATAGGCGGCTGTTTTGATATTCTTCGAGCCAAATTGAAAGCCTTTAATATCTTGATTTAGATTAAGTTGCCGAAGGAGAGGGTCAATAGATAACAGAAAAAGAAGAGGTGATAACGGACATCCTTGCCTAGTACCCTGACACAGATTAAAAAAGGAAGAGGTAGCCCTGTTAATTCTAATATTTGCTTTAGGTTGCGCATACAAAGACATCACCATACTAACAAAAGAATCTCCTAGATTGTGAGATTGAAGTACTGCTTTTAGGAACGGCCAAGAGACCTTATCAAAGGCCTTTTCAGCGTCGAGAGCGATGGCTGCCGAAGGGAGGCTAGATAACTTTGCTTTCCCCAGGATATGACAAAAAGTCCGAATATTGTCCCTAGCCAACCTGCCTTTAACAAAGCCAGTCTGCGAGGGGTGAATAAGCAAAGGAATATACAGTTCCAAGCATTTGGCCAAAATCTTGGCCAAAATCTTCGCTTCCATATTCAGAAGGGAAATGGGGCGAAAATTCCTAGGGTCAGAATGATCCTTACCCTCCTTAGGGATTACCACAATAGTAGCCTCAGCAGCTGATCCAGAGACCGTCCCTGACGAGACAAAGTTATCAAAGACGTCTTTGAGACGAGATAATAAAGATGGGAGAAATGTCTTATAAAAAAAATAGGGAACCCATCCGGACCTGGAGCCTTCCCTGACCGAGTGGCCTTAATGGCATGAATAATTTCTTCGGAATCGATCGGTTTCCCCAACTTTACCCCATCAGCGTCAGAAATAGTATGAGTAGGAATCGATTCCAAAAATTGTTGACATTGAGCAAGAGACGATTGATTATGGGGACTATATAGTCTGCTATAGTAATCACGAAACACTTCAAGAATCTCTTTAGTCTGAAATTTCCTAGCTCCAGAACTGTCATTTATACAAAAAATCTGCGCTTTCCTGATACTAGAATCTTGATATTTTAACGTAGCCGCCAACACTTTCCCTGCTCGATTCTTCAACAACAACCGTTTGGACTTCTGTGCCTGGACGCCAATATGAGCCCTTCTAGTTACAATAGAATTGTAAGAGTATTTTAAGTTCTTGATATCTTGTAAAATCGATTTATCTTTAGAACTTCTATATAGACACTCTTTATGTTTAATATTATCCGCTAAAGCAGAAAGGTCCTTCCTAATATCCGCGTTTCGTTTTGCCATTCTTTTAATAATCTGTCCTCGAATAGTACACTTGAAAGCGTCCCATAGAACCACTGGAGAGTTTACCGAAGACGTATTCTCATGGAAAAAATGTGTAATATCTATGTTAAGCTGTTCAACCTCATCCTGTTCATACAAGATCTCTGTGTTCAAGCGCCAAGTACGTGGTTCACTATTGTCTGTGAGATTCAGAAGCGTGAACGAGACCGCTGCATGATCAGAAACAAGTATAGGATGAATAATAGGATTCGTAGAATGCTTTAGGAGTGTTGAATGAACCAGAAGATAGTCAATGCGAGAAAAACTAGAGTGTGGAGAAGAGAAAAAGGTGAAGTCGCTGCCGGTGGGATTATGCATTCTCCACACATCAGTGAGTCTAGAGGAGGAACACATATTAATCATCTGTTTATGAGCCCTGGGAGGGCAAAACTTAAAAGCAGAATGTCTGTCTAAGATAGGGTCCATTGGTAGATTAAAGTCCCCGCAAACAATCAATTTGCCATTTTGAGGAATTTCTGAGAGCTTTTTAGTGACAATACGCCAAAAATACGGATCATCACCATTAGGTGCATAGATATTCATGACATAGATTTCCAACGAGCCATTAGATAAACGAGTAAGCAACCACCTACCCTCTGAGTCATGCTCCGCAGTAACAATAGACAGCCCAGAACTCCTGGAAATCAGAGTCACCACTCCATTCCTCTTGCCAGAGGCCTCAGAGTAAGAGACATCAAGTACCCACTCCTTCCGCAACAATAAGGCTTCTTTATAAGCTATTTTGGTTTCTTGCAACAAGACTAAATCACTAGAAAGGCTTTTACAATAATCCAAAATTTTTGCCCTCTTCGCAGGATGATTCAAACCACGCACATTGAGTGAAAGCACATTCAGGCCCGGCATATTAGCGAGAAACCAATATACATAATTGCACTTGGTGCATGAAAAAGGGAACGCCTAGTAGTTGCATCTGAAATGTAAAGATAAAACGGAGACAATGGAAAAACACATAGGGGTCGATTCCGATTCGGGCCGGAAAAAGCACCGACCGACTCGGATCCGGAAATAATACCGACCGACACGTACCCGTGGCGCACGACACGCCAAGTACGATGCAAGGCGCGAAAAATCCGACCGACACGTACCTAAACCAAGTCGACCGACCGAGCCGCACGGAAAACAGCAATCCGGCCGGAAAAACACGCGAATCCAACCGACCGACACGCACCCGGAACAAATCCGACCGAAACGTACACGCGAACTCCAAACCGCAAAGTACGATGCAAGGCGTGAAAACCACGAGCGAGTCGGACGGAGGACAAGCCGTACGACCGACACGCATACAAAACCGAGCCGAAGCAACACAAAACACCGCGACCGACGCGTACGCAGCATAGAAAACTGCACAAACACAGCGTGAACGAAACGGAGAACACCGTACGAGACTAATGCAGGGTCCTACTCGGTCACAAGAACGTTTCCAACATACACAAACAGCACAAAGGAAAAATCACCCAAAAAAAGGCCAAACAAGCAATTACCAAGCCAATAAATACTGGGGGGTGGGGACAGAGAACAAAGACACACCCACAACTCCACCTATATAAAGGACACAAATCACAACCATGAGCCTTTGCAAATGCCATTCCACTGCCAGCACCCAAGAGAAAGCAACCACACTCCCACAGCTCATCCCTCACACAAGCCACACACCATCAGCACACCAACAAATACCTACCTCACATACACCCACCAAAACACACACTCACACACCCTCACCTGCACACCAACACACACATCACCCACCATCACCACCCATCACCATGCCCCCAAGAAGAATCCCAAGTTCCTAGATAGTGAATTGGAAGTCATGGTAGACGAGATCCTCAGGGTGGAGCCACAGCTGTTTGGCACACTGGTCCAACAGACCCCCATGTCGCAGAAAACCAAGATGTGGGAGAGGATCATCAACAGGGTGAACGAACAATCACCATGTCGGCGCACAAAGACCGACATCCAGAACAGGTGGTATGACGTGCGCAGGAGGATACGGGACATGCTGAAGAAAGACTACATCAACAGCCAATACACCGGCAGTGGCCCTCCTGCCAAGCCAATATACCTCAGGCCCTGGGAGGAGAAGGTGCGGGCCATCCTTCCGCCAGTGAGCGTATATGGACTAGAGGACATCCCAGAGCCTGGTGAGTACACAACAAATGTACACAATATACTGCCACAAAACACACACATCACTGTCAAGGAGAGTCAAACCATGCACTCATAGCAATTACACAGCAACCACAACAGAATCATCCCAAAATGTGTATGTCAGTCAGATAAACACAACACATGCCATCAAAAAAGTCACATCCAACTGTGCCAACACATGTACAAACACAACTACAACTACAGCTAGGCAGTGGCACAAATAGAACTAACAAACACATCCAGACATGTAGCCACCACAACAACACCAACACACAGTGAAGACCACTCAAAGGAAGGAATTCTGTGTATGCTGGCCAAGTCAGTGTAGCCAATAGCATCATGGGAGTCGCAGTCACACATATTGCCCCCCACAACTGTCCCATCAACACCACCATGAACCATGCTCACATCACAGGAAGTGGAGAAGGACTCACAAGATGGCTGACACTGGCTACTGCTGTGGGGAGCACAAGGCCCTGCTGGCAACTGTGCACCAACAAACAGCAGGACACCACTGACTGACATCCTGAGAGACAACTTACACTCCCTGCAATGCAAGCACGTTCCATGGTGGGATATCTGGCTAGCTGGGTGGGAAGGGGGACTTGCAGCACTGACCATAGTCACAAGCACCTCCCCTCACACACCCCCCAACACAAACTCCACAGAACCCACCTGGTAGAATGCAATGCCCCCATCCTAACACAAGATCCCACAAAGAACCACCACCCTGGGTTATGTTGTGTGAAGCACAGGGACACTCTTGGGACCTCTAGCCAAACAACTGCCAGGATAACACTCCCAGCCATCCTGTCAGCACAGCCAGCCCACCCCACAGGAAGCAGAGTCAAAAGGAAGGAAGCATGGGCATGCTGGGAAGGGGGAGGAGGCAATAGCATGATGGGAGTCGTAGTCACAGCTCTACATCCCCCACCACATGGCCCAGCAAGCTCACACTCACGCATGCACATCCCACAGAGAGTGGAAAGGCCCATCAAAGATGTCTGACACTGTTGCTGTGTCGTGGGGAGCACAAGGGCATGCTGGGTACTGCACACCAACCAACAGCAGGACACCACTGTCAGCCATCTTGCCATTGCTCTCACACCCACACACACTGAACTCCACACAAAAGCAAGTAAGTATGGGAATGCTGGGAAGTGGGGTGGAGGCAATGGCATGATGGGAGTCGTAGTCACAGACATAGTTCACCCCCACAACTGTCCCATCAACACCACCCTGAACCATGCTCACATCACAGGGAGTGGAGAAGGACTCACAAGATGGCTGACACTGGCTACTGCTGTGGGGAGCACAAGGCCCTGCTGGCAACTGTGCACCAACAAACAGCAGGACACCACTGACTGACATCCTGAGAGACAACTTACACTCCCTGCAATGCAAGCACGTTCCATGGTGGGATATCTGGCTAGCTGGGTGGGAAGGGGGACTTGCAGCACTGACCATAGTCACAAGCACCTCCCCTCACACACCCCCCAACACAAACTCCACAGAACCCACCTGGTAGAATGCAATGCCCCCATCCTAACACAAGATCCCACAAAGAACCACCACCCTGGGTTATGTTGTGTGAAGCACAGGGACACTCTTGGGACTTTTAGCCAAACAACTGCCAGGACAACACTCCCAGCCATCCTGTCAGCACAGCCAGCCCACCCCACAGGGAAGCAGAGTCAAAAGGAAGGAAGCATGGGCATGCTGGGAAGGGGGTGGAGGCAATAGCATGATGGGAGTCGTAGTCACTGATATTGGTCACCCCCACAACTGTCCCATCAACACCACCCTGAACCATGCTCACATCACAGGGAGTGGAGAAGGACTCACAAGATGGCTGACACTGGCTACTGCTGTGGGGAGCACAAGGCCCTGCTGGCAACTGTGCACCAACAAACAGCAGGACACCACTGACTGACATCCTGAGAGACAACTTACACTCCCTGCAATGCAAGCACGTTCCATGGTGGGATATCTGGCTAACTGGGTGGGAAAGGGGACTTGCAGCACTGACCATAGTCACAAGCACCTCCCCTCATACACCCCCCAACACAAACTCCACAGAACCCACCTGGTAGAATGCAATGCCCCCCATCCTAACACAAGATCCCACAAAGAACCACCACCCTGGGTTATGTTGTGTGAAGCACAGGGACACTCTTGGGACCTCTAGCCAAACAACTGCCAGGCCAACACTCCCAGCCATCCTGTCAGCACAACCAGCCCACCCCACAGGGAAGCAGAGACAAAGGAAGGAAGCATGGGCATGCTGGGAAGGGGGAGGAGGCAATAGCATGATGGGAGTCGTAGTCACAGCTCTACATCCCCCACCACATGGCCCAGCAAGCTCACACTCACGCATGCACATCCCACAGAGAGTGGAAAGGCCCATCAAAGATGTCTGACACTGTTGCTGTGTCGTGGGGAGCACAAGGGCATGCTGGGTACTGCACACCAACCAACAGCAGGACACCACTGTCAGCCATCTTGCCATTGCTCTCACACCCACACACACTGAACTCCACACAAAAGCAAGTAAGTATGGGAATGCTGGGAAGTGGGGTGGAGGCAATGGCATGATGGGAGTCGTAGTCACAGACATAGCTCACCCCCACAACTGTCCCATCAACACCACCCTGAACCATGCTCACATCACAGGGAGTGGAGAAGGACTCACAAGATGGCTGACACTGGCTACTGCTGTGGGGAGCACAAGGCCCTGCTGGCAACTGTGCGCCAACAAACAGCAGGACACCACCGACTGACATCCTGAGAGACAACTTACACTCCCTGCAATGCAAGCACGTTCCATGGTGGGTTATCTGGCTAGCTGGGTGGGAAGGGGGACTTGCAGCACTGACCATAGTCACAAGCACCTCCCCTCACACACCCCCCAACACAAACTCCACAGAACCCACCTGGTAGAATGCAATGCCCCCCATCCTAACACAAGATCCCACAAAGAACCACCACCCTGGATTATGTTGTGTGAAGCACAGGGACACTCTTGGGACTTTTAGCCAAACAACTGCCAGGACAACACTCCCAGCCATCCTGTCAGCACAGCCAGCCCACCCCACAGGGAAGCAGAGTCAAAAGGAAGGAAGCATGGGCATGCTGGGAAGGGGGTGGAGGCAATAGCATGATGGGAGTCGTAGTCACTGATATTGGTCACCCCCACAACTGTCCCATCAACACCACCCTGAACCATGCTCACATCACAGGAAGTGGAGAAGGACTCACAAGATGGCTGACACTGGCTACTGCTGTGGGGAGCACAAGGCCCTGCTGGCAAATATGCACCAACAAACAGCAGGACACCACTGAGTGACATCCTGAGAGACAACTTACACTCCCTGCAACGCAAGCACGTTCCATGGTGGGATAACTGACTGGCTGGGTGGGTGGGAAGGAGGGCCGGCTGTCAACCAAACACAACCAATGCAGACCATGTTCACACCCCAGAAAATACATAGAAATGCCCAAATAATGCAGGACAATGTGCCACACCAATATCAACCCCTGACTGTGACGACTTAGGACAATGCAATGTACAGGCCCACACCCAGAGGCACAGTCACAACTGTCATGTGTGTCAACCATTGATGCCTGCAGAAACATAACATACATTGTTTGTGTCTCCCAAAAACAGGTGATGATGGGGACACAGCAGCAGACGCTGAGGAGTCCCAGTCCCAGGCTCAAGAGGATGCCGAGCTCACTGGCATCGTACAGCCTCTGTCCTCCTCAGACGATGAAGAACAACCTGGCACATCCGGTGCAAGTCAACATGCAGCACCAGCAGGACCACCAGCTGCAGCACCAGCAGGACCACCAGCTGCACCCCCTGCACCCACCCCTCCAACGACTGTCACCACGAATACCATCCCTGCCGACATGGACAGAACAAGGAGCAACACCAGCACAGGGACCCTGGACCAACCTGGGGCCATGGACACCACCACCACCACCAACCCCCAAGGTGGACCAGGGTTATCTGTGCGTGCCACTGCACACACTGCACATGTCAGCAGGGGTGGTGGGAGGGGTGGGAGACAGAAGGTCGCTGCTTGCAGACGTTGCTGGTGTGCATGATGACCCACAACTGGTACGCATAGCTGATGCGTACCAGTCCAGCACCGGAGAGCTCAGCCAGGTAGTGGGGCTCCTCAGAGACATGAAACAGCAGCAGGCTGCCCATCATGCCCGCTTGGTCTCCCACATGTCCCACGTGGAGTCACACATGTCCCGTGTGGACTCACACATGTCCCGCGTGGAGTCCAAGTGGGATGCACTGCATGAGATGACGGCGGTGCACAGGGACATTTTACAATGCCTCCGCCAGATGAACAGCAACCAGTCCACACCTCCCTGTGTGCCAACAACATCTGGTGCCGAACAAACTGCAACTGCCACAGGGAGGGAGGAGGACTCTGGCGGAGAGTCCCCTGCACCGCAGCAGCCTGTACTTGAGGGGCCCCCCCAAGAAGAGGGGTCGTCCGAGGAGGGAAAAGTGAGAGGCCGATGGCCAAGTGCAACTCCCAGGAAGCCTGAACCTGTTCTGGATGTTCGCCTTTGTGCACAGACTGTTCACCCTGTTGACGGCAACACTACTCCCACACATTGCATGGGGAGTACAAGTTGGACCAATGTGTCAGACAACTGTGGCCCCGATACTGGGGATCCTGTCTACCAGGACTTTCAATTCACCTAGGAACTTGGGATTGCAAGATTTATGTACAGCACTACCCATCCTATGCACTATTAACACAAATGTATCACAATAAACACACTAATACACCATACTTGCCTCTGTCGTGATTCCAACGTCGGTGCTGTTATGGGGATGATGAACTGCAAAATTACACTGTGTATGCGAACTGCAACAGCAAGGACAACACAGGCATGTGAGTACAGGCAACGTGACACACATGAGGGAGACACGCCACCAGGGCTACACAACACATACACACCTAGGCCATCTGACTCATTGCCTACACTGATGTTGCCAGGGAAGACGGTGCAATGCACAGACACCACACCCATTCCCAGTTGTAGTCAAGTAGCCCACAGGTGCAGTAAGCAAATGGCAGTCAAATGTGTGACCACAGACAACGCACATCACAAAGTGAAGCACAGGTTTATTACACAGTTGCAACATGCCGTAACCACTACAGATGCAAGGTAATCCCACCTGGCAGTGGGCACACAGTCAACAACTGTAGACGGAAGGAAGTCCATGGGTGTGGCGCACATCACCTGTAGGGACACAACAGCTACCAGCCTGGATGTGCAATCACGTTGTCGGTGGACACAGTTGACCAAACGAATCTGAAAGTACCCTGTGAAGGACAGAAATGACACACAGTCAAAAGCAATGGAGTACAGGACAGAACAGCAAAACTCATGCACAATACATGTTACAAGATACCCACCCAGAACCAAGTTAGCATGTCAACACTGTTGGGGAGTACAGCCCACCTGTCACCACACATCGCAACACACATCCAGTCAAGTAGCCCATGGACACACTCCAACAGCACCAGAGCACCACCCACACATCATGCCAACTCACATCATTGACATGACACCTCAGGATACTCACATTCAGCTAAAGAAGTTGGTGATGAGCTGTGTGCGGACATCACCATCATCATCGTCACTGGCATCGTGGTCCAGGCCAGGATCCTCCACAGGTGGCGGATGTTGGTCATTGTCATCCTGGATGAGAGGCAACTCCTTCCGCACTGCCAGGTTGTGGAGCATGCAGCAGATGATGATAATCTTGCACACTTTCGCAGGGGCATATGGGAGGGACCCTCCGGTCTTGTCCAGGCAGCGGAAGCGGCTCTTCAGGAGACCAAAGGTCCGCTCAATCACTCTCCTGGTACGACCATGTGCCTCATTGTAGTGCATCTGGGCTGGTGTCACAGGGTTCCTGAGGGGTGTCAGCAACCACGGCATGTTGGGGTATCCCGAGTCACCTACGGACAGACAAGTGCACATTAGCTGACTTGGAAAAGTGGGCGGAATACTACAGATCAGATCACACACAATGGCACAAAGTCAGTACACACCGACAAGCCAGGCACGCTGGTTCTGCATCTGTGCCATCATCCTGGGGATGCGACTACTCCTCATCACAAAGGCATCGTGTGCTGAACCAGGGAAACGGGCACACACGTGTGTGATGGTCATGTCTGCAAGACACACCACCAGTGCATTGACCGAGTGGTAGTGCTTGCGGTTCCTGTAGGCCTGCTCCTGGGCCTGTGGTGGTACCAAAGCCACATGTGTCCCATCAATGGAGCCAATGACATGCGGCATCCTCCCCAGGGCATAAAAGTCACTCTTCACGTCAGTGAGTCGTCGCAGTCTAGGGAAATAGATGTACCGGTTCAGGAAGAGCAACATTGCCGCCAAAACATCGCGGAGCACACAGCTCAACATGGTCTGTGACATCCCACCAGCAGTCGCCACAGTATGTTGGAAGGTACCAGTGGCAAAGAAGTGTAGGGCTGCCATCACCTTCACCTTGGGGGTCAGCGCTGTAGGATACGGCCGGCCAGGCTGCAAATGTGGGGACAACTGCTCTGCCAAATCCTCAATCAGCTGCCTGGTGAAGCGGTACCGTCGGATGCTGTCCCGTTCCACCATCGTTGCCAGGTCTGGGAATGGTCGATGGACAGCAGGAGCCCTGCAGTGCAGAGGAGAAGTAAGCAAGATTGGCAGTCACCCCACATATGCAGCATTGAACACACTCAAGATCCCAACATACATCATTATGAGGCACAACTACATGAAGTGTGCAGTACCGGAAGGACATGTATGGTACATACATGGCCAACATCTGTCAACACGGTCCAACAGGTGGCATCAATTAGTCCCAGGTTGGCCCATTGGATATCATGAGGCCGTGTCACAGTTCCCATCTCCTGCTGCCGTGTCACAATAATCCCCCACAGTGACATGTGAGGACAGATGTGCCCCAGGCACCACAGCTCAACGACAGGTACATTCCCAGGGACCCTGTAATGCCACATGGACACTGGCATTACATGGAGTATCAAGTATACACCACAGCAAAACAACCATGACCCCCACAGGTAGTGGCCCCACTTGCCACGGCAGGACAGACATGGACGTCTGTGACACACACACGCACAACATCAGAGTCCATGCACACACAACGTGGATGTGGAGACTGTCTCCCATTGTGCACATGAAATCAGAGACATTGTAAACACTACATGCACAAAGACTGTGGAGGACCATCACTATTGTGCCACTGGGACACCCTGGCTCAAACATACCGTCCCACATGGGACTCACGGGGTATTTGACATGACATACACATATACTACCGTGAAATGTGACCATGGCACATGCACAGATATGAACAGTTGCACATCACAGTGGTCATGTACATGTAACACCCAGGATCCTGTCCCCATGAACACGTGCACAGCCTGGGGGGGGCTGCCCACAGGTGACACCCACAGGACAACATGTACACCAACATACACACAATAGGAAATGCAGCCTTACATGCCTTATGATTAAGTTTGGACAGTCTGTCGTGATGTAGGTGTGCCCCTCACTCCCTGGGAGCTATCTGTGGCTGGCATATGTCCATCTGAGACAGGCATGCTGACATATGCCAGTCACATGTACAGTGATGCGTTGTACTGCAATGGACCGATCGGTGCCTCCGGCCGGCCCATTGCATTCAATGTGTGCGGGTACGCGTTGTATGGACCGATCGGTGCCTCCGGCCGGCCCATTGCATTCAATGTGTGCGAGTACGCGTTGTACCCCTGTGCGCGTTGAACTGCAATGGACCGATCGGTGCCTCCGGCCGGCCCATTGCATTCAATGAGTGCGGATACGCGTTGTACCCCTGTGCGCGTTGAACTGCAATGGACCGATCGGTGCCTCCGGCCGGCCCATTGCATTCAATGTGTGCGGGTACGCGTTGTACCCCTGTGCGCGTTGTACTGCAATGGACCGATCGGTGCCTCCGGCCGGCCCATTGCATTCAATGTGTGCGGGTACGCGTTGTACCCCTGTGCGCGTTGTACTGCAATGGACCGATCGGTGCCTCCCGCCGGCCCATTGCATTCAATGTGTGCGGGTACGCGTTGTACCCCTGTGCGCGTTGTACTGCAATGGACCGATCAGTGCCTCCCGCCGGCCCATTGCATTCAATGTGTGCGGGTACGCGTTGTACCCCTGTACGCGTTGAACTGCAATGGACCGATCGGTGCCCCCGGCCGGCCCATTGCATTCAATGTGTGCGTGTACGCGTTGTACCCCTGTACGCGTTGTACCGCAATGGACCGATCGGTGCGCACCCATTGACAATGGCCTTGCCTGGCAACGGACGCGTTTTCGAATTTCGAACGAGTCGGTTGCTGGAAATTCAGTTGGTCACCCACAACAATGTTGCAAAATCATGTATGTCATGAAGTTGAAGATTTGAAGGATGCTGTGGGCGTGTTTTGGTGCTGCTATTCCATGGATTGGCCAGATTCAGAAGATGCAAACGACTTGGACCTATCACTTTGGACACAAGGGACAGTATCTGCCTCTCCAGCACATATATATTGCTGGCTGTTCCCCTGAGAGCTCACTTGCCTGCACTACATGCTCCAGGACGACATCTGCCACTGCACTGCTGCTTTCTCTGCCCCTCTGGACCCTGCAATGGCACGTACTGTGGAGAGAGCCCCAGCCTTCAGCCTTGAAGAGAACCAGGCCCTGCTGGACAGCCTACTTCCACAGTACAGCAAGCTGTATGGGACACCAGGGGAGCAGGTGAGTGTTCTGTGCACTGCCTTTCTGAATGTGCATTTTGTGTGACTAGCAAGGCTGAGAGTCTGCACGCCACTGGCTAGCAGGCTCACTGAGTAGTTGTCACCCCCCATAGTGTGTAGTGACTTGCACTGGACAGGTATGGTGCAGTGACAGTGCATTTGAACATGGTTTTACTTCCCATGCAATGATACCATGTAGTGACGTCTGGCAAACTGTCCATGGTCAGCTTTGCACTGCCTGTGTACATCATGTGCTCCTGTGATTGAGACATGTATATACAACTGTGTCATGCATGGATATGTTGCATGTGTGGTAATGGCCTTTTCACTTTGTCATCCTGACAGGTTAATGCCCATCGGAAGCAGGAAATCTGGAAGGACATCGTCCGGGCTGTCCGGTCCGTGGGGGTCTACAAGCGCCGGATCCGCAACTGCCAGAAGAGGTGGCAGGACCTTCGGGGCTGGACCCGGAGGATTGCACGGGTCCAGCTGAAGCTGTCGCCTCCTCGCAGGAGAGGCGGAACACGGACCCTGACCCCCACATGCTCCAGATCCTGGCGGTGGTGTTTCCAGACCTGGATGGGCAGCTGAAGGCCAGACAGCAGCAAGGAGGGGTGAGTCAAAGACTGCACTGTGAACTCTGTATTACATGCTTTGTGCCCTCCTCTGGCCTGGTTCAACTGCCACAGTGCAGCAGTCATGTTGTCCAGGAGCCATGTCCCTCTATTGTGCACTGCCCACTGCTCATCTGATACCCAGGTGTGGCCCTTACATTCAGGGAATTGTGTCACTTGGGACTGTGTCCTTGCAGTTTGCTTCACTAAAGGTGGCGGACAGCATCTGTTTCCCTAACTCTGTTGTGGGCATCATGGGTGGGTCCATTGTTCACACAACGCCTGGGTTTGGACATGTGATCTGCGTGTTGCTTTGATATGCGGTCCACTTGCTGAGCTGAGCCACCACATGTGCCTGGAGTATGTGGCACACGCCCATGCAGCGGGTGGGAACAATGTTTGGGCCCCAGGAGTGTGCAGATTACGTGTGTCACACATACATAGCCAGCTATCCACTGTCCAGGGCACATCCCTCATTCATGTGGAGCAGGACAGTCATGCCTACTCCAGGCCATGCAATGCACTCTGTACTCCCACTCCCGTGTATCAGCTGACACATTGTGCACAGTGATTTGACCCCTCAGGTGTCTGCCTCTGTGTCAGTGTGCTGTGGATTAGTTGCCAGGACTGCTGGGGTGTTTCTTGGTAGGGGCTCAGCATGCCCCTGGAGATGTGACCATAGGAGACGATACTTGTGTGTCACATAGGTGTTTGATCAGCTGCCCGTGCAGACTGGGGTATGCGAATGTGAAGTTCAGGCAGCTGTTCCCCATTCACAGCAAATTGTGAGGGGCTCAGGTTCAGAGGGTAGTGTCACAGGTCTCCCATATGTCCAATAGGTGTGACCTGGACAGATGAGGGTTAAGATGATGTGTTGTGTGGGGGATGTACATGTGCACTTGTGCAGCTCCAGGACTTGCATTCCCCATGGCCTACTATTGTGACACAGTGCATAGTGTTGTTGTCTGGCTGCCAAGTCATACATCACTGAGACAGTGATGTATGACTTAGCAGTCATGCCTCTGCCATGGCATGTGTCAACTTATTGGTGGTCCTGCAGGGGAGTGACATGTGCTACATGCACACCATAGTGGCGCTGGCTATCAGGACATGGGTGCATCATGGTGTCTGTCGCTGGTATGCATCACATGCATTTCCTATTTGACTCTGGGCATCCCTTTCATCCGGAAACCTGTACTGACTCAGTGGCAAGAGCTGTGATGTGTGCATGTCCACATGCCACACCGTGTCCTCTGCACTGTCCAACTACTGTGTACTTGGTGCATGTGTCCACACTGGGGTGTTGCAATCCAACAGACACCAGACAGATGGGTGCAAGGCCATGTGGGATGTGAGTGCCATGCTTGGCATCAGACTGACAATTGGCTTCTCCTGTTCAGTTAGGGCACTTTTAGCAATGTACAACTAATGATGCCAGGGCTTGCTCTGTAATGTGCTGTGCTCACAGTGGTGTGTGCGTTTGGTGCAGGTGACTGATGTCTGTCTGTTTCCCCATTGTTTGCAGATACATCCACGGCCACGGAAGGGGACAGCTCCACGGACCAGGAGGAGCCAGAGAGCCAGACTGGGTCAGCAGCCGAGGAGTGGTCGGAGGGACCCAGTGGCACGGAGGGCGAGGGGAGCCACACCGAGGAGTCCTCAGCACCATCCACCTCAGCTGAGGACCAGAGCAACTCGGAGGATGACTCCCTTGTGGAGGCGGGTGTCAGCAGCCACCACACCCCAGCTAGTGTTGCTGTCCCCGCCACCACCAGCACCACCACCGCCCTCCCATCGGCTCCCATTCCCCAGGTCCGTGGAGGCTCCCATGTTCGGGAGCGTGTCTCCTTTGGCCCAGGCACCGCACCCCCTGCCCCTGTGTCCCCTGCTGCCCTGAGTGAGGAGTCTGTGTACCTCCTTCGCCAGCTCCATGTAGGGCAGACAGCCATGCTGAGTGTCCTCCATGCGCACACCGCACTGTTGACTCAGCTGGTGTCGTTCATGGAGGGCATCTCATCGGGCATGTCTGACCTACAGAGGGGCAACAGGTCCATGGACTCCTCCCTGACGGCAGCAGTGTCCCTCCTCAGACAGTCCCTCACCCCTCCTGCCTCTGCTCCATCCACACTCCCCAGCACCTTACCCGTCCCAAGAACACACACACCGGCACAGGCACACACCAGCACACACACGTCCAGCACACAGACACACACACCACAAACTAAACGCACACGCACGCACAGTCAGGGGACTGAAACCAGACTCACAGGGGATGGGGCCCTGGTACACACACACGCTTCCATGGGCACTGCGCAGTCCTCAGTTGCCTCTCCCTCCAAAGCACCCTCCCTTGCCTCACCTGCAACCCCAAAGACCCAGCGCCTCTTCCTCAGTGACCTCGGCCTCTTCCCCTCCGATCCAGCTGCCCCAGCATCCAGGGGAAAGAGGAAGCCCCCCCACACGGAGCAGAGTGCCCCTCGCCCCCGGACACCCTCCCCCAGGCGCAGACAGACTGAGGCCCCCACCCGCAAGTCCCCCGGAGTGCTAAGAGCAAGACCCCGCCGCCGCCCTGCAGCTCAAGCACCAGGTCTCCTTCCTCCATCCCTCAGGCCCCCACTCCACAGGTGCCCCCACCACACCCTGCCCCAGGTTCCCCCACCCACAGATATACCATCCCCAAGAGGCTCCGGCCTTCTCCCCCTGCCACTTGCTCTCCCGGAACAACACCCCCGCTGCGCTTGTCTGTGCCACTGATGTGGTGAGGGTGTCCTCCCCTCTGTCCAGCCCACCTTGCCTGTTCCCCATTCTCCTCCCCTGGTGGTAGGCACTGCAGTGGAGTCCACTACCACCCTGTCTGACTTGAGCACTGCAGTGGCGGACCTGTCCACTCCATCTGCAGGGTCCACTGCAGTCGTGCCGGCACCCACAACATCTGAGCCATGCCCCCAGTTGTGCCGGCACACACCATGTCAGACACCTCCACTGCAGTTGTCAGTGGCTCTCCAGCACCCACCACCCCTTCCCTGCTTCCTCCTGGTGAGCCCTGATCCTGTCCCTGAGGTGCCTGGCCTACCCCCCGGTTGCCCCTCCTAGTGGATTGTCCCTGGTTTTGTGCAGGCATGTGTAGGGTGGCATCTGCCACTGTCACCCACTTGTGACTTTGTTGATGGACTGGCCATTGGCCTTTGTTTATGTTCTACCGGACTTCTACTTTTAATGCCACATATGCTGAATAAAGCAACTTTCTGTTCTCTAGTGCTTTTGCTTCTGATGTACATGATGTTGATGATGCTTACCATGCCCTTGCTGCAGTGATGGTGATATTTGGTCTCATGATAATGAAGTGTTACTGTGCAGGAACCCATGTGGTCCAGGGGGAATGTGTCCTATCCTGTGGTGTATCCATGTCATCCATAGCAGCATCTGAGGGTGTCATGTGTTCAGTATTTGGCAATGGGATTTCCTACTTAGATTGGCAATTTCACATCTGTGGCTTCCACCCCTGCACATCTGTTGTGCCTGCCATTGTTCTATTCGTCTACTTCCCTGACCGTGTGGCCATCTCCACTGGACATGCAGGTTTGGGCATCAATGGGGAAGGACTCATCTGTGTTGTCAGTGCAACATTGCTATACAAGTGTGTTGGATCTGTGCTGATGATTCCGTTGGCACTTCCATGACCAGGCTGATGTGACGGGAGCCCTCATTTGGTGCTAATTGTTGATTGTGTGACCAAGTGCTCAGCTGACATGGTGGGGCCCTACTGAGGCAACATATGGCACAGCTTTCCTCACACAGGAGTGGAGTCCCCTCATGGCAGTGTGTACTCCTGTGACATTGCCTGCGCCCAAGGTGTGTGTTGTATGTGCATGTCTGTGTGTTCACTTCCGTTTAGCTGTGCATGCTGTGATCCCTAGTGTTGTACCTGTTTGTGATGCTAGCTGAGTTGAGCTATGTTCCCCCAAAGTCTTCTCCCTGGGTTCTCTGTGATGTGGGTGCATGGCACATTACTGGTCATCAGGGTGTCACCCATAGGTGTGCTTGCTGTCAGGGCTGAGTTTGTGTGCAGACGCAGCTGGGTCACAGTCAGGTTTCCCCTTGGCACTTGTTGTTTGCCCCTGTCATGTGATTTCCAGTTTGTGTTATCTTTCAGTGATTGTGACACGTTGTGTGTGTGACTGCTGGCACTCCTCAGGGTCCGGGCTGCAATGTTGGTTGTTGTCTATGTGTGTTCTTTGTGGGTGACCTTGGCTTCTTCATTGGTGTGTGACTGTGGCTGTGATCCCATTGGTTGGTGTGGTATTGCCGTCATGTCCATGTACGGCGTAGTGTGCAGTGTGTCAGACATTCAGGAGTCTATTTCAGTGTCCATGTGGGACTAAATTTATCACTAATTATTACGAAATATACTTTAGCAAAGGAGGGCAACCTCTTCTTAACGTTTGTCGATTTAAGCTCCGCATTCGACTGCGTCAATCATGAAAAGTTGTGGACCATCCTTCAAGAAATGGACGTTGATCCACCCCTGTTACTATTTATTAAGGAATTGTATAGGGGGGCAGGGGCGAGGGTGCGATACGGGAGACAGAGGGAGTGTTCAGCTAAGTTTTGTATTAAAAAGGGGTGAGACAAGGGTGCATTACTTGCCCCTTTTCTTTTTCGTTATACATCAATAGCTTAGGACAATTTTTGATTGACCATAGACAAGATTATCCTATTATTCAAAATACCCCTGTTCCCATTTTATTGTATGCGGACGACGCAGTTATTATGGCGCGGACGCGGATAGGATTACAAAGAACTGTGACTAATTTTGTTTCATATATGAAAGAAAGGGGCTTAAAAGTTAACATCACAAAGACATATACAATGAGCTGTGGAACTAAGAAGAGTAAAAAATGTGACATTTTTATCGATAATAAGAAAATTGAAAATACAGACAGATTTTCTTACTTGGGAATTAATTTTGATAGGAAGGGGTCATGGAAACCGGCCATTAAGGCAAGAAAGCTCACCTTTTCAAGAGCAATAGGAGCGGTTATGAATTTCTCGAAAAAATAGGCTGTAGACCAGTCCCTGAGCTACTTGATATTTATAAATCTAAATGCATTACGACCGCGACATATGGGGCAGGGATATGGGGTATCGCAGAATCACAAGATATTCAATTCTGCGAAAACGCTTTCATCCGCTATTTATTGGCGGTCCCCAGTTCTACTGCCACATATAATTGCCATCGGGAACTTGGTCTTACTTACATCACGGACATAATCAAAATTAATCCCCTCCTATTGTGGCATAAGGTATGGGCATCTGTGGAAACAGGTTTTAACAGAGACGTAATTTTAGACTGTATTAAATTAGATAAGGCGGCTAGTATACCATGGATATATAAAAAAAATGTCGTATGAGATTGGTCATCCAGAATACTTTGATTCCCCAACCTGTATGGAAACGATATCTAGAAAAATTATAAAAATGTGTTATTTGAACCACCTAGCGGATAAACGATGGTGCATAGAAAGAGAAACAAACGGTAATGGAGAACCATCTGATGACAATTTGTCTAGGAATACAACCGTACTTGGTAAAGGTACAGAGTAGTTTTTGCCGTATGCTTTTAACCCGCTTTCGAGGTGGTTCTTTTTTCAGGTTGATAACTTTCCCAGAAATTAACGATTGGTCGAAAAATGTGCCCCTATGCCCTTGTGATGATATTTCTGCACAATCGACTATGCATTGTACACTGTTTTGTAAATATTATGTTTTACCGAGGAAAAAGTTTTTAATACCAATTTTAAGAAAATGGGGCTTAAGACAATGCAGAATTGCTTTTTAAGATTACAATCTTTAGAAAATGAGCAATCGATTTTAGCTATTTCTGCTTTTTTAAGAGCTGTGATTAGGTTTAGGAATACAATGTAAAGTGCTTTCATAGACTAATGTTATAGTACGTGGTTGTGAGGATAGATATGTATCGCTTTTTAATATTCTGTATCATGGTGTAATTTGTGTTTTACTCTTTTATATTTCTGTGCTTTTATGATTTTTATTGCATCAAAAATCGAATAAAGCGTATTTTGATTTGATTTGATTTGAGTGTCCATGTGTGATGTGTTTCTGCACCTTGGTTCCCACCCACCACCCTGGAATAGTCATGGGTGCATGTGCAATGTCACCAGTGCATGTGTGCTTCACTGCTGCACATTGTTGGAGGTCGAGGGGTGTGGTGTTGAGTGTGTGCAGATGAGAGTTGTTGCCCGGCTAGGCCCCTGCCTCCATGTTGGCCTTGGCTCACTGGCCATGCTGTTTGATTTGTGCTTGTGTAGGTGTGATGGTAGTTAGTTGCTCAGTACACATGACTGTGGTTCACAGTGTGAACCACATTTCGCTTTGTCATCACAGTGGGATTGTAATGTAGCCCAGGGTCACCACATTGTGGGGTCCCTGGGGGTGGTGCTGTGGTGTGTATGTGTCTTGCTGTGTCAGTTGCTGTCCGTACGTGCCTGTGTGACATGTGTGATTTGTGCTCCCTCTCATCTGACAATGCCTGCTTGCCCACATAGGGAATTTGGATCCATGAGTTACCTTTGTGTGGCACTGTATGCATATCTGTATGATTGGTATTCATGTCTCCTCATGTGTTGTGTGGTTGCCTGGGGACACTGGCACCCCCACCCTCACCTGTTGTGTATGATGTGCAGGGTGGGTCTGCCTGTTTGTGTTTGTGCATCTGCACCACTGCATTGGCATATCTTGGGTGTGCCATTGGCTGTATGTAGTTTGGTGGGTTTCCCCTGCTGTCCCTGGGACTCCTAGGTCATCGGTCAGCACAATGATCATGGTTTGTGTGTCCCATTGCTGCCATGGTATGGTATCTGTTCACCTCACATCTGCAGTCTCCACAGGGTATCTGCATGTGTGTGCCCATTGGTGCAAATATGTAGGTCTGCATTCGGATGGTCACTTCTGTCATTGTGTCATTGATGATTGTTGACGGTGTCAGCCCCCATGGGTGTTGTTTGTCTGCACATGGCCAAAGTTATGTCTTATTTGCACTGCAGGATTTGGCTCCCCAATTTATGTTGCAATGGGACACATACACTACTTTGCCACTGATGTGTTTGTTGTTCTGTGACCAGGAATCATCCATGCAGTTTGGCAGTTGCACCTCTTACTTTGTCAACACTTACCTTTTGGTCACTGTGATGATGGGGGTTTGGACCCCATTGCCACAATGTTCAAAATGTGCTGCAGCTATGGACCCCACACTTACCTTTTGGTCACTGTGATGATGGGGGTTTGGACCCCATTGCCACAATGTTCAAAATGTGCTGCAGCTATGGACCCCACACTTACCTTTTGGTCACTGTGATGATGGGGGTTTGGACCCCATTGCCACAATGTTCAAAATGTGCTGCAGCTATGGACCCCACACTTACCTTTTGGTCACTGTGATGATGGGGGTTTGGACCCCATTGCCACAATGTTCAAAATGTGCTGCAGCTATGGACCCCACACTTACCTTTTGGTCACTGTGATGATGGGGTTTGGAACCCATTGCCACAATGTTCAAAATGTGCTGCAGCTATGGACCCCACACTTACCTTTTGGTCACTGTGATGATGGGGGTTTGGACCCCATTGCCACAATGGTCATGGCCTGCTTGCATTGTGGGTGCCACACACATATTTGTGTGGCACATGTGCTAGGGGGTCACATTGTATGTTCAAAGTCATGTTCGGTGTTGTAGGCATTTGACACAGTCTACACACGCTTGTCATGGTGTTGGGGGGATGTCTTCTTCTTGCATTCCCTAGGTTGTGGTGTGCTGGTTGTGTCATGCATTGTCCATCCTATGGGTGGGGGTGGTAGTGGTGGTAGGCATCCTGCCCCCCCTGGCTAAGGGTGGTAGTAGTGGTAGGCATCCAGCCCACCCTGGGTGAGGGTGGTAGTAGTGGTAGGCATCCTGCCCCCCCTGGCTAAGGGTGGTAGTAGTGGTTGGCATCCTGCCCCCCCTGGGTGAGGGTGGTAGTGGTGGTAGGCATCCTGCCTCCGCTGGCTAAGGGTGGTAGTAGTGGTAGGCATCCTGCCCCCCTGGGTGAGGGTGGTAGTAGTGGTAGGCATCCTGCCCCCTGGCTAAGGGTGGTAGTAGTGGTAGGCATCCTGCCCCCCTGGGTGAGGGTGGTAGTAGTGGTAGGCATCCTGCCCCCTGGCTAAGGGTGGTAGTAGTGGTAGGCATCCTGCCCCCCTGGCTAAGGGTGGTAGTAGTGGTAGGCATCCTGCCCCCCTGGGTGAGGGTGGTAGTAGTGGTAGGCATCCTGCCCCCCTGGCTAAGGGTGGTAGTAGTGGTAGGCATCCTGCCCCCCTGGGTGAGGGTGGTAGTGGTGGTAGGCATCCTGCCCCCCTGGCTAAGGGTGGTAGTAGTGGTAGGCATCCTGCCCCCCTGGGTGAGGGTGGTAGTACTGGTAGGCATCCTGCCCCCCTGGGTGAGGGTGGTGGTAGTGGTAGGCATCCTGCCCCCCTGGGTGAGGGTGGTAGTAGTGGTAGGCACCCTGCCCCCCTGGGTGAGGGTGGTAGTAGTGGTAGGCATCCTGCCCCTCCTGGGTGAGGGTGGTAGTAGTGGTAGGCATCCTGCCCCCCTGGCTAAGGGTGGTAGTAGTGGTAGGCATCCTGCCCCCCTGGCTAAGGGTGGTAGTAGTGGTAGGCATCCTGCCCCCTGGGTGAGGGTGGTAGTAGTGGTAGGCATCCTGCCCCCCTGGCTAAGGGTGGTAGTAGTGGTAGGCATCCTGCCCCCCTGGGTGAGGGTGGTAGTGGTGGTAGGCATCCTGCCCCCCTGGCTAAGGGTGGTAGTAGTGGTAGGCATCCTGCCCCCCTGGGTGAGGGTGGTAGTAGTGGTAGGCATCCTGCCCCCCTGGCTAAGGGTGGTAGTAGTGGTAGGCATCCTGCCCCCCTGGGTGAGGGTGGTAGTAGTGGTAGGCATCCTGCCCCCCTGGCTGAGGGTGGTAGTAGTGGTAGGCATCCTGCCCACCCTGGGTGAGGGTGGTAGTAGTGGTAGGCATCCTGCCCCCCTGGGTGAGGGTGGTAGTAGTGGTAGGCATCCTGCCCCCCTGGCTGAGGGTGGTAGTAGTGGTAGGCATCCTGCCCCCCTGGCTAAGGGTGGTAGTAGTGGTAGGCATCCTGCCCCCCTGGGTGAGGGTGGTAGTAGTGGTAGGCATCCTGCCCCCCTGGCTAAGGGTGGTAGTAGTGGTAGGCATCCTGCCCCCTGGGTGAGGGTGGTAGTGGTGGTAGGCATCCTGGCCCCCTGGCTAAGGGTGGTAGTAGTGGTAGGCATCCTGCCCCCTGGCTAAGGGTGGTAGTAGTGGTAGGCATCCTGCCCCCCTGGGTGAGGGTGGTGGTGCGCATTCAGGCCCCTGTGTGCATATGTGGCATTGGTGATGGGCATCCCGCCCCTATGGTGCTGCTGTTGCTGGTGTAAGTATATTCTGCATCCCTCTGTGTGTGTGTGATGTGTCGTGTACGTGTTGTATGTGTTTCGTGGTTGGTGTCTGGCTTACCTTCTGCGCCGTACGCGTCCGTGCCTGTTCCGGTAGTAAATGTAGAATATTGGTATGATCGGGACAAAGGGATTCATGGTTGGTTCGTGTCATTCGTCCTTCTCGTTGCTTCGCGTCGTCCTCGTCGCTTCGCCTCGTCCTCGTCGCTTCGCCTCGTCCTCGTCGCTTCGCGTTGTCCTCGTCGCTGCCGTGTTCGTCTCGGAGCCGTGGATCGTGTTGTGGCGCGAATCGGAGCTTATGTGCGCCTCTCCCGGATGCTTTGACGTGCCGTGCGTAGCGACGGGTTCGGCGCGTTCGGAAAGCGCATCGTACTTGTCCGGCCGGACGGGGCTGCATTTTTCCTTCCGTGCGACTCGATTCGGCGTTTCCGGATTCGCCTCGGTCGGGGAACAGGACCTGGTTTGGGTGAGTACGGCTCGGCCGGATTCTTTGCTGTTGTGCGCATCGTACTTACTCGTTCGGTGTGCTGTACGGATCGGTCGGGAAACAGGCTTTCGCATGGCTTTTTTCCCGACCGAATGGTGTTGGGTACGCCTCCGACCGAGATCGGAATCGGCCCCATAGTGAATTGTAGCAGGAGTCTCTAGGAGAAAAAGAGTCAAGAAGGACTAGGTTAAGAAAGGAAAAGGGAAAAAAACAAAGGTAGAAAATAGAGCAAAAAAAACAACATATAAAAAGAAAAAGAAAACACCCCACCAGGGGAAGTCTATAATAGACCAAATACATGGGGAGGAAAAATATGAAGGAGCAGCCAAAGAGGCCAGCATACACAGTTTCGCCTATTGAAAAGGAAGACCAAATCCTATAATGAGCGACGGAACAAAAAGAACTATCGCAGAAATATAGTTAACATTCTATCAATAACTAGAACAGTTAAAATATCACAGTACCAATAGCTCTATATACTTAAACCTATGTAAATTCATATTGTTAAATATATATAAGACACAAAAATCCATGTTACCTGTTAAAGAAAATGTGAATTAATTAGCATTGCAAAGAAATACATCGAGGTATTGTAAAATACATACTGCAATATACATCTTCATAACAATGAAAGTTGGGTAATGCATAAGAGGATGGTAGAGAAGAACAGATTCCAGGAACAGAGCGAGGTAAAGAATTAATGATATGAAAAAAGGAGCAAAACAGAAAAACTCTACATAAACACAATAATATCTGGTAGCCAGGATCTATTGCCAAACAGACCTATATCTAAAAACTACAGTCAGGAAATCAATTAAACATATATATGATACCTAAGAAGAAGATAGACAATAAAAATAAAAAATCAGCTGTATGCCTGTAAAGAGATATAAAAAGAAGAAAATACTCTTTAAAACAAAGAGAGAACAACAGCCATCCTTCCTAGAAGAAATGACCAATTCCACCCCTAGAGGAACAAGGGGACAATAGCATCACAAATGGGAAAAAAGGCATACAGGAACATTAACCCAAACACCTAGAACAATGTTTAATTAATAGGTGCACTTCAAAGAAAAATCAGAAATAACACAAAGAGGAAACTTATCAGAAAAGAAAAAGATGAATCCTGTAAAGTGAAGGCCAATGAATATTATACGAATAACATTATGTTATGATAAAATAGAAGAAAGGAAGAGAAACCTGTAAAGAAAAAAGTTAGTAAATTCACAAGCATGAGGACTATAACAGCCAAGCTTCCTAGGATAAATAGCCCATTTCACCCCTAGAATAATAAGGGGATAAAAGCATCTGAAAAGTGACAAGAAGCACAAAAAGATTAATCCAAACATCTCCAACAAGGATTGATTAAGAAATAGCAGTGCTCAAAGAAGAGTCAGAGTCCATCCTCGATTCAGACTGGTTATCCAGAAACGTAGACAAGTCAGAAGGCTCATAAAATATCTGAGTGCGACCTTTGAAAGTTATTTTAAACCGTGAAGGGCCAGCAAAGGAGAACGGAATATTCATCTCTAAAAGTCTCCTTCGTAGGTTTAGAAAACCTTTCCTTCGAATGACAGTATCTCTGGCAAAGTCCTGGGATATGGCAATTTTATGGCCCTCCCACTGAATCGATCTGATTTTCCTCATTTGCGCCAAAATTTGTTCAGAATGTTGGTGTCTCAATGGTTTGAAAACTACCGGTCTGGGATACGACATAGACTTTGATCTAAATGTTGGGACTCTATGAGCACGCTCAATTTCAAAGTCTCTTTGGAAAGAGATACCCAGTACAGTAGGAATCCAATTAAGCAGAAAGTCTAGCATTGATGGAGCAGCTTTCTCCGAATCCTCTGGTAGACCAAATATACGTAGGTTACTTCTACGATTCCTGTCCTCCTGCTCCGTAAGGTCTCTCCGCAACGCAACCAGGGAACGTTCCATATTCTGCATAAGTTTACATTGCTTGTGTGTGGTATCTTCTACTGCACTTATACGAGATTCGGCATTTGAGACACGAAGCGACAAATTTTTAAAATCATTCCTGATTGCCGCTACTTCAACCTGAAGTAAATCAGTATTTGTTTTAGTACTCTGCGCAATGTCATGAACAGAATTAAGGCGAGAAAGAATAGTGTCCAAAGTAGTGCCAGAGTCCTTAGGTACTAATTCCGGCGTGGGATAGGCCTGTTTAGACCTTTTCAGATACCCTTTAGAGTCTTTATCTTTAGTAGGAGGACCCATACTTTCTGCCATTGGAGCACAGGTATTATAGAGGAGATATAAACAACTGATATCGATCTCCAGGACAACACCAAGCTTCACACCTTGCCCCAAAAAACAGAACAATTTTGAAGAAAAGGCAGTACAGATAATGATAGTCAATGAGAAGTGACTCTCTATACCCTCATTCCACTAAGGATATATATAGCGCACCACAAAATTGCTGATAAACAAGCAATATCATCCGCAATACAGCAATGACTGGTGAAGACTGACCAGGAATACCAAGCAGGATTCAGATAGCGCTTAGAAGCACCCAATGACTGAGTGCCTGATGAACTTTACTCCTGAGGCACCACTTAGTTGTAACCGGGATATTTAAAATATATGGAAAAAATAAATTCTGGCCCCAAAAAAGAAAACTGGAAATGAGCCTTCCGTCAAGAAAAACACATCAGAAGGTTGCAAGAGAGACTTCTCATACCTCACATGCTAGCTGGAAAATAAGTCTTCAAGTCCACCTGCTCAAAAAACAGTGTTATTTTCAGACTACCATGTGCGGACCCTGCGTAGCAAATGGTATATTTCAGTGACCGGTGTAATTGGTATAGCTACAGCTCAAGAGTAGTCATCCCAGCAGCCAGCAGCAGTCCAAAATACCCTGGAGAAGTCTCTTAATCAGTGTGACACCATAGTAAGCAGGCAGATAAGGACGGAATAGCAGGTATTAAAACAGCACTCACAGCACACTCAGCAGGAACTGAACTCCTCCTCAGTAAAGCGCTATTAGTCTGCAGAAAAAATATTTCAAGTGGGCGTATGGTGCTAGAAGTATTCCTCCGATCTCACCCTTGCAGCCAGGAACAGAAAGAGCTCCGAGAATTCACCATTTCTCTCGTATTCCTCGAGCCGCCACCATCTTGGGAGCCACGTCTGAGGTAAACACAGAAACGAAGGTTTCTCAGCCCAGAGCACTCCACCGTTGCTGCAACTCCTCACTCGTCCTCACGTCACATTCCGCTGTTGCTTTCCATAATTACAGCAGGTGTTCAAGGTCTCCATCACCTCTTTTGCCGACCAGCCTCTCGGCGACGTACCGGAGCTCAAAAGAGTGCGGCCATCTTGGCTGCGCCCAAGCCACTCTGATGGCACATTATTTAAGGGTGGAACTGATGGCTCATAGTTAAGGGTGGAACTGATGGCTCATAGTTAAGGGTGGAACTGATGGCACATTAGTTAAGGGTGGAACTGATGGCTCATAGTTAAGGGTGGAACTGAGGGCACATTAGTTAAGGGTGGAACTGATGGCTCATTAGTTAAGGGTGGAAGTAAACTGTGGGCGGTATTTGGGTTTCCCACCAGGCGATATGTCACTGCCCATTATGGAAAGTCTTGCGTTATTTGGTGGTGAGCTCTCCTGGCAGTAGTCTGCTGTCGGAGCACTCGCACGATGTTGGGCTATCCATTGGTACTATAATGTGGCAGAAGAACAAGACCTCTCGGAATTAAACTGGCCTTTTTATGGTCTTCTAGGCGGAGGTGCGAGGGTATGTTGGAGGGTCTTCAAATGTGTGTGACAAAGAAATAGTCCATTTCACTTTTTTACACTACTGCCCAGTATCAAGAACATTGTCAGCCAAAGTGGCCAATAACTGTTCTGTAATAAGGACCCTTTTCCAGTCTGAGCAAAACACTTAAGACCTAAAGACCTAAAGTTGGGTGTTTAAGGGATATTTTCTGATTCACCTTTTTAAAAATGTGTATTAAACACATATTCAAGTATATACTCTTACATGCCTCAGAATGATATTAGGTGGATTGTGGACTTAACGCAGGTGCCCTCAGCTCAGGGGGCTCCCACCCTTAGGAAGCCCCATTCATCCTAATGCCTGTGAGTTTATGTGGCATAGGGAGGTCCCAAGGACCCCTCACCAGCGGTGTTCACAGCCTGGCGAACACATGGTGGCTGGCACTGTGATCCCCGGGGAAGCAAGCGAAGCAAGCCTGTGACGGACCACTGGTACCAAGGCTGGGAGGCACTCTACTGGTGGTCACTGGTCTTTGCTTCTGCTGGTACTGTGCCGTTTCAGCAGATCTGGGCTCCTTGTGTTTCGTCCGGTCACTTTTTTACAACCAGTCGCTCACCTATATGCAGATGTGGAGATAAAAAGGATGCAAAGGGCGCATGTGACTAACATAGATTGAACTTAACAGGAGTGATTGAGACACCCAGAAGACCACTACCATTTCTACAAGCCTCAGATGTTTAATTCAGTCTCGCTGTTTCATAATTGAAACATTTTCAATAGTATTTACAATCAAATCATTGATTTTACTGAGATTTCCTAAACTGCTAACAGCCATTGACAAATCCAATAGTCCTGGCTGGTTTTAGACTTATGTCAGTTGGAAGTTGTCAAGTTCAGAGAGGAAGCAAAATACTGGTCGGACAGCACACTATGGACATCACAGAAATTTAGTTTATGTGTATCTGATCTGGCGCATTTAAAGCCACTACAATTTTGGATCCGTATCTGGACTACTCCGGAATTAGCTGAATATAGTGATTGCTTGAGTGATGTAAAGAATATGGACTGTGCCCTCGAGATACCCTGGTTAAGGTTTGTTTCCAACTGGTGTAAAAAAGGGGTTTTGAGCAGAGTATGGGAGTCACCCGAATTACTGTGTAAGACAGTCAAGCAGGGCTTAAAATCATCTTACTGCTCACTAGTGTTGCAAGAAATAACACCCAGGGGCACTACGGGCCATCTCACTGAGCAGTTCCTGGCATTTAAACTCACTCCTGTTTTTGAAAGTTACATGGACAATGAAGCTTGTCCAAGCGCTTGTTTATTAGATTTAGGAACAGGCAGTTTGCCCCTTCGATCGTTCAGCAAAAACTGGAATAATATTTCCTCGCCTGACTCATGTTCAGCTTGTGACATGAATTCTGAGACTCTTGACCATATGATGTTTGTCTGTCCTGAATACCGTGGTGTGCATAGAAAATGGTTGCGCCCAATCGGCTTGGCCTTGGAGATAACACACTTTAGAGAGACAAAACGAATCCTGACGACTATCACATCTGGCCCAGTTGTCTCTTCCGTGAGCCGTTTTATGTGCAATATCGGGATAAAGTTGGAGAAGCTTCTAAATTATTGTAAATTTAGTAGTTTAATACACAGGCAGTCCTGTGGGAAACATTTTAATTATATTTGTATATTATATTTTATACAGTTATTATCTGTGAGCCAGTACAATTTGAAAGCACTTTTTACAGTATTATATTTTATAAATTATCATGAATTTTATATATTTTTGGAAACTAGGATTGGTTTTAATTAATAAATTAGACATGGAGAGATAAGACTATTAATTTGAGGTACTATCTTGATATTCTGACAAAAACAGCAGTAATGGAACGGCACTGCATTTGTTCTACTGGGGTTAAGTTTTATGATCACATTTTAATGTTTTATGAGAGTATATTTATGTTTTATGAATATTGAATGAAGCAAAATTGTTGCATTTATTACCTGGATCTTTTGTACTTTTGATGGTTATGTATACGAATAAAGGATTTTTGATTGTTTGATTGATTGTTTCAAAAAATAAATACCATAAAATAGGGAGCCCAAGTTACAATCCTGATAAAGAAAAGTGACATGAATTGGCATCAAAAAGCGGCATGCAAAGTGCATGGTATGGGGTAGAATGATATGTTTCCCCAAGTCTTTCATTATCTATTCCTATTGTTTCTAAAAATGGCTTTTTTTGGTATATATATATTCTGAATAGAAACGCCAACCCCAACCAGCGCTATAAAACAATGAAATGTATCTAAGAGAGGGACTATTGAGAGACGAGGGTTACTGTTGGAGAGTCTTAGTGTGAGGATCTGAGGAGTAGGTCATTGAGGGGGCACCAAAAAAGATGGTTGTACCAGGTGCCACCAGCACTACAGCCAGCCCTGCCGTCACCGACAATGACAATGAGATCATGGATCTGCCTTCCTCAAATGCAGTATCATCAGGTTTTTCCTGACCTCAGGCTGAAATATCCACAGGAGCACCTCCGATGCCATGTTATGGTGGCCAGTGGTCCAAAGCATGCACGTACTGCATCGTTTACTGAGCCTCAAGTGGTCAACTGGGTGAACAGACCATGGGACTCACCTAACATAAACCCCATTAAAACATTGGGTGCACATGGCCGTAATGAACACACACTCACAACAATGAAGAGAAACTGGTGTTTTGGGAGAAATAGGCTCTGGTTGAGATCCATCCAAGGACACCTGATGTCAGAGAACTGGAGATAGTAAGACTTTAACCCAACGGAACAAAGCAAACTATGTGCTGCAGTCTTACAGCTGGCTAAACATATTTTATTCCCTGCGCTGGTTTTAACCTGAATGAGTGATCATTTTTCCCATAGTAATGGTGTGCATTAAGTGATCACACAGGACCTCCATTTGTTAGTAATGTCAAAGAAGTGGTACAAAGTACCTTCTGCCTCCAAATCAATTCTAATTAGGAGAGATTATAGGTGCCCACTCCTACTTTCAAACTCATGTTGTAAAAAGCGAGGTATATCTGCACACACAGATTCATTTGAGTTTCAATTCATGCTCTCTTCCAATTAACAAACTGATATAACACTAAGGGGCTCATTAGGATGTCGGTCGGAAAGCCTCTGACCACAGGTCGGAAGCTTTCCAACCGATATCCCTGGTTTGACTTCTGACCGACGTATTACATATACGAATGTCGGAATTCAAACTAGCCGGTCATTCCGGCTGGCTTCAGATGGGCTCATGGAGCCCGTAGGCCAGTCGGAAACCCTTCATAACCCCCTACAGATGTCGGCTTCCGACAGGCTTTCCATGTCGGGCTTCCTGACATGGGAAGCCTAACAGAAAGTGACTTAGGTGACCCATAGCAGGGCCCCCATCCCTCAGCAGCCTCTGTTTGGGGGCCCGTGGGGCACCTATGGTGCCCCCTTGTAAATCCCTGCACCATGTGGCAGGCACCATGATGTGCCTGCTACATGGTGCAGAGATTTACACAAACTCCCATTTCTCTATGAGAGCTTGTGCTGCGGGCAGAAACCGCACCATAATACGGTGTTCGGACCTACAGTCAGTTGGTTCTCACACTGAGTCCGCCCGTCATCTTAATTAGGGCCTAAATGTTATCATAGTGCATCCGAGGGGGTGTGAAAGAAAGAGAAAGATGGGGGGAAATAGTCAGGGACAACATAATAGCAGGAGAAAGGCAAAGTGAGAGAGAGAACAAAAGAGAAATGAAGACTGAAATAAAGTAAGAGAGGGAAATATATATATATATATACAACCAGAGAATAATGCTGCACTCGCCTGAAATATATCCAAGTATGTTATTGAGTCATAAAGCAACTCAGCCTTTGCACTCCCACCTACGCGTTTCGACCACACTGGTCTTGATCACGGTAAACAATTAGTCCATCATTGCTTTCGCCTTACATACTTCTCTCCCACATTGTCCATAATGGGGCATTGTGGGAATGGTAGTTTTCATGAATCCTGCTCAAAGTAAATTACATAAAACAAATTCATAATTAAAGTGATTCAACATATTGTTCAACAATAATCAAGTATTGTACTGTGAGTGTACCGTTATGTGATTGGGACACAAGTATTTTTTTTTTTCAAAAACGGGAATGCATGCTTAATTGTCATTGTTCTCATACCTCATAATATTGCTCATTCCAATTTGTTAAGACTTAGGGGTCGATTCCGATCTCGGCCGGAAGCGCACCTAACAGTATTCGCCGGAAAAAATACAAGCCGAACGCGTGTTTCCCGACCGATTCGAACACTCGTCCGAACGAACAAGTACGATGCGCATAACAGCCCAGATTCCGAGCGAGCCGTACTTACCCATTTCAGCTCCTGTTCCCCGCCCGAGCCGGATCCGTAAACGCTGATTCGAGTCGCACGGAAGCAAATAGACAGCACCTTCCGGCCGGACTAGTACGATGCGCCTTCCGTATGCGCTGAACCCTTCGCCACGTCCGGCACGTTTGAGCATCCGGGAGAGCCATACATAAGCTCCGATTCGCGCCACAAGAAGATCCACGGCTACGAGACGAACAAGCCAGCGACGAGTACGAGTCGAAGACACGCGAAACCCGAACGAGACGACCCAAGCATGAATCCCATCGCGCAGGTCCTACCTATACTCTACATCTATTACCGAGACCGGCACGGACGCGTACGGCGCAGACGGTAAGTCAAACACCAACAACACCAACAAACGACACGTACCCGAAATATGTCACACACACATAGGGATGCACAAATGACATACACTAGCAGCAGCTGAACCATAGGGGTGGGATGGCCATCACCAATGCCATACACACCCATAGGGGGCTGGATGCCTGCCACTACTACCATCCCCACTCATGGGGGGATGGATGCCTACCACTACCACCACCCTACCACCACCCCTACTCATGGTGGGCTAGATGCCTACCACTACCACCACCCCTACTCAGGGGGGGCTGGATGCCAGTCACTACTACCATCCCCACCCTTAGGGGGATGGATGCCTGCCACTACCACCACCCCTACTCAGGGGGGATGGATGCCTACCACTACCACCACCCCTACTCAGGGGGGGCTGGATGCCTGTCACTACTACCATCCCCACTCATGGGGGGATGGATGCCTACCACTACCACCACCCCTACTCAGGGGGGTCCTGGATGCCTGTCACTACTACCATCCCCACTCATGGGGGGATGGACGCCTACCACTACCACCACCCCTACTCAGGGGGGGATGGATGCCTGTCACTACTACCATCCCCACTCATGGGGGGATTGATGCCTACCACTACCACCACCCCTACTCAGGGGGGGCTGGATGCCTGTAACTACTACCATCCCCACTCATGGGGGGATGGATGCCTACCACTACCACCACCCCTACTCGGGGGCCTGGATGCCTGTCACTACTACCATCCCCACTCATGGGGGATGGATGCCTACCACTACCACCACCCCTACTCAGGGGGGCCTGGATGCCTGTCACTTCTACCATCCCCACCCTTAGGGGGATGGATGCCTACCACTACCACCACCCCTACTCAGGGGGGCCTGGATGCCTGTCACTACTACCATCCCCACTCATGGGGGGCTGGATGCCTACCACTACCACCACCCCTACTCAGGGGGGCCTGGATGCCTGTCACTACTACCATCCCCACTCATGGGGCGATGGATGCCTACCACTATCACCACCCCTACTCAGGGGGGCCTGGATGCCTGTCACTACTACCATCCCCACTCATGGGGGATGGATGCCTACCACTACCACCACCCCTACTCAGGGGGCCTGGATGCCTGTCACTACTACCATTCCCACTCATGGGGGATGGATGCCTACCACTTCCACCACCCCTACTCAGGGGGCCTGGATGCCTGTCACTACTACCATCCCCACTCATGGGGGATGGATGCCTACCACTACCACCACCCCTACTCATAGGGGGCTGGATGCCTGCCACTACTACCATCCCCACTCATGGGGGGATGGATGCCTACCACTACCACCACCCTACCACCACCCCTACTCATGGTGGGCTAGATGCCTACCACTACCACCACCCCTACTCAGGGGGGCTGGATGCCTGTCACTACTACCATCCCCATCCTTAGGGGATGGATGCCTGCCACTACCACCACCCCTACTCAGGGGGGGATGGATGCCTACCACTACCACCACCCCATCTCAGGGGGGGCTCGATGCCTGTCACCACTACCATCCCCACCCTTAGGGGGATGGATGCCTGCCACTACCACCACCCCTACTCAGGGGGGGATGGATGCCTACCACTACCACCACCCCTACTCAGAGGGGGCTGGATGACTGTCACTACTACCATCCCCACTCATGGGGGGATGGATGCTTACCACTACCACCACCCCTACTCAGGGGGGGCTGGATGCCTGTCACTACTACCATCCCCACTCATGGGGGGATGGATGCCTACCACTACCACCACCCCTACTCATAAGGGGCTGGATGCCTGTAACTACTACCATCCCCACTCATGGGGGGATGGATGCCTACCACTACCACCACCCTACCACCACCGCTACTCATGGTGGGCTAGATGCCTACCACTACCACCACCCCTACTCAGGGGGGGCTGGATGCCTGTCACTACTACCATCCCCACCCTTAGGGGGATGGATGCCTGCCGCTACCACCACCCCTACTCAGGGGGGGGATGGATGCCTAACACTACCACCACCCCTACTCAGGGGGGGCTGGATGCCTGTCACTAATACCATCCCCACTCATGGGGGGATGGATGCCTACCACTAACACCACCCCTACTCAGGGGGGGCTGGATGCTTGTCACTACTACCAACCCCACTCATGGGGGGATGGATGCCTACCACTACCACCACCCCTACTCAGGGGGGCCTGGATGCCTGTCACTACTACCATCCCCACTCATGGGGGGATGGATGCCTACCACTACCACCACCCCTACTCAGGGGGGCTGGATGCCTGTCACTACTACCATCCCCACTCATGGGGGGATGGATGCCTACCACTACCACCACCCCTACTCAGGGGGGGGCTGGATGCCTGTCACTACTACCATCCCCACTCATGGGGGGATGGATGCCTACCACTACCACCACCCCTACTCACGGGGCCTGGATGCCTGTCACTACTACCATCCCCACCCTTAGGGGGATGGATGCCTGCCACTACCACCACCCCTACTCAGGGGGCCTGGATGCCTGTCACTACTACCATCCCCACCTTTAGGGGATGGATGCCTGCCACTACCACCACGCCCTACTCAGGGGGCCTGGATGCCTGTCACTACTACCATCCCCACTCATGGGGGGATGGATTCCTACCACTACCACCACCCCTACTCAGGGTGGCCTGGATGCCTGTCACTACTACCATCCCCACTCATGGGGGGATGGATGCCTACCACTACCACCACCCCTACTCAGGGGGGCCTGGATGACTGTCACTACTACCATCCCTACCCTTAGGGGGATGGATGCCTACCACTACCACCACCCCTACTCAGGGGGGCCTGCATGCGTGTCACTACTACCATCCCCACCCTTAGGGGGATGGATGCCTGCCACTAATACCACCCCTACTCAGGGGGGGCTGGATGCCTGTCACAACTACCATCCCCACTCATGGGGGGCTGGATGCCTACCACTACCACCACCCCTACTCAGGGGGGCTGGATGCCTGTCACTACTACCATCCCCATTCATGGAGGGATGGATGCCTACCACTACCACCACCCCTACTCAGGGGGGCCTGGATGCCTGTCACTACTACCATCCCCACTCATGGGGGGATGGATGCCTACCACTACCACCACCCCTACTCAGGGGGGGCTGGATGCCTGTCACTACTACCATCCCCACTCATGGGGGGATGGATGCCTACCACTACCACCACCCGTACTCAGGGGGGCCTGGATGCCTGTCACTACTACCATCCCCACTCATGGGTGGATGGATGCCTACCACTACCACCACCCCTACTCAGGGGGGCTGGATGCCTGTCACTACTACCATCCCCACTCATGGGGGGATGGATGCCTTTCACTACCACCACCCCTACTCAGGGGGGGGGCTGGATGCCTGTCACTACTACCATCCCCACTCATGGGGGATGGATGCCTGCCACTACCACCACCCCTACTCAGGGGGGCCTGGATGCCTGTCACTACTACCATCCCCACCCTTAGGGGGATGGATGCCTGCCACTACCACCACCCCTACTCAGGGGGCTGGATGCCTGTCACTACTACCATCCCCACTCATGGGGGGCTGGATGCCTACCACTACCACCACCCCTACTCAGGGGGGCTGGAGCCTGTCACTACTACCATCCCCACTCATGGGGGGATGGATGCCTACCACTACCACCACCCCTACTCAGGGGGCCTGGATGCCTGTCACTACTACCATCCCCACTCATGGGGGGTGGATGCCTACCACTACCACCACCCCTACTCAGGGGGCCTGGATGCCTGTCACTACTACCATCCCCACTCATGGGGGGATGGATGCCTACCACTACCACCACCCCTACTCAGGGGGGCCTGGATGCCTGTCACTACTACCTTCCCCACCCTTAGGGGGATGGATGCCTACCACTACCACCACCCCTACTCAGGGGGGCCTGGATGCCTGTCACTACTACCATCCCCTCCCTTTGGGGGATGGATGCCTCCCACTACCACCACCCCTACTCAGGGGGGGCTGGATGCCTGTCACTACTATCATCCCCACTCATGGGGGGTGGATGCCTACCACTACCACCACCCCTACTCAGGGGGCTGGATGCCTGTCACTACTACCCTCCCCATTCATGGGGGGATGGATGCCTACGACTACCACCACCCCTACTCAGGGGGGCCTGGATGCCTGTCACTACTACCATCCCCACTCATGGGGGGATGGATGCCTACCACTACCACCACCCCTACTCAGGGGGGCCTGGATGCCTGTCACTACTACCATCCCCACTCATGGGGGGATGGATGCCTACCACTACCACCACCCTACCACCACCCCTACTCATGGTGGGCTAGATGCCTACCACTACCACCACCCCTACTCAGGGGGCTGGATGCCTGTCACTACTACCATCCCCACCCTTAGGGGGATTGATGCCTGCCACTACCACCACCCCTACTCAGGGGGATGGATGCCTACCACTACCACCACCCCTACTCAGGGGGGGCTGGATGCCTGTCACCACTACCATCCCCACCCTTAGGGGGATGGGTGCCTGCCACTACCACCACCCCTACTCAGGGGGGATGGATGCCTACCACTACCACCACCCCTACTCAGGGGGGGCTGGATGACTGTCACTACTACCATCCCCACTCATGGGGGGATGGATACCTACCACTACCACCACCCCTACTCAGGGGGGGCTAGATGTCTGTCACTACTACCATCCCCACTCATGGGGGGATGGATGCCTACCACTACCACCACCCCTACTCGGGGGGGCTGGATGCCTTCCACTACTACCATCCCCACCCTTAGGGGGATGGATGCCTGCCACTACCACCACCCCTACTCAGGGGGGCCTGGATGCCTGTCACTACTAACATCCCCACCCTTAGGGGGATGGATGCCTGCCACTACCACCACCCCTACTCAGGGGGGGCTGGATGCCTGTCACTACTACCATCCCCACTCATGGGGGGCTGGATGCCTACCACTACCACCACCCCTACTCAGGGGGGGCTGGATGCCTGTCACTACTACCATCCCCACTCATGGGGGGATGGATGCCTACCACTACCACCACCCCTACTCAGGGGGGGCTGGATGCCTGTCACTACTACCATCCCCACTCATGGGGGGGATGGATGCCTACCACTACCACCACACCTACTCAGGGGGGCCTGGATGCCTGTTCCTACTACCATCCCCACTCATGGGGGGATGGATGCCTACCACTACCACCACCCCAACTCAGGGGGGCCTGGATGCCTGTCACTACTACCATCTCCACCCTTAGGGGGATGGATGCCTACCACTACCACCACCCCAACTCAGGGGGGCCTGGATGCCTGTCACTACTACCATCTCCACCCTTAGGGGGATGGATGCCTACCACTACCACCACCTCTACTCAGGGGGGCCTGGATGCCTGTCACTACTACCATCCCCACCCTTAGGGGGATGGATGCCTGCCACTACCACCACCCCTACTCAGGGGGGCTGGATGCCTGTCACTACTACCATCCCCACTCATGGGGGGCTGGATGCCTACCACTACCACCACCCCTACTCAGGGGGGCTGGATGCCTGTCACTACTACCATCCCCATTCATGGGGTATGGATGCCTACCACTACCACCACCCCTACTCAGGGGGGCCTGGATGCCTGTCACTACTACCATCCCCACTCATGGGGGGATGGATGCCTACCACTACCACCATCCCTACTCAGGGGGTCCTGGATGCCTGTCACTGCTACCATCCCCACTCATGGGGGGATGGATGCCTACCACTACCACCACCCTACCACCACCCCTACTCATGGTGGGCTAGATGCCTACCACTACCACCACCCCTACTCAGGGGGCTGGATGCCTGTCACTACTACCATCCCCACCCTTAGGGGGATTGATGCCTGCCACTACCACCACCCCTACTCAGGGGGATGGATGCCTACCACTACCACCACCCCTACTCAGGGGGGTTGGATGCCTGTCACCACTACCATCCCCACCCTTAGGGGATGGATGCCTGCCACTACCACCACCCCTACTCAGGGGGATGGATGCCTACCACTACCACCATCCCTAGTCAGGGGGGCTGGATGACTGTCACTACTACCATCCCCACTCATGGGGGGATGGATGCCTACCACTACCACCACCCGTACTCAGGGGGGCTGGATGCCTGTCACTACTACCATCCCCACTCATGGGGCGATGGATGCCTACCACTACCACCACCCCTACTCAGGGGGCCTGGATGACTGTCACTACTACCATACCCACTCATGGGGGATGGATGCCTACCACTACCACCACCCCTACTCAGGGGGCCTGGATGCCTGTCACTACTACCATCCCCACCCTTAGGGGATGGATGCCTACCACTACCACCACCCCTACTCAGGGGGGCTGGATGCCTGTCACTACTACCATCCCCACTCATGGGGGGCTGGATGCCTACCACTACCACCACCCCTACTCAGGGGGGCTGGATGCCTGTCACCACTACCATCCCCACCCTTAGGGGGATGGATGCCTGCCACTACCACCACCCCTACTCAGGGGGGATGGATGCCTACAACTACCACCACCCATACTCAGGGGGGGATGGATGCCTACCACTACCACCATCCCTACTCAGGGGGAGTTGGATGCCTGTCACCACTACCATCCCCACCCTTAGGGGGATGGATGCCTTCCACTACCACCACCCCTACTCAGGGGGGGATGGATGCCTAACACTACCACCACCCGTACTCAGGGGGGCTGGATGACTGTCACTACTACCATCCCCACTCATGGGGGGATGGATGCCTACCACTACCACCACCCCTACTCGGGGGGGCTGGATGCCTGTCACTACTACCATCCCCACTTATGGGGGGATGGATGCCTACCACTACCACCACCCTCCCACTACCCCTACTCATGGTGGGCTAGATGCCTACTACTTCCACCACCCCTACTCAGGGGGGGCTGGATGCCTGTCACTACTACCATCCCCACCCTTAGGGGGATGGATACCTATCACTACCACCACCCCTACTCAGGGGGGCCTGGATGCCTGTCACTACTACCATCCCCACTCATGGGGGGATGGATGCCTATCACTACCACCACCCCTACTCATAGGGGGCTGGATGCCTGCCACTACTACCATCCCCACTCATGGGGGGATGGATGCCTACCACTACCACCACCCTCCCACTACCCCTACTCATGGTGGGCTAGATGCCTACTACTTCCACCACCCCTACTCAGGGGGGGCTGGATGCCTGTCACTACTACCATCCCCACCCTTAGGGGGATGGATGCCTATCACTACCACCACCCCTACTCATAGGGGGCTGGATGCCTGCCACTACTACCATCCCCACTCATGGGGGGATGGATGCCTACCACTACCACCACCCTCCCACTACCCCTACTCATGGTGGGCTAGATGCCTACTACTTCCACCACCCCTACTCAGGGGGGGCTGGATGCCTGTCACTACTACCATCCCCACCCTTAGGGGGATGGATGCCTGCCACTACCACCACCCCTACTCAGGGGGGGATGGATGCCTACCACTACCACCACCCCTACTCAGGGGGGCTGGATGCCTGTCACTACTACCATCCCCACTCATGGGGGGCTGGATGCCTACCACTACCACCACCCCTACTCAGGGGGGCTGGATGCCTGTCACTACTACCATCCCCATTCATGGGGTATGGATGCCTACCACTACCACCACCCCTACTCAGGGGGCCTGGATGCCTGTCACTACTACCATCCCCACTCATGGGGGATGGATGCCTACCACTACCACCATCCCTACTCAGGGGTCCTGGATGCCTGTCACTGCTACCATCCCCACTCATGGGGGGATGGATGCCTACCACTACCACCACCCTACCACCACCCCTACTCATGGTGGGCTAGATGCCTACCACTACCACCACCCCTACTCAGGGGGGCTGGATGCCTGTCACTACTACCATCCCCACCCTTAGGGGGATTGATGCCTGCCACTACCACCACCCCTACTCAGGGGGGGATGGATGCCTACCACTACCACCACCCCTACTCAGGGGGGGTTGGATGCCTGTCACCACTACCATCCCCACCCTTAGGGGGATGGATGCCTGCCACTACCACCACCCCTACTCAGGGGGGATGGATGCCTACCACTACCACCATCCCTAGTCAGGGGGGGCTGGATGACTGTCACTACTACCATCCCCACTCATGGGGGGATGGATGCCTACCACTACCACCACCCGTACTCAGGGGGGCTGGATGCCTGTCACTACTACCATCCCCACTCATGGGGGGATGGATGCCTACCACTACCACCACCCCTACTCAGGGGGGCCTGGATGACTGTCACTACTACCATCCCCACTCATGGGGGGATGGATGCCTACCACTACCACCACCCCTACTCAGGGGGGCCTGGATGCCTGTCACTACTACCATCCCCACCCTTAGGGGGATGGATGCCTACCACTACCACCACCCCTACTCAGGGGGGGCTGGATGCCTGTCACTACTACCATCCCCACTCATGGGGGGCTGGATGCCTACCACTACCACCACCCCTACTCAGGGGGGGCTGGATGCCTGTCACCACTACCATCCCCACCCTTAGGGGGATGGATGCCTGCCACTACCACCACCCCTACTCAGGGGGATGGATGCCTACAACTACCACCACCCATACTCAGGGGGATGGATGCCTACCACTACCACCATCCCTACTCAGGGGGTTGGATGCCTGTCACCACTACCATCCCCACCCTTAGGGGATGGATGCCTTCCACTACCACCACCCCTACTCAGGGGGGGATGGATGCCTAACACTACCACCACCCGTACTCAGGGGGGCTGGATGACTGTCACTACTACCATCCCCACTCATGCGGGGATGGATGCCTACCACTACCACCACCCCTACTCGGGGGGGCTGGATGCCTGTCACTACTACCATCCCCACTTATGGGGGGATGGATGCCTACCACTACCACCACCCCTACTCAGGGGGGCCTGGATGCCTGTCACTACTACCATCCCCACTCATGGGGGGATGGATGCCTATCACTACCACCACCCCTACTCATAGGGGGCTGGATGCCTGCCACTACTACCATCCCCACTCATGGGGGGATGGATGCCTACCACTACCACCACCCTCCCACTACCCCTACTCATGGTGGGCTAGATGCCTACTACTTCCACCACCCCTACTCAGGGGGGGCTGGATGCCTGTCACTACTACCATCCCCACCCTTAGGGGGATGGATGCCTGCCACTACCACCACCCCTACTCAGGGGGGGATGGATGCCTACCACTACCACCACCCCTACTCAGGGGGGGCTGGATGCCTGTCACTACTACCATCCCCACTCTTGGGGGGATGGATGCCTACCACTACCACCACCCCTACTCATAGGGGCCTGGATGCCTGTCACTACTACCATCCCCACTCAGGGGGGATGGATGCCTACCACTACCACCACCCCTACTCATAGGACGGGTAATGCATGACACAACCAGCATACTCCCACATAAGGAATGTCTGAAAATTACATCCCCCCCAACACCATGACAAGCGTGTGTAGTCTGTGTCAAATGCCTATAACACTGAACATGACATTGAACATACAATGTGACCCCCTATCACATGTGTCACACATAAATGTGTGTGGCCTCCACAATGCAAGCAGACCATGACCACTGTGGCAATGGGGTTGAACACCCCATCACCACAGTGACCAAAACGTAAGTGTGGGGTCCATAGCTGAAGCACATTTTGAACAGTGTGGCAATGGGGCCTAAAGCCCCATCACCACAGTGACCAAAAGGTAAGTGTGGGGTCCATAGCTGAAGCACATTTTGAACAGTGTGGCAATGGGGCCTAAAGCCCCATCACCACAGTGACCAAAAGGTAAGTGTAGTCATGGTAAAAGCTGCAAAAGCCAAACTGCATGGATGATTCCTGGTCACACAACAACAAACACATCAGTGGCATAGTAGTGCTTGTGTCCCATAGCAACATAGATTGGGTGAGGCAAACAGTGCAGTGGCAGTGAAACATCGTTTTGGCCATGTGCATATAAACATCACCCATGGGGGCTCACATTGTCAACATTCACAAATAACACAATGACAGAAGTGACCATCATAATGCTGACCCACATATCTGCACCAATGGACACACAAATGTAGATATCCTGTGGAGACTGTAGATGTCAGGTGAACAAATACCATACCATGGCAGCAATGGGACATACAAACCATGATCATTGTGCTGACTGATGACCTAGGAGTCCCAGGGCCAGGAGGGGAAAACCACCAAACAACATACAGCCAATGGCACACTCAAGATATGCCAATGCAGTGGTGCAAAGGCCCAAACACAAACAGGCAGACTCACACTGCATATCAAACACAACAGGTGAGGGGGGTGGTGTGCCAGTGTTCCCAGGCAAACACACAACACATGAGGAGGCCTGAATCCCTATTCAACACAGTGCCATACAAAAGTAACTCATGGATCGGATTCCCCTATGTGGGCAAACAGGCATTGTTAGATGAGAGGGAGCCCAAATTACACGTCACACAAGCCTGTAGGAACAGCAACTAACACAGCAAGTGACAGACCCACCACAGCACTCCCCCCAGGGACCCCACATTGTGGTGACACTAGCCTGCATGATAATCCCACTGTGATGACAAAGGTAGATGTCATTCACACTGTGAACCACAGCCATGTGTCCTGAGCAAAAAACTACCATCACACCTACACAAGCACAAATCAATCAGCACGGCCTGCCAGCCAAGGCCAATATGGAGGTAGGGGTCTAGCCCTGCAACAACTCACATTTGCACACACTCAACACCACACACCTTGATCTCCACCAATGTGCAGCAGTGAAGCTCACATGGACTGGTGACATTGCACATGCACCTATGACAATCCCAGGGGTGGTAGGGGGAACTAAGGTGCAGAAACCCATCACACATGGCCAGTCAACAAGACTCGTGAATGTCTGACACACTGCACAGTACGCAGTACATGGGCATGACGTGAAATCCACCCCAATCAATGGGATCCCGGCCATAGTCACACACCAATGAAGAAGCCAAGGTGACCCACAAAGAACACACGTAGACAACTTCCAACAGTGCAGCTCTGACCCTGAGGAGTGGCAGCAGTCTCACACACACAACGTGTCACAATCACTGAAAGCTAACACAAACTGTAAATTACATGACTTGTGTAACCAACAAGTGCCAAGAGGAATCCTGACTGTGTCCCACTGCGTTTGCCCACATCCCCAGCCCTGACAACAAAGACAACTAGGGATGACAACCTTATGAACATTAGTTTGCCATGCACCCACATCCCGGAGAAACCAGGTCCAAGATGCTGGATGAACACAGAGCAACTCAGCAAGCATCACAAACAGGAACATCCGTAGGGACACAGCCTGTGTAGGAAAAGGAAAGGGAACACGCACAGACATGCTTACACAACACACAACACGGGCCCAGGCAATGTCACGGGATTACACACTGCCATGAGGGCACTCCACTCCTGTGGAAGGTCCGCTGTGCCAAACCTTGTCTGTGCACGACTCAAACATGTCAGCAGAACACTCGGTTAGTGAGTCAACAACTACAACACACTGAAGGCTCTGCTCACATCAGCCTGGGTACGGGAGTGTCACGTCAGTCATCTGCATACACCCAAAACACGTGTCAAGCAAGTTGCACTGTATACACAGATGAGTCCTTCAACATTGATGTGCTAAACTGCATGTCCAGTGGAGATGGGCACACAGTCAGGGAAATAGAAACATTGAACAGTGGTAAGCCCACCAGATGTGCATCAGTGTAAGAAAAAGATGTTAATTTACAAATGCAAAACGTACATCCCTGTGTCAAATGCTGAACATTACACCCTCAGACTGCAGTAAAGGATGCTATAGATCCAGACTACATCAGGACACATATCCCATGGACCACATGGAGTCCATCACAGCGACACTTCATTTTCCTGATCTGAACACTATTACAACTGCAAATGCATGATGATACTCATCTACATCATGTACATCAAAAGAAAAACCACAAGTAAACAAAAAGAGGCTTTATTCAGCAAATGTCAAACTAAAATTTTAACTCCAAAAGAAACTAAGGCCAATGGCCAGTCCAAATACACTGTCCCAACAGGGTGATGTGTGACAACTTGTCACCCATTGCTTGCCTGCACTGGTACGGACAGGGGACATCCCCCTTGGAGGGGCATACGAGGGGCAGGCCAGGCACCGCAGGGACAGGATCAGGGGATGCCAGAAGGAGGCAGTGAAGGGGTGGTGTGTGCAGGAGTGTCACCGCCAACTGCAGTGGAGGTGTCTGACTCAGGGGGGGCCGGCACCACTGTAGGGCACAAGTCAGATGGTGTGGGTGCTGCAACCACTGCAGTGGGCCGGTCAGATGGAGTGGACTGGGTCCCCACTGCAGTGCCCGAGTCAGACGGGGTGGTTGTGGACTCCACTGCAGTGCATGACTCCAAGGGAGTGGAAGTGGTGGCAGATGAGGTGGGCAGGACAGAGGGGGGGGACCCGGTCTCCACACCAGTGGCACAAACAGGCAGAGTGTCTGGTTTGGGGGTGGAAGAGCAAGTGGCAGGGGGGGAGGGCCTAAGCAGTTTGGGGATGCAGTATCAGTGTGTGGGGGAACCTGGGGCAGGGTGTGGCGGTGGAACCTGTGGAGTGGTGGCCTGGGGGATGGAGGAGAGAGACTGTGTGGTGGTTGTGGTGGGGTCTTGCCCTTCCTGGTCCGGGGGGACTTTCGAATGGGGTCCTCAGTCTGCCTGCACCTGGGGGAGGGTGTCCGGGGGCGAGGGGCACTCCCCTCTGTGTGGGTGGACTTCCTCTTCCCCCGGTATGCTGGATCAGCGGGATCAGAGGGGAAGAGGCCGAGGTCACAGAGGAAGAGCTGCTGTGTAGGTGGGGTTGCAGGTGAGGCAAGGGAAGGGGTCTTGGAGGGAGAGGATTTTGAGGACTGCAGAGTGACTGTGGATGCCTATGTGTGTGTCTGTTCCCCATCCCCTGTGGGTGTGGTATCAGTCCCCTGAGGATGCTTGTGTGCACGTCTTGCCTTTGATTTGGGTGTTTCTGTGATGCTCGTGTCTGTGTGTTTGGGTGATTGTGCAGGTGTGCATGTGCTTTGGACAGGTAGGGTGCCAGGAAGTGTGGATGGGGCAGAGGTAGGAGGGGTGAGGGACTGTTGGAGGAGGGACACTGCTGCCGTCAGGGAGGAGTCCATGGACCTATTGCTCCTCTGTAGGGCAGACATACCTGTCGAGATGCCCTCCATGAACGACACCAGCTGCGTCAACAGAGTGGTGTGTGCATGGAGGACACTCAGCATTGCTGTCTGCCCTACATGGAGCTGCCGAAGTAGGTACACAGACTCCTCACTCAGGGCAGCAGGGGACCCAGGGGCAGGGGGTGCGGTGCCTGGCACAATGGAGACACGCTCCCGAACACGGGAGCCTCCACGGACCTCTGGAATGGGAGCCAATGGGAGGGCGGTGGTGGTGGTGGTGGTGGTGGTGGTGGTGGGGCCAGACAGACTAGCTGGGGTTTGGTGGCTGCTGACACCCGCCTCCACAAGGGAGTCATCCTCCGAGCTGCTGTGGTCCTCAGCTGAGGTGGATGGTGCTGAGGACTCCTCGGTGTGGCTCCCCTCGCCTTCCGTGCCACTGGGTCCCTCCGACCACTCGTCGGCTGTTGACCCAGTCTGGCTCTGCAGCTCCTCCTGGTCCGTGGAGCTGTCCCCTCCTGTGGCCGTGGATGTATCTGCAAACAATTAGGGAAACAGACAAACATCAGTCACCTGCACTGACCGCACACACCACAGTAAGTACAGCACATTATAGAGCAAGCCCTGGCATCCTTAGTTGAACATTGCCAAAAGTCCTCACACAGATTCGGAGAAGCCAATTGTCAGTCTGATGGTCAACCATGGAACTCACACCCCTCCTGCCCTTGCACCCATCTGTCTGGTGCCTGTCTGATGGTAATACCCCAGTGTGGACACATGCACCACCTACACAGTTGTTGGACATTGCAGAGAACACAGTGAGGTATGTGAACATGCACACATCACATCTCTTGCCACTGAGTCAGTGCAGGTGTCCGGATAAAGGGATGGCCAGAGTCTAAATAGAAATGCATGTGATGCATACCAGCACTAGACACCATGATGCACCCATGTCCGGATAGTCAATGCCACAATGGGGTGCATGTTGCACATGTCACTCCCCTGCAGGATCACTCTTAGGAAGTTTAATGCCATGACACAGGCATGCGTGCAAAGTCATACATCACTGTCTCCAGTCACATGGCCATGGCAACCAACCAACAACAGTCTGCACTGTGTCACAATTCTAGGACATGGGGAATGCAAGTTATGTAACTGACAAGTGCACATGTCCATCCCCCACTAACCACATCATTTGAACTCGTATTTGTCCACGTCATACCAATTGGACATATGGGAGACATGAAACACAACTCTCAGAACCTGAGCACCTCACAGTGTGCTGTGAATGAAAAACAGCTGCCTGAAAGTCACAGTCGCATACACCTGTGTGCACAGTCAAGTGATCAAACACCTATAAGTCACAGAAGTATCGTCTCTCATGGTCACATCTCAGATGGCATGCTGAGCCCTAACCGATAAACATACCAGTAGTCTTGATAACGAAGCCACAGCACAATGACACAGAGGCAGACACCTGAGGGAACATTTCACTGAGCACTACATGTCAGCTGATACACGGGAGTGGGAGTACAGAGTGTATTGTATGCCCTGGAGTAGGCATGACTGTCCAGCTCCACCTGTAAGAGGGATGAGCCCTGGACAGTAGGCAGGTGGCTAAGCATGTGTGACACACTTGACATACATACTCCTGAGGCCCAAACATTGTTCCCACCCGCAGCATGGGGGTGTGCCAAATACCCCAGGGACATGTGGTGATTCAGATCAGCAAGTGGACCACATATCAAAGTTACACCCAGATTACATTTCACGACTTAGGCATTGTGTGAGCAATCGACCCACCCATGAAGCCCACCACAAAGTCACAGGAACAAAAGCTGTCCCCCACCTTGAGCAAAGCAAAATGCAAGGACCCTGTACCCAAGTGACACAATTTCCTGACCGTAAGGACCACACCTGCGTATCAGATGAGGAGTGGGCATGTCACAATTGAGGGACATGGGTCCTGGACTACAAAGCTGATGTACTGTGGAAGTTTAACCAGGCCAGAGGAGGGCACATAGCATGTCAGACAGAGTTCATAGTGCAGTCATGGACTCACCCCCTCCTTGCTGCTGTCTGGCCTTCAGCTGCCCATCCAGGTCAGGGAAGACCACCGCCAGGATCCGGAGCATGTGGGGGGGTCAGGGTCCGGTGTCCACCCCTCCTGCGAGGAGGCGACAGCTTCAGCTGGACCCTTGCGATCCTCTGGGTCCAGCCACGAAGGTCCTGCCACCTCTTCTGGCAGTTGCGGATCCGGCGCTTGTAGACCCCCACGGATCTTACTGCCCGGGCGATGGTCAGCCAGATTTCCTGCTTCTGGTGGGCATCAACCTGTGAGGATGACAAAGTGAAAAGGCCATTACTACACATGCAACATATCCGTGCATCACACAGTCGGATATACATGTCTCAATCACAGGGGCATATGATGTACACAGGCAGTGCAACGATGGCTATGAACAGTTTGCCAGCAGTTACTACGTGGTAAATTGCATGGGAAGTAAACCTTGTTGGAAAGCACTGTTACTGCACTGTACCTGTTCAGTGCATGTGACTACACACTTTGGGTGGTGAGAACTACTCAGTGAGCATGCTAGCCAGTGGTGTGCACACTGGAAGTCTTGCTAGTCAGACAACATGCACAATTAGTAAGGCAATGGACAGCACACTCACCTGCTCCCCTGGTGTCCCACACAGCTTGCTGTACTGTGGAAGGAGGTTGTCCAGCAGGGCCTGGTTCTCCTCAAGGATGAAGGCTGGGGCTCTCTCCACAGTACGTGCCATTGCAGTAGCCAGAGGATGCAGAGACAGCAGCAGTGTTGGTGGCAGATGTCGTCCTGGAGCATGTAGTGCAGGCAAGTGAGCCCTCAGGGGAACAGCCAGCATTATATGTGTGCTGCAGAGGCAGATACTGTCCCATGTGTCCAAAGTGATAGGTCCAAGTCGTTTGCATCTTCTGAATCTGACCAATCCATGGAATTGCAGCACTAATACACGCCCACAGCATCCTTCAAAACTTCAATTTCATGACACCCATGAATTTGCAACTTTGTTGTGGCTGGCCAACTGAATTCACTGCATCAGACTCGTTGAAGCTTCAAAAACGCGTTCGTTGCCATGCCAGGCCCCAGCCAATGCGTGCGCACTGTTCGGTCCATTGCTGTACAATGCGTATTCCGGGATACAACGCGTACCCGCTCACAACAGATGCAATGGGCCAGGCGGGCACACCGCTCGGTCCATTGCTGTACAACGCGTACCCGCTCACAACAGATGCAATGGGCCGGGCGGGCACACCGCTCGGTCCATTGCTGTACAACGCGTATTCCGGGATACAACGCGTACCCGCTCACAACAGATGCAATGGGCCGTGCGGGCACACCGCTCGGTCCATTGCTGTACAACGCGTATTCCGGGATACAACGCGTACTCCGCTCACAACAGATGCAATGGGCCGTGCGGGCACACCGCTCGGTCCATTGCTGTACAACGCGTACCCACTCACAACAGATGCAATGGGCCGGGCGGGCACACCGCTCGGTCCACTGCTGTACAACGCGTACCCGCTCACAATAGATGCAATGGGCCAGGCGGGCACACCGCTCGGTCCATTGCTGTACAACACGTATTCCGGGATACAACACGTACCCGCTCACAACAGATGCAATGGGCCGTGCGGGCACACCGCTCGGTCCATTGCTGTACAACGCGTACCCGCTCACAACAGATGCAATGGGCCGGGCGGGCACACCGCTCGGTCCATTGCTGTACAACGCGTACCCGCTCACAACAGATGCAATGGGCCAGGCGGGCACACTGCTCGGTCCATTGCTGTACAACACGTATTCCGGGATACAACACGTACCCGCTCACAACAGATGCAATGGGCCGTGCGGGCACACCGCTCGGTCCATTGCTGTACAACGCGTACCCGCTCACAACAGATGCAATGGGCCATGCGGGCACACCGCTCGGTCCATTGCTGTACAACGCGTACCCAATCACAACAGATGCAATGGGCCGTGCGGGCACACCGCTCGGTCCATTGCTGTACAACGCGTACCCGCTCGCAACAGATGCAATGGGCTGTGCAGGCACACCGCTCGGTCCATTGCTGTACAACGCGTATTCCAGGATACAACGCGTATCCGCTCACAACAGATGCAATGGGCCGTGCGGGCACACCGCTCGGTCCATTGCTGTACAACACGTATTCCGGGATACAACGCGTACACGCTCACAACAGATGCAATGGGCCGGGCGGGCACACCGCTCGGTCCATTGCTGTACAACGCGTCCCTGTACAGGTCACACGCATATGTCACCATGCTTGTCACTGGTGAACCTATGCCAGCCACATATACTTTCCAGGGACTCAGGGGCACACCTGCAACACCACACCCAGTCCACACTGTATCTAAGGCATGTAAGGCTGCATTACCTTTTCTGTGTATGGGGGTAAACTTGTGGTTTTTGGGGTGGCACTTGGGGGCAGCCACACCCAGGCTGTGCATGTGTTCATGGGGACAGGATCCTTTGTGTGTTGTGCACCTGACCACTGTGATGTGCAACTGTTCATTTTGGAGCATGTGGCATGGTCACATTTCCAGGTTGTGTATGTGTATGACATGTCACATACCCCCAGGCTCACATGTGGGAAGGCATGTACGTCACAGGGTGATCCATTGCCACAATAGTGATGGCCCTCCACAGTCTGTGTGCATGTTGTGTTTCCAATGTCTCTGACTCCATGTGCACAATGGGAGAAAGTCTCCACACCCACGTTGTTTGTGCATGGACTTTGATGTTGTGTGTGTGTGTGTGTCACAGACGTCCATGTCTGTCCTGCAGAGGCAACAGGGGCCACTACCTGTGAGAGTCATGTTTGTTTTTCTGATGTGTACATGATACGCCATGTCATGCCAGTGTCCATGTGGCAAGACAGGGTCCCTGGGAATCTACCTGTTAATGAGCTGTGATGCCTGTGGCGCATCTGTCCAGACATGTCACTGTGGTATGTGTGTGGAACGTGACAGCAGTAAATGGGTACTGTGACATAGCCTAATGGTTTCCCATAGCACACCCTGGCACCTGTTGTCAACACATGTTGAACTGAGATGTTAGATGATGTCCATGTAGGTGCCATATATGTCCAAACAGAACGGCACACACATCAAGTTCTTGTGTCTCGTAATGATGTATCATGTGAAATTGAGTATGGTGAACGCCACATATGTGGGGTGACTGACAATCTTGCTTTCTTCACCTATGCACTGCAGGGCTCCAGCTGTCCATAGACCATTCCCTGACCTGGCAACGATGGTGGAACGTGACAGCATCCGACGGTACCGCTTCACCAGGCAGCTGATTGAGGATTTGGCAGTGCGCTTGGCCCCACATTTGCAACCTGGCCGGCCGTACCCTACAGCGCTGACCCCCAAGGTGAAGGTGATGGCAGCCCTACACTTCTTTGCCACCGGTACCTTTCAACACACTGTGGCGACTGCTGGTGGGATGTCACAGACTATGTTCAGCCGTGTGCTACGCGATGTTTTGGGGCAATGTTGAGATGCCTGAACCAGTACATCTATTTCCCAACACGTCAACAACTCACTGACGTCAAGAGTGACTTCTATGCCCTGGGGAGGATGCCACATGTCATTGGCTCCATTGATGGGACACATGTGGCTTTGGTACCACCACAGGCACATGAGCAGGCATACCGGAACCGTAAACATTACCATTCGATCAATGCTCTGGTGGTATGTCTTGCAGATATGACCATCACACATGTGTGTGCCCGTTTCCCCGGTTCTGCACACGATGCCTACGTGATGAGGAGTAGTCGCATCCCGAGGATGATGTCACAGATGCAGAACTGTGTACTGACTTTGTACCATTGTGTGTGTTCTGCTATGTTGTATTCTGCCCACTTTTCAAACTCAGCTAATGTGCAATTGTCTGTCTGTAGGTGACTCCGGATACCCCAACATGCCGTGGTTGCTGACACCCCTCAGGAACCCTGTGCCACCAGCCCAGATGCGCTACAATGAGGCACATGGTCGGACCAGGAGAGTGATTGAGCGGACCTTTGGTCTCCTGAAGAGCTGCTTCCGCTTTCTGGACAAGACAGGAGGGGCCCTCCCATATGCCCCAGCAAAGGTGTGCAAGATTGTCATCGTCTGCTGCATGCTACACAACCTGGCAGTGCGGAAGGAGTTGCCTCTCATCCTGGATGACGATGACCAACGTCCGCCACCTGTGGAGGATCCTGGCCTGGGCCACGATGCCAGTGATGATGATGATGGTGATGTCCGCACACAGCTCATCACCAACTTCTTCAGCTGAATGTGAGTATCCAGAGAGTTGTCATGTCAATGATTTGAGTTTGCATGATATGTGTGGGTGGTGCTCTGGTGCTGTTTGAGTGTGGCCATGTGCTACTTGACTGGATGCGTGCAGCGATGTGTCCTTGCAGGTAGTCTGTACTGCCCAACAGTGTTGACATGCCAACTTGGTTTTGTGTAATTATCTTGTGACATGTATTGGGCATAAGTATTGCAGTTCTGTGCTGTTCTTCAGTGGTTTTGAGTTGACTGTGTGTCATGTCTGTCCTTCACAGGGTGCTTACAGAGTTGTTTGGTCAACTTGGATCCCCCGACTCCATGATTCAGCTTTCAGGGTGGCAGCAGTCGTTTCCCTACAGGTGATGTGCCACACACCCCTGGACTTTCTATCTTCTGCACTTTTTGACTTTGTGGCCACAGCCACATGGGATTACCTTGCATTTGTAGTTGAAACAACATGTTGCAAATGTGTAATGAACCTGTGCTTCACTTTGGGATGTGCGTTGTCTGTGGTCACACATCTGACTGACATTTGCTTACTGCACCTGTGGGCTAGTTGACACAGACTCTGAATAGGTGTGGTGTCTGTGCATTCCACTGTATTTCCTGGCAACATCAGTGTAGGCGATGAGTCTGATGGCCCTGGTGTGTATGTGTTATGTAGCCCTAGTGGTGTGTCTCCCTCATATGTGTCACGTCGCCATGACTCACATGACGGTGTTGGACTTGCTGTAGCAGTTAGCATGCACAGTGTCATTTATCAGATCACCATCTCCATGACTTAAACCACGTTGGAATCACAACAGAGGCAAGTATGGTGTATTAGTGAGTTTATTTACATACATGTGTGAGGATAGTGCACAGGATGGTGGGTGCTGTACATTGGTATTGGAATCCAAAATTCCCATGTGAGTTGGAAGTCTTGGTAGCAGAAATGTCCTGAGTAAAGTCCACAGTCATCTGATACATTGGGCCAACTTAAGCTCTCCATGTCATGTGGGAGAGTTGGGTTGCATTCGACAGGGCGTGCAGTTTGCACACAGAGAAAAATTTCCAGAACAGGTGTTGGGTTCCTAGGGGATGTACATGGCCATCGGCCTCTCAGTTTTCCTTCCTCAGACGGCCCCTCTTCTTTGGGGGGGACCCTCAGGTGCAGGCTGCTGCGGTGCAGAGGACTCTCCGCCAGAGTCAGCCTCCCTCCCTGTGGCAGTTGCAGTTGTTGCAGCACCAGATGTTGTGGGCACACAGGGAGGTGAGGCCATGTTGGTGCTAATCTTGCGGAGGCATGTCAATATGTCCCTACGCACCGCTGTCAGTTGTTCTAATGTGTCCCACTTGGACTCCATGCCAGACATGTGTGTCTCGACACGGGACATGTGTGTCTCAACACAGGACATGTGGGAGTCCAAGCGGCCATGATGGGCAGCCTGCTGCTGTTGAATGTCCTTGAGGATCCCCACTACCTGGCTGACCTCTCCGGTGCTATTCTGGTACGCATCCGCAATGCGTGCCAGTTGTGGGTCATCATGCAGTCCAGACCCCTCTGCAAACAGCGACCTATGTCTACCACCCCTCCCACCAACCCTGGCGACACGTGCGGGACCTGCGGTAGCATGCACAGGTGACCGTGGGCCCACTAGGGGGTTGTTACTGGGCTCGTTGTCGGTTGATCCACATTGGGCCTGGGTCATCGGTGGTCCTTGGTCTGTCCGTGTTGGCAGGGGTGGCCTGTGTGTTGGCAGTTGTTGGAGGGGTGGGTGCAGGGGGTGCAGATGTTGGTCCTGCTGGTGCTGCATGATGACTCACACCGGAGGGTCCAGGTAGGTCTTCGCCATCCGAGGAGGGCAGAGGCTGATCCACACCAGTGAGCTCAGTGTCCCCCGGAGCCTGGGACAGGGACTCCTCATCGTCTGCTGCTGTGTCCCCATCATCACCTGTTTTTGGAAGAGACACACAATGTATGTTATGTTTCTACAGGCATCAATGGTTCAAACACCTGACAGTTGTGACTGTACCTCTGGATGCGGGCCTATACATTGCATTCTCCTAAATTGTGACAGTCAGAGGTTGATATTGGTGTAGCACATTGTCCTGCCAACCTGTAGCATTTCAATGTGAATGTTGAGGTGTGTGCATGACCAGCATTGGTGGTATTTGGTTGCCATCTGGCCCTCCTTCTCCCCCCAGCCCAGTTATCCCACCATGAGGCATGCCACCCTTGCAGTGGGTGCAGGTTAACTCTCAGGATGTCAGTCAGTGGTGTCCTGCTGTTGGTTTGTGCACAGTTCCCAGCAGGGCCTTGTGCTCCCCACAGCTGAGGCCAGTGTCAGACATCTTTAAAGTGGCTTTTCACTCCCTGTGAGGTGTGCATGCTTCAGTGCTAGCTTGCTGGGCCATGTGGGTGGGGGATGTTGAGCTGTGACTACCACTTCCTTTTGAGTGAACTTCACTGTGTGTGAGTGTGACAGAAATGGCAAGATGGCTGACAATGTGGTCCTGTTGTTTGTTGGTGCCCAGTTCCCAGCAGGGTCTTGTGCTCCCCACAGCTGAGGCCAGTGTCAGACATCTTTGAAGTGGCTTTTCACTCCCTGTGAGGTGTGCATGCTTCAGTGCTAGCTTGCTGGGCCATGTGGATGGGGGATGTTGAGCTGTGACTACTACTCCCATCATGCTATTGCCTACACCCCCTTCCCAGCATGCCCATACTTCCTTCCTTTTGAGTGGACTTCACTGTGTGTGAGTGTGACAGCAATGGCAAGATGGCTGACAATGTGGTCATGTTGTTTGTTGGTGCCCAGTTCCCAGCAGGGCCTTGTGCTCCCCACAGCTGAGGCCAGTGTCAGACATCTTTGAAGTGGCTTTTCACTCCCTGTGAGGTGTGCATGCTTCAGTGCTAGCTTTCTGGGCCATGTGGGTGGGGGATGTTGAGCTGTGACTACCACTCCCATCATGCTATTGCCTACACCCCCCTTCCCAGCATGCCCATACTTCCTTCCTTTTGACTCTGCTTCCCTGTGGGGTAGTGTGCCTGTGCTGACACGATGGCTGACAGTGTTGTCCTGGCGGTTGTTTGGCTACAAGTCCCAAGAGTGTCCCTGTGCTTCACACAGCATAACGCAGGCTGGTGGTTCTTTGTGGGATCTTCAATTAGAGTGTGAGGCATTGCATTCTCCCAGGTGGGTTATGTGGAGTTAGTGTTGAGGGGGTGTGTGAGGAGAACTGCTTGTAACTATGGTCAGTGCTGTGAGTCCTCCTTCCCACCCAGCCAGATATCCCACCATGGAACGTGCTTCCATTGCAGGGAGTGCAAGTTGGCTTTCAGGATGTCAGTCAGTGGTGTCCTGCTATTGTTTGTTGCACAGTTCCCAGCAGGGCCTTGTGCTCCCCACATCAGTACCCAGTGTCAGCCATCTTGTCAGTCCTTTTCCACTCCCTGTGATGTGAGCAAGGTTCAGGGTGGTGTTGATGGGCCAATTGTGAGGGTGACCAATATCTGTGACTACAACTCCCATCATGCTATTGGCTACACTGACTTCACCAGCATACACAGAATTCCTTCCTTTCAATGAGCTTCCCTGTGAGGTGGTGTTCTAGTGGTGGCAAAATATCTGACTGTGTTTGTTGGTTATATTTGTGCCACTGCCTTGCTGTATTTGTTGTTAGGTTTGTACATGTCATGACACAGTTACATATCACTATGAGATGGCAGGTATTGTGTTTGTCTGACTAGCATTCACATCTTGGGATGATTATCTTTTGGTTGCTGTGGATTTGCTAAGGGTGCATGGTTTGACTATCCCCTTGACAGTGATGTGTGTGTATTGTCACACCATATTGTGTATATTAGTTGTGTACTCACCAGGCTCTGGGATGTTTGTTAGTCCATATACGCTCACTGGTGGTAGGATGGCCCGTACCTTCTCCTCCCAGGGCCTGAGGTATACTGGTTTGGCAGGAGGGCCACTGCCGGTGTGCCGACTCAGGAGGTAATCCTTCTTCAGTAGGTCCCTGACCCTCCTGCGCACATCATCCCACCTGTTCTGGATGTCTTCCTTTGTGCGCAAACATGGTGATTGTGCATTGACCCTGTCGACGATCCTCTCCCACATCTTGGTTTTCTGCGCCATGGGGGTCTGTTGGACCAATGTGCCAAACAACTGTGGCTCTACCCTGAGGATCTCGTCTACCAGGACTTCCAATTCACTATCTAGGAACTTATGATTCTTCTTTGGGGGCATGGTGATGGGTGGTGGTGGTGATTGATGTGTGTGTGTGTGCAAGTGAGTGTGGGTGAGTGTAGGTTTTGCTGGGTGTGTGTGAGGGTGATATTTGTTGAGGTGCAAATGGTGTGTGGCTTGTGTGATGGATGAGTTGTGAGTCTGTCTGTGGTTGCTGTCTGATGGTGTTCTGTGCTGGCAGGTCAGTGGAATTTGCAAAGGATCATGGTAGGGATTTGTGGCCTTTATATAGGTGGAGTTGGGGGTGTGTCCTTGTTCCATTTTTCCCCCCCCCTGTATTTATTGGCTTTGTGATTGCTTGTTTGGCCCTTTTTTTTGTATTTGTTCCTTTGTATTTTGTGTGCATGTAGGAGACGTTCTTCTGACCGAGTAGGACGCTGCAGTTGTCTCGTGCGAGCTTCTCCGAGTCGTTCCCGCTGTGTTTCAGCTAGGTTTCATGTGCGGCATACGAGTTGGTCGCGGAGTTTTGTGTTGTTTCGGCTGGCTTTTGTATGCGTGTCGGTCGTACGTCTTGAGCTCCATGCGAGTCGGTCTGGTTATGCATGCATTGCATCGTACTGCGCGGGTCGGAGTTCGCGGGTACGTTTCGTTCGGGTTCATTCCTGGTGCGTGTCGGTCGGTTCGATTCGCGTGGTTTCCCGGCCGGATAGCTTGTTTCCGTCCGGGTCGGTCGTTCGTTTTGTGTTCCGTACGAGTCGGTCGTGATTCCCATGCATTTCATCGTACTACCCGGGTCGGACGGCGCCGGTACGTGTCGGTCGGACTAAATTCCTGTACCGAGTCGGTCGGTACGTTTTCCGGCCCGAATCGGAATCGGCCCCTCTGTGTCTATATAATGCACCCACTGTTGTGGCGAAGGCCATGGTGGGCCCTACCATCTACAATTACACGGATTCAAAATGTGGAGTGCATTTACTTAATATTGACTGAGTGTCATATTATTAAATATGTTGACTAAGTGTCATATTCCCATATCTATTGTATGAGATATGTAGTTTTGACAAGTATGTATTTATTATTGAGTCCACACTATTAAACGCATGTACCCCTGATGTTGTTGATTCCAGATTGCTCCGTTTTTAGCCCTGTATCAAATGCTGGTAAAATCAGAAGAAAATTGTAATTTTCCTTAAAAATGAATACATTTCTTCATCCCCATTCAGGCATGAAGGGGTCTTGGTCTTGAACCTGATGATGAGCTGTGACTCTAACCGTCTTAATTTGAGAGTTCTGTTGCCACCCATCTCATCTCAGGGGGCTGTGGCTAGTCCAGAATATGTTATATTCAAACAGTTCTTTCCTTCATGTACGGGCATATGTTTTACAATTGCATAGTTTGTATCTTTGTTCTGTATCGCTTTCATGTTGTCTAAGATTCGCTTTTTCGATGGACATATTGTACTGCCAATGTATCTTTTACCACAGAAACATTCAATCAGGTAGACTACATATACTTAATCGCAAGTGATCTTTTCATTGATCATAAAGGTTTTACCTCTTGGGTCTTCAAGCTTGTCTATGTTTCTGCCTACCTTGTATGCTTTGCATTTACCACATTTGGCAAATCCTTTCTGTTGATTCTGCAGCCAACTTCCAGATTTCTTCATTGTAAAATGACTAGTCTGCCAGTGAAGGTGCTTTTCTAAATGTTATTTTTGGCCTAGTCCCTAGTTTTTCACCAATGTCCGGATCCTTCTTTAGCACATTCCAATATTTATCCAGAATACTCTTGATTTTATAGCTCTCTTTACTGAAGGTTAGTATCATCCTCATTCCTTCGTCTTTTTAATTGGTGTTCTTTCTTTGTTTATTCACAAGGGTCTGTGCTCGAGTAAGAGATCTTGCTTTTTCTTCACCACGTTTAATGTCACTATGTTTGTATCCTCTATGTGTGAATCTTCTCATTGAATCCTTAAATTTGGATTCCATCTCCTCAGTTTTTGAGCAATTCCTCTTCATTCTTATGAATTCCCCATAAGGAATGCTTTTGATCAATGAGTTTGGGTGAGAGTTTGAACCATGGAGGATGCTATTGGCAGCTGTTGGTTTACGAAACACTGTAGTCTTTATTTCATTGTTGTCAATGTACACGATTGTATCCAAAAATTGTATATCTCTGGTACTGGTATTACATGTAAATTTTAGACCTACTTCATTGTTGTTGAGTCTTGAGAAGTATTCCATAAATTCTGTTACAGTCCCATTCCAAATCAAGAATAAGTCGTCTATGAATCTCAGCCATAGGGCCACTTTTGCTGTGTATTGTTCATTTTCCTCTCTCCAAGCTATGGAATTCTCCCACCAACCCATCATAAGGTTGGCATAGCTTGGAGAGAAGGACACTCCCATAGCGCTGCCGCAGATTTGGGAGTAGAAGATGTGATTAAAAATAAAGATGTTATTTCTTCAATACAGTTCAATCATCTCCAACAACATTTGTGTATATTGTAATTCCTCAATTGGTCTTTGCCTCAGAAAGTGTCTGATTGCCCTTAGGCCAATATCATGACTTATTGATGTATAAAGTGATGTTACATCAATTGTTACAAGTAGATATCCATTTTGCCAGCCGCGGTCTGTAAGAACTCTTAAGAGGTCACCAGTGTCCTTAATATATGAACTTAAGGTCAACTCAATTGGTGCCAGAAAATGGTCAAAATAGGTAGCAATATTTTCATATAGGGACCCACAACTAGAGACGATGGGTCTCACTGGAGGTCTTGTCAGAGTTTTATGAACTTTCGGTAGAAACTATATGGTAGGCACAATGGGACTCTCATTCTTTAAAAATTGAATTTCTTGATCACTTGGCAGGCCCCTTTTATGCCATTCTACAAGTCTGTTGTTCAAATCTACCGCAAACTCATTGATCGGATTATTCGTAATTCTCTTGCAGTTTGTATCAACATTTAATTGACGCATAGCTTCCTATACATTTTCATCTCTGTCTAGAATCACTATATTGCCTCCTTTATCTGCTGGTTTTATTTCTATTAGATCATTTCCCTTAAGTTCAATCATTGCCTGACGCTCCTCTTTTGTGATATTTTCCTTTCTATGGCCATGTTTCACTTTCTCCATTAATTTTTTTCTAGCTCAGAGACTACTAGATCATGGAACGTATCAATCCGGTTACCAGGATGTAATGCTGGACAAAACTTCGATTTGGTTTTGAATTTGGTGCCCATATGTTTGCCTGTTTCAATGCCCATTTCCTCTAATATCTGTGATTCTGTCATGTTCTCATCACCAAGATCATGCATTAAATCATGTGCCATTTTTAAATCTGTCATTTCAGAAATATTCAGTTCAGTTGAAGGTCTGACAGCGGTGGAATTGTAATCAGTGACTTCTCTTATATTTGATTTCGCAAGGAATTTAGCTAGTTTTAATTTATGTACAAATTTGTATATATCGATACTAGTTTCTACATGGTCATAATGTTTTTCCGGGCAAAAAGTAAGGCCTTTGTTGAGTAAACTTCTTTCATGTTCAGTGAGAGTATGTTTTGATAAATTAATAATCAGATCCTTTTCTTTTTCCTCGAAATCATCCATTCTTATTTTTTCTGTCGATTGCGTAGAGGGTATCCCTTTGTTTTTTCCGGAGCCTCTTTGTTTCTTTCTTCGCTTGTTTGACCTGATGACTGGCCTCTCCTTATTCCTCTCCCTCTTCCGTTTCCACATCCTCTTCCCTTTCCCCTTGGCAATTTTTGGTCCAGATATAACAACTTCATCTCATCTAAAAAAGACGTTTGACATACCACACCTGCCGGAGCTTCGCCTTCACTGAAGTCAGTGTCTGATTCACTCTGAGTTGTATTAGGGGACTCTTGTGGTGTTATTTTACTCCTAAGCATTTGTTGTTTCAATATATCAAAGCATTTTGCAAATGTCAATATTGCTCCACAATCATAATCATGTTCATCCCTTCTAAATTTCCTTTCCTTTCGCTCTTCCATTTCATTTCCATGTTTATCCAAATTACGCTCCATCAATTAGGTAATCGCTAATCCTAATGTATGAAACTGTTTTCAGTTTCACTAATTATTCTTAATGGGTCGCAAATAGAACTACCTCATGCATATTAATGAGGTAGGTCGCAATTTGTGAGCCATTAGGAAGAAATGCCATCACAGGGATGGTGGCCTGCTGAGGTCAGCAGACCACCATGTCTGTGATCCCTTTTAAATAAAGCAGTCTTCTTTGTTTTTAAATGCAGCCCGTTTTACTTAAGGGGAAATTGGATGCATTTAAAAAGAAAAAATGAAACTTTGCAGTTTCATTTTTTAAGAGTAGGCAGTGGTCTGTGGGACCACTGCCTGCTCTTAAAAATGCTTTTACAATCATTCACAAAGGGGAAGGGGTCCCTAACCCTTCCCTTTTTCAAATGGGTTACCACCTACTTGAAGTAGGTGGTAATATGCAAATGTTTTGTGACCGCATTCACGGTCACAAAACATTCATGCATACCGTTAGGATTCAGTATTTGGAAGGGATGCCCTAAACACACCCCTTCCAAATACCGAATCGCAAACCCATTTTGCGATTCAGTAACAGGTTACCGAATCGCAAATTTGGGTTTGCTGCATCTAAAAAGCATTTTTTTGCATTCGCAAAATCGGCCCGTTTGCAAAGGCAATAATGCTTGATGCATGTGCCCCTTAGTTTTCTTACATTCCTCTTCTTGTTTAGTTGCTAAGATTTGTGTCTCTAGTTCTATAATGTTTTTATGAAGTTCTTGGATGTCTTTCTTTGCATATTTAACAATGATGAGCATCATATTACGTCAGCATTGCATGTTGTTATTGCCCCGTTCTTCTAACATTTCTGATGTTGTATCCGGATGATTAGGACATGTAAATATTCTGAGACCTCTAGGTACTCTTTCACACTTAATGTACTTTACTAGTGTGATGATTTCCGAGCTCTTAGTTATTTCTTTTCTTTGCATTTTCTCCAGTTGAATAAACATGTATTTTACTTTGGAATGAGCAATAATATGAGGTATGATAAGAACAATTAAGCTTGAATTCCCGTTTTTGAAAAAGAAAAAATACTTGTGTCCCAATCACATAACGGTACACTCACAGTACAATGCTTGATTATTGTTGAACAATATGTTGAATCACTTCAATTATAAATTTGTTTTATGTAATTTACTTTGAGCAGGATTTGCGAAAACTACCATTCCCACAATGCCTCTTTGTAGACAATGTGGGAGAGAGGTATTTAATACGAAAGCAATGATGGACTAATTGTTTACCATGATCTAGACCAGTATGGTCGAAACGCGTATGTGGGAGTGCAAAGGCTGAGTTGCTTAATGACTCAATAAAGTAGTTGGATATATTTCAGGCAAGTGTGGCGTTATTCTCTGGTTGTAGGACAATAATTTTCGGGGGTACTCCACCCCTGATGCGTGCATCAACTGTGCAAAGTGCGCCCTTCGTTTGGACTGATTTGATGTACAAATATATATATATATATATATATATATACATATTACCTACTGGCGACCATAGTTGGGACCTATTTTCCATAGGGAAAGAATTTTTTGTTTTCCCAATAACTTTGGCGTCGTTTGACGAATCATCGCGAAATTTTCAAAACTAGTGGGGCGCTCCGGTCTGCTCGTGTCTTGAAAGTTTCGGGGTGATTCTCCAAGCGAGGGCCGAGATAAAAGGGGGGTCCCATAACGTGTTTTCTCCATGTTATTTTCCATAGGAAAGTTTAGACACGGCTACAGCCCGAACTGCTGAACGGAATTACACCACATTTTCCTAAAAGGTAGCCCTTGGATCAGAAAGAGTCCTTTTTGTTAAATGGTGTAAATCCGTTTAGTAGTTCCTGAGAAATTAAAAAAATAGAGGTCGGAAAATCAATTTCCCATAGGAAACTTTAGACACGGCTACAGCTCGAACTGCTGAACGGAATTACACCAAATTTAGCAAAAAGGTAGTGCTTGGTTCAGAAAGCGTCCTTTTTTTAAATGGTGTAAATCCGTTCAGTAGTTTTTGAGATATTAAAGGAAAAAATCTTTATATATCTGGGCGGGACCTAACTACACAAGCACAAGCTTGGCTCTAATTGGCTGCGAACACTTCAATCCAGGAAGTGTTGGCAGCCATCTTGGTGCAATGCTTTTTAGTTCTCGCCTAGCGACGCAGCGCATGCGCTGCCCACTACACAAACACCACTGCACTACCCTAAACCCTAAAACACTACCCCCAGCATGACCCCCTACAATTCCCAAACACCACTGCACTACTCTAAACCCTAAAACACTACCCCAGCATGACCCCCTACACTACCCAAACACCACTGCACTTCCCTAAACCCTAAAACACTACCCCCCAGCACGACCCCCTACACTACAGAAACACCACTGAACTACCTTAAACCCTAAGAAACTACCCCCAGCACGACCCCCTAAACTACACAAACACCACTGCACCACCCTTAACCCTAAAACACTACTACCTACACTACACAAACACCACTGCACCACCCTAAACCTTTAGACACTACCGCCAGCACGACCCCCTATACTACACAAACACCACTGCACTACCCTAAACCCTAAAACATTACCCCCAGCACGACCCCCTACACTACACAAACAGCACTGCACTACCCTAAACCCTAAATCTATCCCCAGCATGACCCCCTACACTACCCAAACACCACTGCACTACCCTAAACCCTAAAACGCTACCTCCAGCATGGCCCCCTACACTACACAAACACCACTGCACTACCCTAAACCCTAAAACACTACCCCCAGCACTAACCCCTACACTACCCAAACACCACTGCACTACCCTAAACTGTAAAACACTACCCCCAGCACGACTCCCTACACTACCCAAACACCACTGCACTACCCTAAACCCTAAAACACTACCCCCAGCACTACCCCCTACACTACCCAAACACCACTGCACTACCCTAAACCCTAAAACACTACCCCACAGCATGACCCCCTACACTACCTAAACACCACTGCACTACCCTAAACCCTAAAACACTACCCCAGCACGACTCCCTACATTACCCAAACACCACAGCACTACCCTAAACCCTAAAACACTACCCCCAGCACGACCCCCTACACTACCCAAACACCACTGCACTACCCTTAACCCTAAAACACAACTCCCAGCACGACCCCCCACACTACAAAAAAACCACTGCACTACCCTAAACCCTAAAACACTACCCCCAGCATCACCCCCTACACTACACAAACACCACTGCGCTACTCTAAACCCTAAAACACAACCCCCAGCACCACCCCCTACACTACACAAACACCACTGCACTACCCTAAACCCTAAATCTACCCCCAGCATGACCCCCTACACTACACAAACACCACTGCGCTACCCTAAACCCTAAAACACTACCCCCAGCACGACCCCCTACACTACCCAAACACCACTGCACTACCCTAAACCCTAAAACACTACCCCCAGCATGACCCCCTACACTACCCAAACACCACTGCGCTACCCTAAACCCTAAAACACTACCCCCAGTATGACCCCCTTCACTACCCAAACAACACTGCGCTACCCTAAACCCTAAAACACTACCCACTGCATGACCCCCTACAATACACAAACACCACTGCGCTACCCTAAACCCTAAAACACTAACCCCAGCACGAACCCCTATACTACCCAAACACCACGGCGCTACCCTAAACCCTAAAAAACTACCCCCAGCACGAACCCCTATACTACCAAAACACCACTGCGCTACCATAAACCCTAAAAAACTACCCCCAGCACGACCCCCTACACTACCCAAACACCACTGCGCTACCCTAAACCATAAAACACTACCCCCAGCACGACCTCCTACACTACCCAAACACCACTGCACTACCCTAAACCCTAAAACACTACCCCCAGCACGACCACCTACACTACCCAAAAACCACTGCACTACCCTAAACCCTAAATCTACCCCCAGCACGACCTCCTACACTACCGAAACACCACTGCACTACCCTAAAACACTATCCCCAGCACGACCCCCTATACTACCCAAACACCACTGCACTACCGTAAACCCTAAAACACTTCCCCCAGCACGACCCCCTACACTACCCAAACACCACTGCACTACCCTAAACCCTAAATCTACCCCCAGCACGACCCCCTACAATACACAAACACCACTGCACTAGCCTAAACCCTAAATCTACCCCCAGCATGACCCCCTACACTACCCAAACACCACTTCACTACCCTAAACCCTAAAACACTACCCCCAGCACGACTCCCTACACTACCCAAACACCACAGCACCACCCTAAACCCTAAAACACTACCCCGAGCACGACCCCCTACACTACCCAAACACCACTGCACTACCCTAAACCCTAAAACACTACCCCAAGCACAGCTCCCTACACTAACTAAACACCACAGCACTACCCTAAACCCTAAAACACTACCCCCAGCACGACCCCCTACACTACCCAAACACCACTGCACTACCCTAAAAATCCATATTTTGTAAAGCGCGAACTACTCACCATTACGGGTCTCAAGGCGCTGGGGGCCGTCATGGAAATTAAGTGAGCTATCGCCCAGAGTCGCATGGTGCTGAGCTGAGCTGCTGCCGGAGCCGGGGATCGAACCGTGAGCCCTGTGCTCCGAAGTCAGCTGCCCTGGCCGCTCCACCACACCTCTCCACTGAAACACTACCCCAGCACGACCCGCTACACTACACAAACACCACTGCACTACCCTAAACCCTAAAACACTACCCCCAGCACGACCCCCTACACTACACAAACACCACTGCGCTACTCTAAATCCTAAAACACTACCCCCAGCACGACTCCCTACACTACCCAAACACCACTGCACTACCCTAAAAATCCATATTTTGTAAAGCGCGAACTACTCACTCTTACGGGTCTCAAGGCGCTGGGGGCTGGTGTGGAAATTAAGTGAGCTATAGCCCAGAGTCACATGGTGCTGAGCTGAGCTGCCGCCGGAGCCGGGGATCGAACCGTGAGCCCTGTGCTCCGAAGTCAGCTGCCCTGGCCGCTGCACCACACCTCTCCACTGAAACACTACCCCAGCACGACCCCCTACACTACACAAACACCACTGCACTACCTTAAACCCTAAAACACTACCCCCAGCATGACCCCCTACACTACACAAACACCACTCCGCTACTCTAAATCCTAAAACACTACCCCCACCACGACCCCCTACACTACACATACACCACTGCACTACCCTAAACCCTAAATCTACCTCCAGCATGACCCCCTACACTACACAAACACCACTGCGCTACCCTAAACCCTAAAACACTACCCCAAGCACGACCCCCTATACTACACAAACACCACTGCGCTACCCTAAACCCTAAAACACTACCCCCAGCATGACCCCCTACACTACCCAAACACCACTGCGCTACCCTAAACCCTAAAACACTACCCCAGTACGACCCCATACACTACCCAAACACCACTGCGCTACCATAAACCCTAAAACACTACCCCCTGCACGACCCCCTACACTACACAAACACCACTGCGCTACCCTAAACCCTAAAACAATACCCCCAGCATGACCCCCTATTCTAGCCAAAATCCACTTCGCTACCCTAAACCCTAAAACACTACCCCCAGCACGACCCCCTACACTATAGAAACACCACTGCGCTACACTAAACCCTAAAACACTACCCCCAGCACGACCCCCTACACTACACAAATACCACTGCGCTACCCTAAACCCTAAATCTACCCCCAGCATGACCCCCTACACTACCCAAACATGACTGCACTACCCTAAACCCTAAATCTACCCCCAGCACGACCCCCCACACTACCCAAACACCACTGCACTACCCTAAACCCTAAAACACTATCCCCAGCACAACCCCCTACACTACCCAAACACCACTGCACTACCCTAAACCCTAAAACACTACCCACAGCACGACCCCCGACACTACCCAAACACCACTGCACTACCCTAAACCCTAAATCTACCCCCAGCATTACCCCTACACTACACAAACACCACTGCACTACCCTAAACCCTAAAACACTACCCCCAGCACGACCCCCTACACTACCCAAACACCACTGCACTACCCTAAACCCTAAAACACTACCCCCAACATGACCCCCTACACTACCCAAACACCACTGCACTACACTAAACCCTAAAACACGACCCCCTACACTACACAAACACCACTGCACTACCCTAAACCCTAAAACACTACCCCCAGCATGACCCCCTGCACTACCCAAACACCACTGCACTACCCTAAACCCTAAAACACTACCCCCAGCACGACCCCTACACTACCCAAACACCACTGCACTACCCTAAACCCTAAATCTACCCCCAGCACGACCCCCTACACTACACAAACACCAGTGCACTACCCTAAACCCTAAAACACTACCCCCAGCACGACCCCTACACTACCCAAACACCACTGCACTACCCTAAACCCTAAAACACTACCCCCAGCATGACCCCCTGCACTACCCAAACACCACTGCACTACCCTAAACCCTAAAACGCTACCCCCAGCACGACCCCTACACTACCCAAACACCACTGCACTACCCTAAACCCTAAAACACTAACCCCAGCATGACCCCCTGCACTACCCAAACACCACTGCACTACCCTAAACCCTAAAACACTACTCCCAGCACGACCCCTACACTACCCAAACACCACTGCACTACCCTAAACCCTAAATCTACCCCCAGCACGACTCCCTACACTACACAAACACCACTGCACTACCCTAAACCCTAAATCTACCCCCAGCACGACCCCCTACACTACCCAAACACCACTGCACTACCCTAAACCCTAAAACACTACCCCCAGCATGACTCCCTACACTACTGAAACACCACAGCACCACCCTAAACCCTAAAACACTACCCCCAGCACAACCCCCTACACTACCCAAACACCACTGCACTACCCTAAACCCTAAACACTACCCCAAGCACGACTCCCTACACTAACTAAACACCACAGCACTACCCTAAACCCTAAAACACTACCCCCAGCACGACCCCCTACACTACACAAACACCACTGCGCTACTCTAAATCCTAAAACACTACCCCCAGCACGACCCCCTAACACTACCTAAACACCAAAGCACTACCCTAAAAATCCATATTTTGTAAAGCGCGAACTACTCACCCTTACGGGTCTCAAGGTGCTGGGGCCGTTGTGGAAATTAAGTGAGCTATTGCCCAGAGTCACATGGTGCTGAGCTGAGCTGCTGCCGGAGCCGGGGATCGAACCGTGAGCCTTGTGCTCCGAAGTCAGCTGCCCTGGCCGCTGCACAACACCTCTCCACTGAAACACTACCCCCAGCATGACCCGCTACACTACACAAACACCACTGCACTGCCCTAAACCCTAAAACACTACCCCCAGCACGACCCCCTAAAATTCACAAACACCACTGTGCTACCCTAAACCCTAAATCTACCCCCAGCATGACCCCCTATACTACACAAACACCACTGCGCTACCCTAAAACACTACCCCCAGCACGACCCCCTACAATACCCAAACACCACTGCACTACCCTAAACCCTAAAACACTACCGCCAGCACGACCCACTACACTAGCCAAACACCACTGCACTACCCTAAATCCTAAAACACTACCGCCGGCACGACCCCCTACAGTACCCAAACACCACTGCACTACTCTAAACCCTAAAACATGACCCCTACACTACACAAACACCACTGCACTACCCTAAACCCTAAAATACTACCCCCAGCACGACCCCGTACACTACACAAACATCACTGCACCACCCTAAACCCTAAAACACTACCCCCTACACTACACAAACACCACTGCACTACCCTAAACCCAAAACCACTACCCCCAGCATGACCCCCTACACTACACAAACACCACTGCACTACCCTAAACCCTAAAACACTACCCCCAGCACGACCCCCTACACTACACAAACACCACTGGACTACCCTAAACCCTAAATCTACACCCAGCATCACCCTCTACACTACCCAAAACACCACTGCACTACCCTAAACCCTAAAACACTATCCCCAGCATGACCCCCTACACTACCCAAACACCACTGCACTACCCTAAACCCTACAACACGACCCTCTACACTACCCAAACACCACTGCACTACCCTAAACCCTAAAACACTACTGCCAGCACGACCCCTACACTAGCCAAACACCACTGCACTACCCTAAACCCTAAAACACTACCCCCGGCACGACACCCTACACTACCCAAACACCACTGCACTACCCTAAACCCTAAAACATGACCCCCTACACTACACAAACACCACTGCACTACCCTAAAACACTACCCCCAGCATGACCCCATACACTACACAAACACCACTGCACCACCCTAAACCCTAAAACACTACCCCCTACACTACACAAACACCACTGCACTACCCTAAACCCTAAAACACTACCCCCAGCACGACCCCCTATACTACACAAACACCACTGCACTACCCCAAACCCTAAAACACTACCCCCAGCACGACCCCTACACTACACAAACACCACTGCACTACCCTTAACCCTAAATCTACCCCCAGCACGACCCCCTCCACTACCCAAACACCACTGCACTACCCTAAACCCTAAAACGCTACCCCCAGCATGACCCCCTATACTACACAAACACCACTGCACTACCCTAAACCCTAAAACACTACCCCAGCACTAACCCCTACACTACACAAACACCACTGCACTACCCTAAACCCTAAGACACTATCCCCAGCACTACCCCCTACACTACCCAAACACCACTGCACTACCCTAAACCCTAAAACACTACCCCCAGCACGACTCCCTACGCTACCCAAACACCACAGCAGTATCCTAAACCCTAAAACAGTACCCCAGCACGACCCCCTACGCTACCCAAACACCACTGCACTACCCTAAACCCTAAAACACAACCCCCAGCACGACCCCCTACGCTACCCAAACACCACTGCACTACCCTAAACCCTAAAACACAACCCCCAGCACGACCCCCTACACTACTCAAATACCACTGCACTACCCTAAACCCTAAAACACTACCCCCAGCACGACCCCATACACTACACAAACACCACTGCACTACCCTAAACCCTAAAACACTACCCCCAGCACCACCCTCTACACTACCCAAACACCAGTGCACTACCCTAAACCCTAAAACTACCCCCAGCATGACACCCTACACTACCCAAACACCACTTCACTACCCTAAACCCTAAAACCCTACCCCCAACACGACTCCCTACACTACCCAAACACCACAGCACCACCCTAAACCCTAAAACACTATCCCCAGCACGACCCACTACACTAACTAAACACCACAGCACTACCCTAAACCCTAAAACACTACCCCCAGCACTATCCCCTACACTACCCAAACACTACTGCACTACCCTAAAAATCCATATTTTGTAAAGCGCGAACTACTCACCCTTCCGGGTGTCAAGGCGCTGGGGGCCGTCGTGGAAATTAAGTGAGCTATTGCCCAGAGTCACATGGTGCTGAGCTGAGCTGCAGCCGGAGCCGGGGATCGAACCGTGAGCCCTGTGCTCCGAAGTCAGCTGCCCTGGCCGCTGCATCACACCTCTGCACTGAAACACTACCCCCAGCACGACCCGCTACACTACACAAACACCACTGCACTACCCTAAACCCTAAAACACTATCCCCAGCACGACCCCCTACACTACACAAACACCACTGCGGTACTCTAAATCCTAAAACACTACCCCCAGCATGACCCCCTACACTACCCAAAACCACTGCACTACCCTAAACCCTAAAACACTACCCCCAGCACGACCCCCTACACTACCCAAACACCACTGCACTACCCTAAACCCTAAATCTACCCCCAGCATTACCCCCTACACTACACAAACACCACTGCACTACCCTAAACCCTAAAACACTACCCCCAGCACGACCCCCTACACTACCCAAACACCACTGCACTACCCTAAACCCTAAAACACTACCCCCAACATGACCCCCTACACTACCCAAACACCACTGCACTACACTAAACCCTAAAACACGACCCCCTACACTACACAAACACCACTGCACTACCCTAAACCCTAAAACACTACCCCCAGCATGACCCCCTGCACTACCCAAACACCACTGCACTACCCTAAACCCTAAAACACTACCCCCAGCACGACCCCTACACTACCCAAACACCACTGCACTACCCTAAACCCTAAATCTACCCCCAGCACGACCCCCTACACTACACAAACACCACTGCACTACCCTAAACCCTAAAACACTACCCCCAGCACGACCCCTACACTACCCAAATGCCACTGCACTACCCTAAACCCTAAAACACTACCCCCAGCATGACCCCCTGCACTACCCAAACACCACTGCACTAACCTAAACCCTAAAACGCTACCCCCAGCACGAGCCCTACATTACCCAAACACCACTGCACTACCCTAAACCCTAAAACACTACACCCAGCATGACCCCCTGCACTACCCAAACACCACTGCACTACCCTAAACCCTAAAACACTACTCCCAGCACGACCCCTACACTACCCAAACACCACTGCACTACCCTAAACCCTAAATCTACCCCCAGCACGACTCCCTCCACTACACACACACCACTGCACTACCCTATACCCTAAATCTACCCCCAGCACGACCCCCTACACTACCCAAACACCACTGCACTACCCTAAACCCTAAAACACTACCCCCAGCATGACTCCCTACACTACTGAAACACCACAGCACCACCCTAAACCCTAAAACACTACCCCCAGCACGACCCCCTACACTACCCAAACACCACTGCACTACCCTAAACCCTAAACAGTACCCCAAGCACGACTCCCTACACTAACTAAACACCACAGCACTACCCTAAACCCTAAAACACTACCCCCAGCACGACCCCCTACACTACACAAATACCACTGCGCTACTCTAAATCCTAAAACACTACCCCCAGCACGACCCCCTACACTACCTAAACACCAAAGCACTACCCTAAAAATCCATATTTTGTAAAGCGCGAACTACTCACCCTTACGGGTCTCAAGGCGCTGGGGCCGTTGTTGAAATTAAGTGAGCTATTGCCCAGAGTCACATGGTGCTGAGCTGAGCTGCCGCCGGAGCCGGGGATCAAACCGTGAGCCCTGTGCTCCAAAGTCAGCTGCCCTGGCCGCTGCACAACACCTCTCCACTGAAACACTACCCCCAGCATGACCCGCTACACTACACAAACACCACTGCACTGCCCTAAACCCTAAAACACTACCCCCAGCACGACCCCCTACACTACACAAACACCACTGCGCTACTCTAAATCCTAAATCTACCCCCAGCATGATCCCCTACACTACACAAACACCACTGCGCTACCCTAAAACACTACCCCCAGCACGACCCCCTACAATACCCAAACACCACTGCACTACCCTAAACCCTAAAACACTACCGCCAGCACGACCCACTACACTAGCCAAACACCACTGCACTACCCTAAATCCTAAAACACTACCGCCGGCACGACCCCCTACAGTACCCAAACACCACTGCACTACTCTAAACCCTAAAACATGACCCCCTACACTACACAAACACCACTGCACTACCCTAAACCCTAAAATACTACCCCCAGCACGACCCCGTACACTACACAAACATCACTGCACCACCCTAAACCCTAAAACACTCTCCCCTACACTACACAAACACCACTGCACTACCCTAAACCCTAAACCACTACCCCCAGCATGACCCCCTACACTACACAAACACCACTGCACTACCCTAAACCCTAAAACACTACCCCCAGCACGACCCCCTACACTACACAAACACCACTGCACTACCCTAAACCCTAAATCTACACCCAGCATCACCCTCTACACTACCCAAACACCACTGCACTACCCTAAACCCTAAAACACTATCCCCAGCATGACCCCCTACACTACCCAAACACCACTGCACTACCCTAAACCCTACAACACGACCCCCTACACTACCCAAACACCACTGCACTAACCTAAACCCTAAAACACTACTGCCAGCACGACCCCCTACACTAGCCAAACACCACTGCACTACCCTAAACCCTAAAACACTACCCCCGGCACGACACCCTACACTACCCAAACACCACTGCACTACCCTAAACCCTAAAACATGACCCCCTACACTACACAAACACCACTGCACTACCCTAAAACACTACCCCCAGCATGACCCCGTACACTACACAAACACCACTGCACCACCCTAAACCCTAAAACACTACCCCCTACACTACACAAACACCACTGCACTACCCTAAACCCTAAAACACTACCCCCAGCACGACCCCTACACTACACAAACACCACTGCACTACCCCAAACCCTAAAACACTACCCCCAGCACGACCCCCTACACTACACAAACACCACTGCACTACCCTTAACCCTAAATCTACCCCCAGCACGACCCCCTCCACTACCCATACACCACTGCACTACCCTAAACCCTAAAATGCTACCCCCAGCATGACCCCCTATACTACACAAACACCACTGCACTACCCTAAACCCTAAAACACTACCCCAGCACTAACCCCTACACTACACAAACACCACTGCACTACCCTAAACCCTAAAACACTATCCCCAGCACTACCCCCTACACTACCCAAACACCACTGCACTACCCTAAACCCTAAAACACTACCCCCAGCACGACTCCCTACGCTACCCAAACACCACAGCAGTATCCTAAACCCTAAAACAGTACCCCAGCACGACCCCCTACGCTACCCAAACACCACTGCACTACCCTAAACCCTAAAACACAACCCCCAGCATGACCCCCTATGCTACCCAAACACCACTGCACTACCCTAAACCCTAAAACACAACCCCCAGCACGACCCCCTACGCTACTCAAACACCACTGCACTACCCTAAACCCTAAAACACTACCCCCAGCACGACCCCATACACTACACAAACACCACTGCACTACCCTAAACCCTAAAACACTACCCCCAGCACCACCCTCTACACTACCCAAACACCAGTGCACTACCCTAAACCCTAAAACTACCCCCAGCATGACACCCTACACTACCCAAACACCACTTCACTACCCTAAACCCTAAAACACTACCCCCAACACGACTCCCTACACTACCCAAACACCACAGCACCACCCTAAACCCTAAAACACTATCCCCAGCACGACCCACTACACTAACTAAACACCACAGCACTACCCTAAACCCTAAAACACTACCCCCAGCACTATCTTCTACACTACCCAAACACTACTGCACTACCCTAAAAATCCGTATTTTGTAAAGTGCGAACTACTCACCATTCCGGGTGTCAAGGCGCTGGGGGCCGTCGTGGAAATTAAGTGAGCTATTGCCCACAGTCACATGGTGCTGAGCTGAGCTGACGCCGGAGCCGGGGATCGAACCGTGAGCCCTGTGCTCCGAAGTCAGCTGCCCTGGCCGCTGCATCACACCTCTGCACTGAAACACTACCCCCAGCACGACCCGCTACACTACACAAACACCACTGCACTACCCTAAACCCTAAAACACTATCCCCAGCACGACCCCCTACACTACACAAACACCACTGCGCTACTCTAAATCCTAAAACACTACCCCCAGCACGACCCCCTACACTACCCAAACACCACTGCACTACCCTAAAAATCCATATTTTGTAAAGCGCGAACTACTCACCCTTACGGGTCTCAAGGCGCTGGGGGCTGTCGTGGAAATTAAGTGAGCTATTGCCCAGAGTCACATGGTGCTGAGCTGAGCGGCCGCCGGAGCCGGGGATCGAACCGTGAGCCCTGTGCTTCTAAGTCAGCTGCCCTGGCCACTGCACCACACCTCTCCACTGAAACACTACCCCCAGCATGACCCGCTACACTACACAAACACCACTGCACTACCCTAAACCCTAAAATACTAACCCCAGCACGACCCCCTACACTACACAAACACCACTGCGCTACTCTAAATCCTAAAACACTATCCCCACCATGACCCCCTACACTACACAAACACCACTGCGCTACCCTAAACCCTAAAACACTACCCCAAGCACGACCCCCTACACTACACAAACACCACTGCGCTACCATAAACCCTAAAACACTACCCCCTGCACGACGCCCTACACTACACAAACACCACTGCGCTGCCCTAAACCCTAAAACAATACCCCCAGCACGACCCCCTATACTAGCCAAACACCACTGCGCTACCCTAAACCCTAAAACACTACCCCCAGCACGACCCTCTACACTAAAGAAACACGACTGCGCTACCCTAAACCCTAAAACACTACCCCCAGCACAACCCCCTACACTACACAAATACCACTGCGCTACCCTAAACCCTAAATCTACCCCCAGCATGACCCCCTATACTACCCAAACATGACTGCACTACACTAAACCCTAAATCTACCCCCAGCACGACCCCCCCACACTACACAAACACCACTGTACTACCCTAAACCCTACAACTCTACCCCCAACACGACCCCCTACACTACCCAAACACCACTGCACTACCCTAAACCCTAAAACACTACCCACAGCATGACCCCCTACACTACCCAAACACCACTGCACTACCCTAAACCCTAAATCTACCCCCAGCATTACCCCCTACACTACACAAACACCACTGCACTACCCTAAACCCTAAAACACTACCCCCAGCATGACCCCCTACACTACCCAAACACCACTGCACTACCCTAAACTCTAAAACACTACCCCCAGCATGACCCCTTACACTACCCAAACACCACTGCACTACCCTAAACCCTAAAACACGACCCCTACACTATACAAAACACCACTGCACTACCCTAAACCCTAAAACACTACCCCCAGCATGACCCCCTACACTACCCAAACACCACTGCACTACCCTAAACCCTAAAACACGACCCCTACACTATACAAACACCACTGCACTACCCTAAACCCTAAAACACTACCCCCAGCACGACCCCCTACACTACCCAAACACCACTGTGCTACCCTAAAACACTACCCCCAGCACGACCCCCTACACTACCCAAACACCACTGCACTACCCTAAACCCTAAAACACTACCCCCAGCATGACCCCCTACACTACCCAACCACCACTGCACTACCCTAAACCCTAAATCTACCCCCAGCACGACCCCCTACACTACACAAACACCACTGCACTACCCTAAACCCTAAATCTACCCCCAGCACGACCCCCTACACTACCCAAACACCACTTCACTACCCTAAACCCTAAAACACTACCCCCAGCACGACTCCCTACACTACCCAAACACCACTGCACTACCCTAAACCCTAAAACACGACCCCCTACACTACACAAACACTACTGCACTACCCTAAACCCTAAAACACTACCGCCAGCATGACCCCCTACACTACCCAAACACCACTGCGCTACCCTAAAACACAATCTCCAGCACGACCCCCTACACTACCCAAACACCACTGCACTACCCTAAACCCTAAAACACTACCCCAAGCACAACTCCCTACACTAACTAAACACCACATCACTACCCTAAACCCTAAAACACTACCCCCAGCACGACCCCCTACACTACCCAAACACCACTGCACTACCCTAAAAATCCGTATTTTGTAAAGCGCGAACTACTCACCCTTACGGGTCTCAAGGCGCTGGGGGCCGTTGTGGAAATTAAGTGAGCTATTGCCCAGAGTCACATGGTGCTGAGCTGAGCTGCCGCCAGAGCCGGGGATCGAACCGTGAGCCCTGTGCTCCGAAGTCAGCTGCCCTGGCCGCTGCACCACACCTCTCCACTGAAACACTACCCCCGGCACGACCCGCTACACTACACAAACACCACTGCACTACCCTAAACTCTAAAACACTATCCCCAGCACGACCCCCTACACTACACAAACACCACTGCGCTACTCTAAATCCTAAAACACTACCCCCCGCACGACCCCCTACACTACCCAAACACCACTGCACTACCCTAAAAATCCTTTTTTTGTAAAGCACGAACTACTCACCCTTAAGGGTCTCAAGGCGCTGGGGGCCGTCGTGGAAATTAAGTGAGCTATTGCCCAGAGTCACATGGTGCTGAGCTGAGCTGCCACCGGAGCCGGGGATCGAACCGTGAGCCCTGTGCTCCGAAGTCAGCTGCCCTGGCCGCTGCACCACACCTCTCCACTGAAACACTATCCCCAGCACGACCCGCTACACTACACAAACACCACTGCACTACCCTAAACCCTAAAACACTACCCCCAGCACGACCCCCTACACTACACAAACACCACTGCGCTACTCTAAATCCTAAAACACTACCCCCACCATGACCCCCTACACTACACATACACCACTGCACTACCCTAAACCCTAAATCTACCCCCAGCACGACCCCCTACACTACACAAACACCACTGCGCTACCCTAAACCCTAAAACACTACCCCCAGTACGACCCCCTACACTACCCAAACACCACTGAGCTACCCTAAACCCTAAAACACTATCCCAGTACGACCCCATACTCTACCCAAACACCACTGCGCTACCCTGAACCCTAAAACACTACCCCCAGAACGACCCCCTACACTATCCAAACACCACTGCGCTACCCTAAACCCTAAAACACTACCCCCAGCATGACCCCCTACACTACACAAATACCACTGCGCTACTATAAACCCTAAATCTACCCCCAGCATGACCCCCTACACTACCCAAACATGACTGCACTACCCTAAACCCTAAATCTACCCCCAGCACGACCCCCCACACTACCCAAACACCACTGCACTACCCTAAACCCTAAAACAGTACCCCCAGCACGACCCCCTACACTACCCAAACACCACTGCACTACCCTTAACCCTAAAACACTTCCCCCAGCACGACCCCCTACACTACCCAAATACTACTGCGCTACCCTAACCCCTAAATCTATCCCCAGCATGACCCCCTACACTACACAAACACCACTGCACTACCCTAAAACACTATCCCCAGCACGACCCCCTACACTACCCAAACACCACTGCACTACCCTAAACCCTAAAACACTACCCCAAGCATGACCCCCTACACTACCCAAACACCACTGCACTACCCTAAACCCTAGAACACGACCCACTACACTACACAAACACCACTGCACTACCCTAAAACACTACCCCCAGCACGACCCCCTACAATACCCAAACACCACTGCACTACCCTAAACCCTAAAACACTACCGCCAGCACGACCCCCTACACTACACAAACACCACTGCACTACCCTAAACCCTAAATCTACCCCCAGCATCACCCTCTACACTACCCAACCACTGCACTACCCTAAACCCTAAAACACTACCCCCAGCACAACCCCCTACACTACACAAACACCACTGCACTACCTTAAAACACAACCCCCTACACTACCCAAACACCACTGCACTAAACCCTAAAATATGACCACGTACCCTACACAAACACCACTGCACTACCCTAAACCCTAAAACACTACCTCCAGCACGACCCTGTACACTACACAAACACCACTGCACCACCCTAAACCCTAAAACACTACCCCCTACACTACACAAACACCACTGCACTACCCTAAACCCTAAAACACTACCCCCAGCACGACACCCTACACTACACAAACACCACTGCACTACCCCAAACCCTAAAACACTACCCCCAGCACGACACCCTACACTACACAAACACCACTGCACTACACTAAACCCTAAATCTACCCCCAGCACGACCCCCTCCACTACCCAAACACCACTGCACTACCCTAAACCCTAAAACGCTACCCCCAGCATGACCCCCTACACTACACAAACACCACTGCACTACCCTAAACCCTAAAACACTACCCCCAGCACTAACCCCTACACTACACAAACACCACTGCACTACCCTAAACCCTAAAACACTATCCCCAGCACTACCTCTACACTACCCAAACACCACTGCACTACCCTAAACCCAAAAACACTACCCCAGCACGACTCCCTACGCTACCCAAACACCACAGCACTACCCTAAACCCTAAAACAGTACCCCAGCACGACCCCCTACACTACCCAAACACCACTGCGCTACCCTAAACCCTAAAACACTACCACCAGCACGACCCCCTACACTACTCAAACACCACTGCACTACCCTAAACCCTAAAACAGTACCCCCAGCACGACCCCCTACACTACACAAACACCACTGCAGTACCCTAAACCCTAAAACACTACCCCCAGCACCACCCTCTACACTACCCAAACACCACTGCACTACCCTAAACCCTAAAACACTATCCCCAGCATGACCCCCTACACCACCCAAACACCACTGCACTACCCTAAACCCTACAACACAACCCCCTACACTACCCAAACACCACTGCACTACCCTAAACCCTTAAACACTACTGCCAGCACGTCCCCCTACACTAGACAAACACCACTGCACTACCCTAAACCCTAAAACACTACCCCCGGCATGACCCCCTACACTACACAAACACCACTGCACTACCCTAAACCCTAAAACACTACCCCCAGCATGACCCCCTACACTACCCAAACACCACTGCACTACCCTAAACCCTAAAACACAACCCCCAGCATGACCCCCTACACTACCCAAACACCACTGCACTACCCTAAACCCTAAAACATGACCCCCTACACTACACAAACACCACTGCACTACCCTAAACCCTAAAACACTACCCCCAGCACGACCCCATACACTACACAAACACCACTGCACCACCCTAAACCCTAAAACACTACACCCTACACTACACAAACACCACTGCACTACCCTAAACCCTAAAACACTACCCCCAACATGACCCCCTACACTACACAAACACCACTGCACTACCCGAAACCCTAAAACACTACCCTCAGCACGACCCCCTACACTACACAAACACCACTGCACTACCCTAAACCCTAAATCTACCCCCAGCACGACCCCCTCCACTACCCAAATACCACTGCACTACCCTAAACCCTAAAACGCTACCCCCAGCATGACCCCCTACACTACACAAACACCACTGCACTACCCTAAACCCTAAAACACTACCCCCAGCACTAACCCCTACACTACACAAACACCACTGCACTACCCTAAACCCTAAAACACTATCCCCAGCACTGCCCCTACACTACCCAAACACCACTGCACTACCCTAAACCCCAAAACACTACCCCCAGCACGACTCCCTACGCTACCCAAACACCACAGCACTACCCTAAACCCTAAAACAGTACCCCAGCACGACCCCCTACACTACCCAAACACCACTGCACTACCCTAAACCCTAAAACACTACCCCCAGCACGACCCCCTACACTACTCAAACACCACTGCACTACCCTAAACCCTAAAACACTACCCCCAGCACGACCCCCTACACTACACAAACACCACTGCAGTACCCTAAACCCTAAAACACTACCCCCAGCACCACCCTCTACACTACCCAAACACCACTGCACTACCCTAAACCCTAAAACACTATCCCCAGCATGACCCCTACACTACCCAAACACCACTGTACTACCCTAAACCCTACAACACAACCCCCTACACTACACAAACACCACTGCACTACCCTACACCCTAAAACACTACTGCCAGACCCCCTACACTACACAAACACCACTGCACTACCCTAAACCCTAAAACACTACCCCCGGCATGACCCCCTACACTACCCAAACACCACTGCACTACCCTAAACCCTAAAACATGACCCCCTACACTACACAAACACCACTGCACTACCCTAAACCATAAAACACTACCCCCAGCACGACACCGTACACTACACAAACACCACTGCACCACCCTAAACCCTAAAACACTACCCCCTACACTACACAAACACCACTGCACTACCCTAAACCCTAAAACACTACCCCCAGCATGACCCCCTACACTACCCAAACACCACTGCAGTACCCTAAACCCTAAAACACTACCCCCAGCATGACCCCCTACACTACCCAAACACCACTGCACTACCCTAAACCCTAAAACACGACCCCCTACACTACACAAACAACACTGCACTACCCTAAACCCTAAAACACTACCCCCAGCACGACCCGCTATACTACACAAACACCACTGCACTACCCTAAACCCTAAATCTACCCCCAGCATCACCCTCTACACTACCCAAACACCACTGCACTACCCTAAACCCTAAAACACTACCCCCAGCATGACCCCCTACACTACCCAAACACCACTGCACTACCCTAAACCCTACAACACGACCCCCTACACTACCCAAACACCACTGCACTACCCTAAACCCTAAAACACTACTGCCAGCACGACCCCCTACACTAGCCAAACACCACTGCACTACCCTAAACCCTAAAACACTACCCCCGGCACGACCCCCTACACTACCCAAACACCACTGCACTACCCTAAACCCTAAAACATGACCCCCTACACTACACAAACACCACTGCACTACCCTAAACCCTAAAACACTACCTCCAGCACGACCCCGTATACTACACAAACACCACTGCACCACCCTAAACCCTAAAACACTACACCCTACACTACACAAACACCACTGCACTACCCTAAACCCTAAAACACTACCCCCAGCACGACCCCCTACACTACACAAACACCACTGCACTACCCCAAACCCTAAAACACTACCCCCAGCACGACCCCCTACACTACACAAACATCACTGCACTACCCTAAACCCTAAATCTACCCCCAGCACGACCCCCTCCACTACCCAAACACCACTGCACTACCCTAAACCCTAAAACGCTACCCCCAGCATGACCCCCTACACTACACAAACACCACTGCACTACCCTAAACCCTAAAACACTACCCCCAGCACTAACCCCTACACTACCCAAACACCACTGCACTAACCTAAACCCTAAAACATGACCCCCTACACTACACAAACACCACTGCACTACCCTAAACCCTAAAACACTACCCCCAGCACGGCCCCGTACACTACACAAACACCACTGCACCACCCTATACCCTAAAACACTACCCCCTACACTACACAAACACCACTGCACTACCCTAAACCCTAAATCTACCCCCAGCATGACCCCTACACTACCCAAACACCACTGCACTACCCTAAACCCTAAAATACTACCCCCAGCATGACCCCCTACACTACCCAAACACCACTGCACTACCCTAAACCCTAAAACACGACCCCCTACACTACACAAACACCATTGCACTACCTTAAACCCTAAAACACTACCCCCAGCACGACCCCCTACACTACCCAAACACCACTGCACTACCCTAATCCCTAAAACACTACTGCCAGCATGACCCCCTACACTAGCCAAACACCACTGCACTACCCTAAACCCTAAAACACTACCCCCAGCACGACCCCCTACACTACCCAAACACCACTGCACTACCCTAAACCCTAAAACACTATCCCCAGCACGGCCCCGTACACTACACAAACACCACTGCACTACCCTAAACCCTAAATCTACCCCCAGCATGACCCCTACACTACCCAAACACCACTGCACTACCCTAAACCCTAAAATGCTACCCCCAGCATGACCCCCTACACTACACAAACACCACTGCACTACCCTAAACCCTAAAACACTATCCCCAGCACTACCCCCTACACTACCCAAACACCACTGCACTACCCTAAACCCTAAAACACTACCCCCAGCACGACTCCCTACGCTACCCAAACACCACAGCACTACCCTAAACCCTAAAACAGTAACCCCGAGCTCGACCCCTACACTACCCAAACACCACTGCACTACCCTAAACTCTAAAACACTACACCCAGCACGACCCCCTACACTACACAAACACCACTGCACTACCCTAAACCCTACATCTACCCCCAGCATGACCCTCTACACTAAACAAACACCACTGCACTACCCTAAACCCTAAAAACTACCCCAGCACGATCCCCTACACTACACAAACACTACTGTGCTACCCTAAACCCTAAAACACTACCCCCAGCACGACCCCCTACACTACCCAAACACCACTGCGCTACCCTAAACCCTAAAACACTACCCCCAGCACGACCCCCTATACTAACCAAACACCACTGCGCTACCCTAAACCCTAAAACACTACCCCCAGCACGACCCCCTACACTACACAAATACCACTGCGCTACCCTAAACCCTAAATCTACCCCCAGCACGACCCCCTACACTACACAAACACCACTGCACTACCCTAAACCCTAAAACACAACCCCCAGCATGACCCCCTACACTACCGAAACACCACTGCACTACCCTAAGCCCTAAAACACTACCACCAGCATGACCCCCTACACTACCCAAACACGACTGCACTACCCTAAACCCTAAAACACGACCCCCTTCACTACACAAACACCACTGCACTGCCATAAACCCTAACACACTACCCCCAGCACGACCCCCTACCCTACCCAAACACCACTGCACTAGCCTAAACCCTAAAACACTACCCCCAGCAAAACCCCCTACACTACCCAAACACCACTGCACTACCCTAAACCCTAAATCTACCCCCAGCACGACCCCCTACACTACACAAACACCACTGCACTACCCTAAACACTAAAACACTACCCCCAGCACGACCCCCTACACTACACAAACACCACTGTGCTACCCTAAACCCAAAAACACTACCCCATCACGACCCCCTGCACTACCCAAACCACTGCACTACCCTAAACCCTAAAACACTACCCCCCGTACGACCCCCTACACTACCCAAACACCACTGCGCTACCCTAAACCCAAAAACACTACGCCCTGCACGACCCCCTACACTACACAAACACCACTGCGCTACCCTAAACCCTAAAATGCTACCGCGGGCACAACCCCATACACTACCCAAACACCACTGCACTACCCTAAACCCTAAAACATGACCCCCTACACTACAGAAACACCACTGCACTACCCTAAACCCTAAAACACTACCCCCTACACTACACCAAACACCACTGCCCTACCCTAAACCCTAAACCACTACCCCCAGCACGACCCCGTACACTACACAAACACCACTGCACCACCCTAAACCCTAAATCACTACCCCCTACACTACACAAACACCACTACACTACCCTAAACCCTAAACCACTACCCCCAGCATGACCCCCTACACTACACACACACCACTGCACTACCCTAAACACTAAAACACTACTCCCACCACGACCCAATACACTACACAAACACCACTGCACTACTCTAAACCCTAAATCTACCCCCAGCACGACCCCCTACACTACCCATACACCACTGCACTACCCTAAACCCTAAAACGCTACCCCCAGCATGACCCCCTACACTACACAAACACCACCGCACTACCCTAAACCCTAAAACACTACACCCAGCACTAACCCATACGCTGCCCAAACACCACTGCACTACCCTAAACCCTAAAACACTACCCCCAGCATGACCCCCTATACTACTCAAACACCACTGCACTACCCTAAACCCTAAAACTCTACCCCCAGCATGACCCCCTACACTACACAAACACCACTGTACTACCCTAAACCCTAAAACACTACCCCCAGCACGACCCCCTACACTACCCAAACACCACTGCACTACCATAAACCCTAAAAAACTACCCCCAGCATGACTCCTACACTACCCAAACAACACTTCACTACCCTAAACCCTAAAACACGACCCCCTACACTACAAAAACACCATTGCACTACCTTAAACCCTAAAACACTATCCCCAGCACGACCCCCTACACTACCCAAACACCACTGCACTACCCTAATCCCTAAAACACTACTGCCAGCATGACCCCCTACACTAGCCAAACACCACTGCACTACCCTAAATCCTAAAACACTACCCCCGGCACGACCCCCTACACTACTCAAACACCACTGCACTACCCTAACCCCTAAAACATGACCCCCTACACTACACAAACATCACTGCACTACCCTAAACCCTAAAACACTACCCCCAGCACTGCCCCGTACACTACACAAACACCACTGCACCACCCTAAACCCTAAAACACTACCCCTACACTACACAAACACCACTGCACTACCCTAAACCCTAAATCTACCCCCAGCATACCCCCTACACTACCCAAACACCACTGCACTATCCTAAACCCTAAAATGCTACCCCCAGCATGACCCCCTACACTACACAAACACCACTGCACTACCCTAAACCCTAAAACACTATCCCCAGCACTACCCCCTACACTACCCAAACACCACTGCACTACCCTAAACCCTAAAACACTACCCCCAGCACGACTCCCTACGCTACCCAAACACCACAGCACTACCCTAAACCCTAAAACAGTACCCCGAGCTCGACCCCCTACACTACCCAAACACCACTGCACTACCCTAAACCCTAAAACACTACCCCCAGCACGACCCCCTACACTACACAAACACCACTGCACTACCCTAAACCCTAAAACACTACCCCCAGCACTAACCCCTACACTACCCAAACACCACTGCACTAACCTAAACCCTAAAACATGACCCCCTACACTACACAAACACCACTGCACTACCCTAAACCCTAAAACACTACCCCCAGCACGGCCCCGTACACTACACAAACACCACTGCACCACCCTATACCCTAAAACACTACCCCCTACACTACACAAACACCACTGCACTACCCTAAACCCTAAATCTACCCCCAGCATGACCCCCTACACTACCCAAACACCACTGCACTACCCTAAACCCTAAAATGCTACCCCCAGCATGACCCCCTACACTACACAAACACCACTGCACTACCCTAAACCCTAAAACACTATCCCCAGCACTACCCCCTACACTACCCAAACACCACTCCACTTCCCTAAACCCTAAAACACTACCCCCAGCACGACTCCCTACGCTACCCAAACACCACAGCACTACCCTAAACCCTAAAACAGTACCCCGAGCTCGACCCCCTACACTACCCAAACACCACTGCACTACCCTAAACCCTAAAACACTACCCCCAGCACGACCCCCTACACTACACAAACACCACTGCACTACCCTAAACCCTAAATCTACCCCCAGCATGACCCTCTACACTAAACAAACACCACTGCACTACCCTAAACCCTAAAACACTACCCCCAGCACGATCCCCTACACTACACAAACACTACTGCGCTACCCTAAACCCTAAAACACTACCCCCAGCATGACCTCCTACACTACCCAAACACCACTGCACTACCCTAAACCCTAAAACACTACCCCCAGCACGATCCCTACACTACCCAAACACCACTGCACTACCCTAAACCCTAAATCTACCCCCAGCATGACCCCCTACACTACACAAACACCACTGCACTACCCTAAACCCTAAAATACTACACCCTACACTACCCAAACACCACTGCACTACCCTAAACCCTAAAACACTACCCGCAGCACGACCCCCTACACTACACAAACACCACTGCACCACCCTAAACCCTAAAACACTACACCCTACACTACACAAACACCACTGCACTACCCTAAACCCTAAAACACTACCCCCAGCACGACCCCCTACACTACACAAACACCACTGCACTACCCCAAACCCTAAAACACTACCCCCAGCACGACCCCCTACACTACACAAACATCACTGCACTACCCTAAACCCTAAATCTACCCCCAGCACGACCCCCTCCCCTACCCAAACACCACTGCACTACCCTAAACCCTAAAACGCTACCCCCAGCATGACCCCCTACACTACACAAACACCACTGCACTACCCTAAACCCTAAAACACTACCCCCAGCACTAACCCCTACACTACCCAAACACCACTGCACTAACCTAAACCCTAAAACATGACCCCCTACACTACACAAACACCACTGCACTACCCTAAACCCTAAAACACTACCCCCAGCACGGCCCCGTACACTACACAAAAACCACTGCACCACCCTATACCCTAAAACACTACCCCCTACACTACACAAACACCACTGCACTACCCTAAACCCTAAATCTACCCCCAGCATGACCCCCTACACTACCCAAACACCACTGCACTACCCTAAACCCTAAAATGCTACCCCCAGCATGACCCCCTACACTACCCAAACACCACTGCACTACCCTAAACCCTAAAACACGACCCCCTACACTACACAAACACCATTGCACTACCTTAAACCCTAAAACACTACCCCCAGCACGACCCCCTACACTACCCAAACACCACTGCACTACCCTAATCCCTAAAACACTACTGCCAGTATGACCCCCTACACTAGCCAAACACCACTGCACTACCCTAAACCCTAAAACACTACCCCCAGCACGACCCCCTACACTACCCAAACACCACTGCACTACCCTAAACCCTAAAACACTACCCCCAGCACGGCCCCGTACACTACACAAATACCACTGCACTACCCTAAACCCTAAATCTACCCCCAGCATGACCCCTACACTACCCAAACACCACTGCACTACCCTATACCCTAAAATGCTACCCCCAGCATGACCCCCTACACTACACAAACACCACTGCACTACCCTAAACCCTAAAACACTATCCCCAGCACTACCCCCTACACTACCCAAACACCACTGCACTACCCTAAACCCTAAAACACTACCCCCAGCACGACTCCCTACGCTACCCAAACACCACAGCACTACCCTAAACCCTAAAACAGTAACCCCGAGCTCGACCCCCTACACTACCCAAACACCACTGCACTACCCTAAACCCTAAAACACTACCCCCAGCACGACCCCCTACACTACACAAACACCACTGCACTACCCTAAACCCTAAATCTACCCCCAGCATGACCCTCTACACTAAACAAACACCACTGCACTACCCTAAACCCTAAAACACTACCCCCAGCACGATCCCCTACACTACACAAACACTACTGTGCTACCCTAAACCCTAAAACACTACCCCCAGCACGACCCCCTACACTACCCAAACACCACTGCGCTACCCTAAACCCTAAAACACTACCCCCAGCACGACCCCCTATACTAACCAAACACCACTGCGCTACCCTAAACCCTAAAACACTACCCCCAGCACGACCCCCTACACTACACAAATATCACTGCGCTACCCTAAACCCTAAATCTACCCCCAGCACGACCCCTACACTACACAAACACCACTGCACTACCCTAAACCCTAAAACACAACCCCCAGCATGACCCCCTACACTACCGAAACACCACTGCACTACCCTAAGCCCTAAAACACTACCACCAGCATGACCCCCTACACTACCCAAACACGACTGCACTACCCTAAACCCTAAAACACGACCCCCTTCACTACACAAACACCACTGCACTGCCATAAACCCTAACACACTACCCCCAGCACGACCCCCTACCCTACCCAAACACCACTGCACTAGCCTAAACTCTAAAACACTACCCCCAGCACAACCCCCTACATGACCCAAACACCACTGCACTTCCCTAAACCCTAAATCTACCCCCAGCACGACCCCCTACACTACACAAATACCTCTGCACTACCCTAAACACTAAAACACTACCCCCAGCACGACCCCCTACACTACACAAACACCACTGTGCTACCCTAAACCCAAAAACACTACCCCCATCACGACCCCCTGCACTACCCAAACCACTGCACTACCCTAAACCCTAAAACACTACCCCCGTACGACCCCCTACACTACCCAAACACCACTGCGCTACCCTAAACCCAAAAACACTACGCCCTGCACGACCCCCTACACTCCACAAACACCACTGCGCTACCCTAAACCCTAAAATGCTACCGCGGGCACAACCCCATACACTACCCAAACACCACTGCACTACCCTAAACCCTAAAACATGACCCCCTACACTACAGAAACACCACTGCACTACCCTAAACCCTAAAACACTACCCCCTACACTACACAAACACCACTGCCCTACCCTAAACCCTAAACCACTACCCCCAGCACGACCCCGTACACTACACAAACACCACTGCACCACCCTAAACCCTAAATCACTACCCCTACACTACACAAACACCACTACACTACCCTAAACCCTAAACCACTACCCCCAGCATGACCCCCTACACTACACACACACCACTGCACTACCCTAAACACTAAAACACTACTCCCACCACGACCCAATACACTACACAAACACCACTGCACTACTCTAAACCCTAAATCTACCCCCAGCACGACCCCCTACACTACCCATACACCACTGCACTACCCTAAACCCTAAAACGCTACCCCCAGCATGACCCCCTACACTACACAAACACCACCGCACTACCCTAAACCCTAAAACACTACCCCCAGCACTAACCCCTACGCTGCCCAAACACCACTGCACTACCCTAAACCCTAAAACACTACCCCCAGCACGACCCCCTACACTACCCAAACACCACTGCACTACCCTAAACCCTAAAACACGACCCCCTACACTACAAAAACACCATTGCACTACCTTAAACCCTAAAACACTACACCCAGCACGACCCCCTACACTACCCAAACACCACTGCACTACCCTAATCCCTAAAACACTACTGCCAGCATGACCCCCTACACTAGCCAAACACCACTGCACTACCCTAAATCCTAAAACACTACCCCCGGCATGACCCCCTACACTACTCAAACACCACTGCACTACCCTAACCCCTAAAACATGACCCCCTACACTACACAAACATCACTGCACTACCCTAAACCCTAAAACACTACCCCCAGCACTGCCCCGTACACTACACAAACACCACTGCACCACCCTAAACCCTAAAACACTACCCCTACACTACACAAACACCACTGCACTACCCTAAACCCTAAATCTACCCCCAGCATGACCCCCTACACTACCCAAACACCACTGCACTACCCTAAACCCTAAAATGCTACCCCCAGCATGACACCCTACACTACACAAACACCACTGCACTACCCTAAACCCTAAAACACTATCCCCAGCACTACCCCCTACACTACCCAAACACCACTGCACTACCCTAAACCCTAAAACACTACCCCCAGCACGACTCCCTACGCTACCCAAACACCACAGCACTACCCTAAACCCTAAAACAGTACCCCGAGCTCGACCCCCTACACTACCCAAACACCACTGCACTACCCTAAACCCTAAAACACTACCCCCAGCACGACCCCCTACACTACACAAACACCACTGCACTACCCTAAACCCTAAAACACTACCCCCAGCACTAACCCCTACACTACCCAAACACCACTGCACTAACCTAAACCCTAAAACATGACCCCCTACACTACACAAACACCACTGCACTACCCTAAACCCTAAAACACTACCCCCAGCACGGCCCCGTACACTACACAAACACCACTGCACCACCCTATACCCTAAAACACTACCCCCTACACTACACAAACACCACTGCACTACCCTAAACCCTAAATCTACCCCCAGCATGACCCCCTACACTACCCAAACACCACTGCACTACCCTAAACCCTAAAATGCTACCCCCAGCATGACCCCCTACACTACACAAACACCACTGCACTACCCTAAACCCTAAAACACTATCCCCAGCACTACCCCCTACACTACCCAAACACCACTGCACTACCCTAAACCCTAAAACAGTACCCCGAGCTCGACCCCCTACACTACCCAAACACCACTGCACTACCCTAAACCCTAAAACACTACCCCCAGCACGACCCCCTACACTACACAAACACCACTGCACTACCCTAAACCCTAAATCTACCCCCAGCATGACCCTCTACAGTAAACAAACACCACTGCACTACCCTAAACCCTAAAACACTACCCCCAGCACGATCCCCTACACTACACAAACACTACTGCGCTACCCTAAACCCTAAAACACTACCCCCAGCATGACCTCCTACACTACCCAAACACCACTGCGCTACCCTAAACCCTAAAACACTACCCCCAGCACGATCCCTACACTACCCAAACACCACTGCACTACCCTAAACCCTAAATCTACCCCCAGCACGACCCCCTACACTACACAAACACCACTGCACTACCCTAAACACTAAATCTACCCCCAGCACGACCCCCTACACTACCCAAACACCACTGCACTACCCTAAACCCTAAAACACTATCCCCAGCATGACTCCCTACACTACTGAAACACCACAGCACCACCCTAAACCCTAAAACACTACCCCCAGCATGACCCCCTACACTACCCAAACACCACTGCACTACCCTAAACCCTAAACACTACCCCAAGCATGACTCCCTACACTAACTAAACACCACAGCACTACCCTAAACCCTAAAACACTACCCCCAGCACGACCCCCTACACTACACAAACACCACTGCGCTACTCTAAAGCCTAAAACACTACCCCCAGCACGACCCCCTACACTACCCAAACACCACTGCACTACCCTAAACCCTAAATCTACCCCCAGCATGACCCTCTACACTAAACAAACACCACTGCACTACCCTAAACCCAAAAACACTACCCCCAGCACGACCCCCTACACTACACAAACACCACTGCGCTACCCTAAACCCTAAAACACTACCCCCTACACTACACAAACACCACTACACTACCCTAAACCCTAAACCACTACCCCCAGCACGACCCCCTACACTACACAAACACCACTGCACTACCCTAAACCCTAAAACACTACTCCCAGCATGACCCAATACACTACACAAATACCACTGCACTACCCTAAACCCTAAATCTACCCCCAGCACGACCCCCTACATGACCCATACACCACTGCACTACCCTAAACCCTAAAACGCTACCCCCAGCATGACCCCCTACACTACACAAACACCACCGCACTACCCTAAACCCTAAAACACTACCCCAGCACTAACCCCTACGCTGCCCAAACACCACTGCACTACCCTAAACCCTAAAACACTACCCCCAGCACGACCCCCTATACTACTCAAACACCACTGCACTACCCTAAACCCTAAAACTCTACCCACAGCATGACCCCCTACACTACACAAACACCACTGTACTACCCTAAACCCTAAAACACTACCTCCAGCACGACCCCCTACACTACCCAAACACCACTGCACTACCCTAAACCATAAAACACTACCCCCAGCATGACCCCTACACTACCCAAACACCACTGCACTACCCTAATCCCTAAAACACTACTGCCAGCATGACCCCCTACACTAGCCAAACACCACTGCACTACCCTAAACCCTAAAACACTACCCCCAGCACGACCCCCTACACTGCCCAAACACCACTGCACTACCCTAAACCCTAAAACACTACCCCCAGCACGGCCCGTAACTACACAAACACCACTGCACTACCCTAAACCCTAAATCTACCCCCAGCATGACCCCTACACTACCCAAACACCACTGCACTACCCTAAACCCTAAAATGCTACCCCCAGCATGACCCCCTACACTACACAAATACCACTGCACTACCCTAAACCCTAAAACACTATCCCCAGCACTACCCCCTACACTACCCAAACACCACTGCACTACCCTAAACCCTAAAACACTACCCCCAGCACGACTCCCTACGCTACCCAAACACCACAGCACTACCCTAAACCCTAAAACAGTACCCCGAGCTCGACCCCCTACACTACCCAAACACCACTGCACTACCCTAAACACTAAAACACTACCCCCAGCACGACCCCCTACACTACACAAACACCACTGCACTACCCTAAACCCTAAATCTACCCCCAGCATGACCCTCTACACTAAACAAACACCACTGCACTACCCTAAACCCTAAAACACTACCCCCAGCACGATCCCCTACACTACACAAACACTACTGCGCTACCCTAAACCCTAAAACACTACCCCCAGCACGACCCCCTACACTACCCAAACACCACTGCGCTACCCTAAACCCTAAAACACTACCCCCAGCACGACCCCCTATACTACCCAAACACCACTGCGCTACCCTAAACCCTAAAACACTACCCCCAGCACGACCCCCTACACTACACAAATACCACTGCGCTACCCTAAACCCTAAATCTACCCCCAGCACGACCCACTACACTACACAAACACCACTGCACTACCCTAAACCCTAAAACACAACCCCCAGCATGACCCCCTACACTACCGAAACACCACTGCACTACCCTAAGCCCTAAAACACTACCACCAGCATGACCCCTACACTACCCAAACACGACTGCACTACCCTAAACCCTAAAACACGACCCCGTTCACTACACAAACACCACTGCACTGCCATAAACCCTAACACACTACCCCCAGCACGACCCCCTACCCTACCCAAACACCACTGCACTAGCCTAAACCCTAAAACACTACCCCCAGCAAAACCCCCTACACTACCCAAACACCACTGCACTACCCTAAACCCTAAATCTACCCCCAGCACGACCCCCTACACTACACAAACACCACTGCACTACCCTAAACACTAAAACACTACCCCCAGCACGACCCCCTACACTACACAAACACCACTGCGCTACCCTAAACCCAAAAACACTACCCCCATCACGACCCCCTGCACTACCCAAACCACTGCACTACCCTAAACCCTAAAACACTACCCCCGTACGACCCCCTACACTACCCAAACACCACTGCGCTACCCTAAACCCTAAAACACTACGCCCTGCACAACCACCTACACTACACAAACACCACTGCGCTACCCTAAACCCTAAAATGCTACCGCGGGCACAACCCCATACACTACCCAAACACCACTGCACTACCCTAAACCCTAAAACATGACCCCCTACACTACAGAAACACCACTGCACTACCCTAAACCCTAAAACACTACCCCCTACACTACACAAACACCACTGCACTACCCTAAACCCTAAACCACTACCCCCAGCACGACCCCGTACACTACACACACACCACTGCACTACCCTAAACCCTAAAACACTACTCCCACCACGACCCAATACACTACACAAACACCACTGCACTACCCTAAACCCTAAATCTACCCCCAGCACGACCCCCTACACTACCCATACACCACTGCACTACCCTAAACCCTAAAACACTACCCCCAGCACTAACCCCTACGCTGCCCAAACACCACTGCACTACCCTAAACCCTAAAACACTACCCCCAGCACGACCCCCTATACTACTCAAACACCACTGCACTACCCTAAACCCTAAAACTCTACCCCCAGCATGACCCCCTACACTACACAAACACCACTGTACTACCCTAAACCCTAAAAACTACCCCCAGCACGACCCCCTACACTTCCCAAACACCACTGCACTACCCTAAACCCTAAAAACTACCCCCAGCATGACCCCTACACTACCCAAACAACACTGCACTACCCTAAACTCTAAAACACGACCCCCTACACTACAAAAACACCATTGCACTACCTTAAACCCTAAAACACTACCCCCAGCACGACCCCCTACACTACCCAAACACCACTGCACTACCCTAATCCCTAAAACACTACTGCCAGCATGACCCCCTACACTAGCCAAACACCACTGCACTACCCTAAATCCTAAAACACTACCCCCGGCACGACCCCCTACATTACCCAAACACCACTGCACTACCCTAACCCCTAAAACATGACCCCCTACACTACACAAACATCACTGCACTACCCTAAACCCTAAAACACTACCCCCAGCACTGCCCCGTACACTACACAAACACCACTGCACCACCCTAAACCCTAAAACACTACCCCTACACTACACAAACACCACTGCACTACCCTAAACCCTAAATCTACCCCCAGCATGACCCCCTACACTACCCAAACACCACTGCACTACCCTAAACCCTAAAATGCTACCCCCAGCATGACCCCCTACACTACACAAACACCACTGCACTACCCTAAACCCTAAAACACTATCCCCAGCACTACCCCCTACACTACCCAAACACCACTGCACTACCCTAAAACACTACCCCCAGCACGACTCCCTACGCTACCCAAACACCACAGCACTACCCTAAACCCTAAAACAGTACCCCGAGCTCGACCCCCTACACTACCCAAACACCACTGCACTACCCTAAACCCTAAAACACTACCCCCAGCACGACCCCCTACACTACACAAACACCACTGCGCTACCCTAAACCCTAAAACACTACCCCCTACACTACACAAACACCACTACACTACCCTAAACCCTAAACCACTACCCCCAGCACGACCCCCTACACTACACAAACACCACTGCACTACCCTAAACCCTAAAACACTACTCCCAGCATGACCCAATACACTACACAAATACCACTGCACTACCCTAAACCCTAAATCTACCCCCAGCACGACCCCCTACATGACCCATACACCACTGCACTACCCTAAACCCTAAAACGCTACCCCCAGCATGACCCCCTACACTACACAAACACCACCGCACTACCCTAAACCCTAAAACACTACCCCCAGCACTAACCCCTACGCTGCCCAAACACCACTGCACTACCCTAAACCCTAAAACACTACCCCCAGCACGACCCCCTATACTACTCAAACACCACTGCACTACCCTAAACCCTAAAACTCTACCCACAGCATGACCCCCTACACTACACAAACACCACTGTACTACCCTAAACCCTAAAACACTACCTCCAGCACGACCCCTACACTACCCAAACACCACTGCACTACCCTAAACCATAAAACACTACCCCCAGCATGACCCCTACACTACCCAAACACCACTGCACTACCCTAATCCCTAAAACACTACTGCCAGCATGACCCCCTACACTAGCCAAACACCACTGCACTACCCTAAACCCTAAAACACGACCCCCAGCACGACCCCCTACACTACCCAAATACCACTGCACTACCCTAAACCCTAAAACACTACCCCCAGCACGGCCCCGTACACTACACAAACACCACTGCACTACCCTAAACCCTAAATCTACCCCCAGCATGACCCCAACACTACCCAAACACCACTGCACTACCCTAAACCCTAAAATGCTACCCCCAGCATGACCCCCTACACTACACAAACACCACTGCACTACCCTAAACCCTAAAACACTATCCCCAGCACTACCCCCTACACTACCCAAACACCACTGCACTACCCTAAACCCTAAAACACTACCCCCAGCACGACTCCCTACGCTACCCAAACACCACAGCACTACCCTAAACCCTAAAACAGTACCCCGAGCTCGACCCCTACACTACCCAAACACCACTGCACTACCCTAAACACTAAAACACTACCCCCAGCACGACCCCTACACTACACAAACACCACTGCACTACCCTAAACCCTAAATCTACCCCCAGCATGACCCTCTACACTAAACAAACACCACTGCACTACCCTAAACCCTAAAACACTACCCCCAGCACGATCCCCTACACTACACAAACACTACTGCGCTACCCTAAACCCTAAAACACTACCCCCAGCACGACCCCCTACACTACCCAAACACCACTGCGCTACCCTAAACCCTAAAACACTACCACCAGCACGACCCCTATACTACACAAACACCACTGAGCTACCCTAAACCCTAAAACACTACCCCCAGCACGACCCCCTACACTACACAAATACCACTGCGCTACCCTAAACCCTAAATCTACCCCCAGCACGACCCACTACACTACACAAACACCACTGCACTACCCTAAGCCCTAAAACACTACCACCAGCATGACCCCCTACACTACCCAAACACGACTGCACTACCCTAAACCCTAAAACACGACCCCGTTCACTACACAAACACCACTGCACTGCCATAAACCCTAACACACTACCCCCAGCACGACCCCCTACCCTACCCAAACACCACTGCACTAGCCTAAACCCTAAAACACTACCCCCAGCAAAACCCCCTACACTACCCAAACACCACTGCACTACCCTAAACCCTAAATCTACCCCCAGCACGACCCCCTACACTACACAAACACCACTGCACTACCCTAAACACTAAAACACTACCCCCAGCACGACCCCCTACACTACACAAACACCACTGCGCTACCCTAAACCCAAAAACACTACCCCCATCACGACCCCCTGCACTACCCAAACCACTGCACTACCCTAAACCCTAAAACACTACCCCCGTACGACCCCCTACACTACCCAAACACCACTGCGCTACCCTAAACCCTAAAACACTATGCCCTGCACACCACCTACACTACACAAACACCACTGCGCTACCCTAAACCCTAAAATGCTACCGCGGGCACAACCCCATACACTACCCAAACACCACTGCACTACCCTAAACCCTAAAACATGACCCCCTACACTACAGAAACACCACTGCACTACCCTAAACCCTAAAACACTACCCCCTACACTACACAAACACCACTGCACTACCCTAAACCCTAAACCACTACCCCCAGCACGACCCCGTACACTACACACACACCACTGCACTACCCTAAACCCTAAAACACTACTCCCACCACGACCCAATACACTACACAAACACCACTGCACTACCCTAAACCCTAAATCTACCCCCAGCACGACCCCCTACACTACCCATACACCACTGCACTACCCTAAACCCTAAAACACTACCCCCAGCACTAACCCCTACGCTGCCCCAACACCACTGCACTACCCTAAACCCTAAAACACTACCCCCAGCACGACCCCCTATACTACTCAAACACCACTGCACTACCCTAAACCCTAAAACTCTACCCCCAGCATGACCCCCTACACTACACAAACACCACTGTACTACCCTAAACCCTAAAACACTACCCCCAGCACGACCCCCTACACTTCCCAAACACCACTGCACTACCCTAAACCCTAAAAAACTACCCCCAGCATGACCCCTACACTACCCAAACAACACTGCACTACCCTAAACTCTAAAACACGACCCCCTACACTACAAAAACACCATTGCACTACCTTAAACCCTAAAACACTACCCCCAGCACGACCCCCTACACTACCCAAACACCACTGCACTACCCTAATCCCTAAAACACTACTGCCAGCATGACCCCCTACACTAGCCAAACACCACTGCACTACCCTAAATCCTAAAACACTACCCCCGGCACGACCCCCTACATTACCCAAACACCACTGCACTACCCTAACCCCTAAAACATGACCCCCTACACTACACAAACATCACTGCACTACCCTAAACCCTAAAACACTACCCCCAGCACTGCCCCGTACACTACACAAACACCACTGCACCACCCTAAACCCTAAAACACTACCCCTACACTACACAAACACCACTGCACTACCCTAAACCCTAAATCTACCCCCAGCATGACCCCCTACACTACCCAAACACCACTGCACTACCCTAAACCCTAAAATGCTACCCCCAGCATGACCCCCTACACTACACAAACACCACTGCACTACCCTAAACCCTAAAACACTATCCCCAGCACTACCCCCTACACTACCCAAACACCACTGCACTACCCTAAAACACTACCCCCAGCACGACTCCCTACGCTACCCAAACACCACAGCACTACCCTAAACCCTAAAACAGTACCCCGAGCTCGACCCCCTACACTACCCAAACACCACTGCACTACCCTAAACCCTAAAACACTACCCCCAGCACGACCCCCTACACTACACAAACACCACTGCACTAACCTAAACCCTAAATCTACCCCCAGCATGACCCTCTACACTATACAAACACCACTGAACTACCCTAAACCCTAAAACACTACCCCCAGCACGACCCCCTACACTACACAAACACTACTGCGCTACCCTAAACCCTAAACCTACCCCCAGCACGACCCCCTACACTACCCAAACACCACTGCGCTTCCCTAAACCCTAAAACACTACCCCCAGCACGACCCCCTATACTACCCAAACACCACTGCACTACCCTAAACCCTAAAACACTAACCCCAGCACGACCCCCTACACTACCCAAACACCACTGCACTACCCTAAACCCTAAATCTACCCCCAGCACGACCCCCTACACTACACAAACATCACTGCACTACCCTAAACCCTAAAACACTACCCCCAGCATGACCCCCTACACTACCCACTCACCACTGCACTACCCTAAACCCTAAAACACTACCCCCAGCACGACCCCCTACACTACCCAAACACCACTGCAATACCCTAAACCCTAAAACACTAACCCCAGCACGACCCCCTACACTACCCAAACACCACTGCACTACCCTAAACCCTAAAACACTACCCCCAGCACGACCCCCTACACTACCCAAACACCACTGCACTACCCTAAACCCTAAAACACTACCCCCAGCACGACTCCCTACACTACCCAAACACCACTGCTCTACCCTAAACCCTAAATCTACCCTCAGCACGACCCCCTACACTACACAAACACCACTGCACTACCCTAAACCCTAAAACACTACCCCCAGCATGACTCCCTACACTACCTAAACACCACTGCACTACCCTAAACCCTAAATCTACCCCCAGCACGACCCCCTACACTACACAAACACCACTTCACTACCCTAAACCCTGAAACACTACCCCCTGCACGACCCCCTACACTACACAAACACCACTGTGCTACTCTAAACCCTAAAACACTACCCCCAGCACGACCCCCTACACTACACAAACACCACTGCACTATCCTAAACCCTAAATCTACCCCGAGCATGACCCCCTACACTACACAAACACCACTGCGCTACCCTTAACCCTAAAACACTACCCCCAATACGACACCCTACACTACACAAACACCACTGCGCTACCCTAAACCCAAAAACACTACCCCCAGCACGACCCCCTACACTACCCAAACCACTGCCCTACCCTAAACCCTAAAACACTACCCCCTGCATGACCCCCTACACTACCCAAACACCACTGCGCTACCCTAAACCCTAAAACACTACCCCCTGCATGACCCTCTACGCTACACAAACACCACTGCGCTACCCTAAACCCTAAAACACTACCCCCAGCACAACCCCCTATACTACCCAAACACCACTGCGCTACCCTAAACCCTAAAACACTACCCCAGCACGACCCCCTACACTACACAAATACCACTGCGCTACCCTAAACCCTAAATCTACACCCAGCACAACCCCCTACACTACCCAAACACCACTGCACTACCCTAAACCCTAAATCTACCCCCAGCATCACCCCCTACACTACCCAAACCACTGCACTACCCTAAACCCTAAAACACTACCCCCGTACGACCCCCTACACTACCCAAACACCACTGCGCTACCCTAAACCCTAAAACACTACCCCCTGCACGACCCCCTACGCTACACAAACACCACTGCGCTACCCTAAACCCTAAAACACTTCCCCCAGCACAACCCCCTACACTACCCAAACACCACTGCGCTACCCTAAACTCTAAAACACTAACCCAGCTCGACCCCTTATACTACCCAAATACCACTGCACTACCCTAAACCCTAAAACACTACCCCAGCACGAACCCCTACACTACCCAAACACCACTTCACTACCCTAAACCCTAAAACACTACCCCCAGCACAACCCCCTACACTACCCAAACACCACTGCACTACACTATACCCTAAATTTACCCCCAGCACGACCCCCTACACTACCCAAACACCACTGCACTACCCTAAACCCTAAATCTACCCCCAGCACGACCCCCTAAACTACACAAACACCACTGCACTACCCTAAACCCCAAATCTACCCCCAGCATGACCCCCTACACTACTTAAACACCACTGCACTACCCTAAACCCTAAAACACTACCCCCAGAACGACTCCCTACACTACCCAAACACCACAGCACTACCCTAAACCCTAAAACATTACTCCCAGCACGACCCCCTACACTACCCAAACACCACTGCACTACCCTAAACCCTAAAACACTACCCCAAGCACGACTCCCTACACTACCCAATCACCACAGCACTACCCTAAACCCTAAAACACTACCCCCAGCACAACCCCCTACACTACCCAAACACCACTGGACTACCCTAAACCCTTAAACACTACCCCCAGCACGACCCCCTACACTACACAAACATCACTGCACTACCCTAAACCCTAAAACACTACCCCCAGCATGACCCCCTACACTACCCAAACACCACTGTGCTACCCTAAACCCTAAAACACTACCCCTAGCACGACCCCCTACACAAATACCACTGCGCTACTCTAAACCCTAAATCTACCCCCAGCATGACCCCCTACACTTCCCGAACGCCACTGCACTACCCTAAACCCTAAAACACTACCCCCAGCACGACCCTCTACACTACCCAAACACCACTGCACTACCCTAAACCTTAAAACACTACCCCCAGCACGACCCCCTACACTACCCAAACACCACTGCACTACCCTAATCCCTAAAACACTACCCCCAGCACGACCTCTACACTACCCAAACACCACTGCACTACCCTAAACCCTAAAACACTACCCCCAGCACGACCCCCTACACTACCCAAACACCACTGCACTACCCTAAACCCTAAAACACTACCCCCAGCACGACCCCCTACACTACCCAAACACTACTGCACTACCCTAGCTGTACTTTCCAATTGGGAGCAGGTGGCTGAGTTATGTTTGGTGTTTCTGGAATTGTAATTAGTAACCCTATTTAAGTCCTCATTACGATGAGTCCGGCTTTCCGAGCTCATGGCGGTTTCAGCTTCAACTGCCGCATTACGATGCAAGCGGCCAAAAGTGAACAAGGCCGGTCATTCAGCTGGATTCCGATGGGCGCCAGTCAGAGACAGCACGTAATTCCAATGGACAGCGTTTCCCCCATAGGGATTACGATGTTGGTTTCCAACAGGCTTTCTATGTTGGGCTTTCCGACATGGAAAGCCTGTTGGAAAGTGACATTGGTGGCCTCTAGTCGGGCCCCCCTTTGCCCTGCGGTCTCCACTTGGGGGCCGAGGGGGCACCTGTGCCCACTGTTGATCACTGCACCATGCGGCAGGCGCCCTGAGTTGAACAGATTCTCCCATTTGTCTAAGGTAGCTTGTTCTATGGTCGGTTTATGGCCGGAGCACTTACCCATTGTCACTACAGCAAAGTTGGAGCCAGGGTAGGGGAGCCCGGAAATTCCATGCACTTCAAGCCACTGTCTACATGCTTCTCCCACCTTCTAAAAGGAGGGTACCAGGGTATAAAAAGGGGATCTCAGATACCAACTCATCAGAACACTTTTGGACCTGTGGATACTCTTCCAGGAAGAGGGACTGCTGTGTTGCTGAAAGGACTGCCACTGTGCTGGACTGCTGACCTGCTGCAACCTTGCTAAATTGCTGCCTTTCTGACCTGCTACCCTCTTGCCTGGGGAAGAAGGACTAGACTTGCAACTTGAACCCAGGACCGCAAAAATGACTCAAAAGGGCTAGTTTGCTGACCTCCTAATCAGCGGCAGCCGGCACAGGTAAACACTGTGGGGCGTGTGGGGGTGGGGCAAGGTGGGAAGGGGTGAAGTCGACAGGCGACGGAATAGGTATAATTAAATAAATAACTATTACCTATTCTGTAGTCTGTCGGCTTCCACCCTGCAGCGCCCTGGGACACAAAAGTCTTCCTTCTGTTTGGAAACACACCTGTACCCAACCTGGGTGAGTCCTGACCTTCTAAGTCGTGCTCCACCAGTCCTGGACCCTTGGAAGTGGTGCTGAAAGGGACCAGATAGACAAAATCTAAAAGTAGGTGCTTACATTTTTTGGTCTAAAAACTGCTCTGAGTACCATGAGGAGACTAGGTCTAACCTGCTCGCCTATCCACCCGAAGTGCATCGCCGGTCGGATTGATTTCATGGCTTCTCCTGCTACGTTCTTCTCTGCAACTGCAAAACCTTTTCAGTGATCCTTCGCCAAAGGGGTATCCTGCCTTGTGGAACTGTCTTCGACTTCAGCCCTCTGCCTCGCCCTGCTGGAGATTTTCAGCTGCCATTCCAGAGACTAGGGGCCTTATTACGAGTACGGCGGTCCTGGGACGGCAGTACTCATGGTGGGGGTCCAACTGCCACCACCCTGGTGGGTCTGCCCTCCGCATTATGAGGGTGGCAGTGGGACCATCACTAGACCGCCGCCTCTGCCAGGATCAAGTATCCCACTGTGGCACAGTTTTCCAATGGCCTGAATATGCTGGTGGTGCTGATGCCGGCACTGCCGAGCATATAATGACCTGCATATCCACCGCCCTTTTTATGGCGGGACCCTGCCATGAAAAGGGTGGTGAACATGCAGGTTAGGGGGCCCTAACAAGGCCCCTGGCCGAATCTGGGCCTGGGGGTGCGTGATGGGGAGCATATGTTGTGCCCCCCTGGAATTGTACCCTTGTTCCTATACGGTGCGGCATGCACGTCATGGTGCATGCCACACCATGCAGGAACATGCTGCAGACACTCTCACAGGAGCGGTATGCTGTTAAGGCCCTCCTATGAGCCTAACACAGCCGCCACTGCACCACCTGTACACCCTGAATTAAACTCCTGATCTGGCATATGGGCTCACTACAGCCTTGGTGGTCTTTCTGGAACCACTGCAGTGGCAGTCCCTAGGAAGACCGCCAAAGTTGTAATAAGGCCCGGAGTCCGAACGTAGAAATCGTCACCGCGGCTTCAACCCAATGCTATAAGAAGACAACCCTTCTTCCTCAAACACCTCCTGCAGGCTTACCACGCTGAACAATTTTCTCAGAAGTATTTCTAAGTCTGAAGGTAAGCACTCACAGGCCCCATCCACCTCTTGTTTAAAAACATGCTCCATCGTAGTAAGCCATATTTTTGTACTTTGACATATTCTTGTGAACTAGATATCTGCAGTTGGTTCTTTGATCTTTAGGTGCTAGTTTTTACAAAAAACATTTTTGAAAATCATAACTCCAGTTCTACTGATTGGATTTTTGTTATTGGTGTCAAATAATTTATTGAAATTTACTGTATTTGTCTTAATTGGTGTGGGATTTTTCTTGTTTTGCGTTTTCACTTTATGACGGTTTGTGTGCTGCTTAAATACTTTACACATTGCCTCTAAGTTAAGCCTGACTGCTTTTTCTGCCAAGTTACCCAGGGTTAAGCACAAGTTAATTTAGTGATTTTCTCTGGTTCACCCTGCAAGGTATTGTGGCTGTTGCTCAACCAGGGCTCACACCACAGTCAATCAACAACACAATTTCTCACATCCACTGACGAGTACAGGCATGGGCTCATTTCCTAATTTGTTGTGTGGAAGGGTATTTGCATATGTTTGCTGTAACAAAGGCCACCTCATCCATTGCCACATTCATTATTCCTCTCATATACTTGTGTCTCCACTGGATGTCTGGGATTCAGGAACCCAATATATAAAAAACATAAAAATGGTAATAAAATATCAAGCGATATCCAGGTTTATTCACAGACAGCAGTGGCCGGCTCAGATAAGCGCGTGGCAGGGTGAGGGGGGAATTCGACAGAGGACGGAATAGATATAATTAAATAAATAATCCCTATTCCATCATCTGTTGACTTTCCCCCACTGCGCCCTGCCCTGCCCCACCTCATCGCATTTACTTGTGCCGGCCGCCGCTGTACAGAAAAATGTTTCGCTGATACAGAATGATCCTTCGAAGTCTGCCATGCTCGCCACAGATAGGTTAATCTAACTGTACATTGCACAAACACCAAAACCTACAAGACAGCTGTATCATATGTATGTGTTAGGTCAAAGCCATCCATGGGACGTATGGATTTATATAGTATTTTTACAGTGTGGCCAAAAGGCAGTGGAGTGCTGAACATGGTCAAAGACAAGCTTCAAAACAACAAGTAATAGGATAGGAAGCTGGATTGTAGACCATTAATGCACTGTGATGTACTTTAAAGAGGTGAATCTTATGGTATGCGCGCATATATGAATCCGAGCCTCATTTTGGTCAGAATGGCTCTCCAACTCTCTGGGTAATGAGATACATATTCTGCTGTGTCCTTCTTAAACAGGAACAGGGGCACATCCACACTCCCTTGCAGCACGCCAGGGGAGCCTTCCTATCTGCTCTGGGGTTCTGCGAAACGGAGCAATGAGGTGGTGATCAAACGTGTCAGGCAGTGTGAGGGTCTCACCCTTTTATATCACTTTTGGGCTCAAGTAAGTGTCAAGACTGCTGCATTTACTAATATGAAGGAGAATTAGCAAACCTGATAGTGGTACCTACACCCTACATATTCCACTTATTGCTGCTTAGGAGCCCTCATCTCCAGGCTTAATCCACCTCTACTTTGACTTCTTCATCATCTTCATCTCTGAATCTTTTAGAGAGGTTCTGTTGATCACAGTGTGCCCTGCTGGTAGCACATCTCCAAGCTCTCTGGCAATAATGCAAAGTAACAAAATCTTCCAAAATGACCACACTTCTCAAACTGTCTCTAGAAGGCTCTGACCCCTCATGGATCCATAAGCACTGTCACTCAGTACGGAGAGCCCAGGCAAGCCTGGTAACATTATCCTGCCACCCTAATATAATGAGCTACAATGTCTGCTTTCCTTCCTTCCCTAATTACCGCTGCTCCTGCAAAAATACTCCACTCACTGAAAACATGACCACACTTGTCCTTTTGCACTTTAGTGAAGGAGATCCCTAAAAATATTGTGTACGAATGCGGATATCCAAATAAACACTGAATACAGTCCAATTTTCGTGGTTCCTTGAGAGTTGCAATCATGTTGTCTCTGGAACACAGTTCCATTAACCAGATGATGTAACATTCTTTTTCAGATATTAGGCTGAATTACACAAAATGCTTATTTGTGGACAGAATGTGTGTTTCCGAGACTCATATTATAAGAAAGGTGACTTCAGTTTAGGGGTAAGGAAATAGGAATTATTGGTAGTCCTGATTGACTTGGTGATTGACCAGATATGGTAGTCGAACAGCCTAGCTATGGAATTTGTTTGAGAAGGTCTCCACCGAATAGGTGGGGCATGTAGTGGAAACTGTGAGCAGACTTGTGTTAGGTGTCGTGTTCAGGTATTATCCTGCCATTGTTTGAAAGTTAAATTCTCTCTCAAACCTATGTTTAGATTCAGAGAACATACTGAGTGCTTAAGCAATGTTTGTATCAGACGCATTGTATCAACTTGGCCCAGCCACCCTCCCTACTGTCTTGTTCTGGTTTTGCTTCGGTGACCTGTGAAGTAAAGGCCTAGCTGGTTTGTACATCCTAACACTTCACTGGTGTAGCTGTTGGAAAACTACTGGGAAGTAGCAGAGAGGAATGCCTCCAATTAGAACTGACTGGCGAAGACGGGTAGGCCTCAGACTCGATAGGGAGAGTCAGTGGAGCTGAGGATTGAGACTGTTTCCTGCCCCTAGCCCATTGAGCGCTAGTGCACGTAAAGCACAATCAACATCCTGTTAAACTGCTGTCTAACAGCAGTAGGAGGGAGGTGAAGGCAGGTCGTAGATCCTAAGTGAGGGACCTTTCACCAAATCAGGTGGTAGCAATAGTTGGTAGGACACATCTTTCTCTTTCTGAGTGTTTCTCCTCCCCCAACAAGGAATAATGTTTTGCCAGCATTTTTCTCAAATGTGTACAAGGGGCCCCTGGGAAAGTGAACTTTCACTCTAGCTCACTTCTGTGTATTCTCTTTTTCAACCTTCCACATATAATTCAATGTTGTTAGGTACACAGGGTGTGAATTAGCAGAAAATGGGCAATACAACTTAAAGTTGAGCCAACCAATGGCCCCCAAAATACTTCTTGCGGGGGTCCCTTAAAATCCATAAGAGGACACTGTCTACCTTGTGATTCCCAAAATATTGAGTTTTCAATATTGTGATGCCTAAATATTGTTTCAAAAATATCATTAGGACACAAATATTGTGTTACCTGAATAATTTTCTCAAGAAAATCTTTTTGTGGTAAATAATATTGTTTTCAATTATATTGTTTTATTGAATAGTGTTTTTAGAATTGATTCTGAATAATTTAATATATATTAGTTAAAATATTAATCATAGGTCTTAGCATCATTAGTATAATTATTATAATTTTTTTTAATTCCGTTTGTAAATCAAAATGTTTAATGTATTCATTTTTCCAATTAAGTTAGTAATTTATAATGTAGCTGTGGGCTGTTGGGTTTGTAGGCGAATAAGGTGGGAAATAAATTAAATAAAAATTAATTTAATTTCACTGTTGTTTATTGTTGTTTTTGTATTATAGGCTAAATATTTTATTGGGTAATAATCATACAGATTATTTTATACTATTTTAAAATTAATATTTAACTTTCCAATTAGTTGTTAATGTTTTTCATATCAAGTTGTTGGGTTTCTAGAGGAATTGGGTGGGAAGTTGATCAAATTGTAAATGATTTTATACTGATCGTAATTTTTCATTCTTAATTTATTATGGAATTTTTGTTATGAATTATGTAACTTTTTTAAATTGTTTATTTCTTTTTTTAATTTTTAGGTGTATTCAAATGCTAATATTTTTGTAAGTAATTTATATTTTAGCGGCCCGCTATTTGATTTTTTTCGGTGCATAGGGTCAAAAGTTATTGAGGTTATAAAAACTGTTTAACTCTTAATTAAATGTAATTGATTAATTGATAATTATTTATGGATATCTATTGGTGGATATACTATGTACGTTACGTGTATTTTAAAAAAATTATTTATTTATTTATTATTTTTTTGTTAAATTTACTTCGGTTAATTAGATTTTTAGGGCGCTTACTGTTTGTTTTTTGTAGGTAGGGAAGTAATTTTTATTTAAATTATTATTATTTTTTTTATTTGAGTTTATCATGTTTTTTCCATTTTTTATACTATGTAATACGTAATTTTATTGATAATATGATTTATTTTTACTGATATTTAAATGTTTTGTATAGAATTATTAGGAGGTGGAATCTTTTATGGTCCCTCCAAAGTCCAACATTGCTTGAACTGAAGTGTGAATAGTAAATCTTAACCCTCAAGGGACAAACACTTTCCTTACTGATACATGGATTGGAGTGGGAAAAGTAAATCTAACCCCTCTGGATTCCAACGGATCTCCTACTATTGCGTAACTGTAGTAGGAATAGTAAATCTAACCACTCCGGTGTACAGCACTTTCCCAACTGTTGTGTAGACTGGAGTGGGAACTGTTTATTAGGATGGATAGGATTAGCAACTTAGGCCCTTGCAAGGTAAATACCTTATGTAATGTTTGTTAAACAGTATTTATATAAATTATTTTTGTATTGGTATTTAATATTGTAGGTTTTTATTGTTCTGATAATTTATGTTTTGTCTTTATATATATATATTCACTGAGAAAACCAAAGGTTACAGGGACGTTATAGTTAGGCTCACATTTCACTCGTAAAAACCATTGAAATTAAGCAGTTACAGTTACCTGAGCTAACTATATCTTACACCCCCACAAGGCACTGATTATGACCTCACATATTACATCACTGATGATAGGGTTAGTGACATCACTCATGACATCTCAAATTACATCACTCATGATATCATTCATGACATCATCCAGTGAGTGTGAGCGTTTTGTAAATGTTTATGAATGTTAGAAATATATACCAAGTTAATACAAAAGTTAGAATAGTATACTTTGTATACTACTAATGAGTGATACTATTTCTAACATATATTATGTGTATCACTCTGTGTATCTGTGTGTGAGGGGGTGTCTGGGTGCCCCTATGGATATGTGGCTGAGTGTGTGAGTGCCTCTATGGATGCATAAGTAGGTGTGCGAGTAGCTGTGTGGGTGAGTAAGTGGCTGTGTGAATGGTAGTATTGGTGAGTGAGTGGGTGTGTCAGTGACTATATGGGTGAGTGACTGGGTTACTGAATGGCTGTATGAGTGAGTGACTGGCTCAGTAAGTGGCTGTATTGGTGAGTGAGTGGCTGTTTGAGTGGGTGTTTGGTTAAGTAAGTTGGTGTGTGAATGGCTGTATTGTAGAGTAGGTGTCTATGAATGGATGTATGGGTGAGTAAGCAGATGTGTGAGAGCTTGTATGGATGTATGAATGGGTATGTAAGTGGTTGTGTGGGTGTGTGAGAGTGCTTGTATGGATGAGTGAGTTGCTGTGTTGAGAGACTGTATGGGTGAGTGAATGGGAGTATGAATGGCTGTATAGGTGAATAAGTAGGTGTGTGAGTAGCTGTATGGGTGAGCATGTGGCTCTGTTAATGGCTGTATTAGTAAGTGACTGGTTGTATGAGTATCTATATGGGTGAGTGAGTGGTTGTGTGAGTGGGTGTGTGAGTGGCTCTATGGATGAGTGAGGAGGTGTGTGAATACTTGTATGGGTCAGTGAACAGGTATGTGAGTGGGTATGTGGGTGTCTGAGTGGGTTTTTGAGAGGTTGTAAAGGGGTGAGAGTGGGTGTGTGAGTGCTTCTGTGGATGATATCATCAATGATGACATCAGTGATTTCATTGGAGATGTCATGAGTGATGTCACTGACCATGTCATGAATGATGTAATATGTGAGGTCATAAGCAGTGCATTGTGGGGGCATAAGTTATAGTTATCTCAGGTAACTACAACTGCTGAATTTCACTGGTTTTGCACAATGCAAATGTGAGCCTATCTATAACGTCCCTGTAACCTTTGTTTTTTTCATTGAATTTCTAAGGATTGTTAAATTCTATTTCCTAACTTTAATGTCCCTGTGACCTTTGTTTTTTTCAGGGAATTTCTATATTTTTTTTAACGCAAAGTAATTTCAATTACTATACGTTAATCCAACCACCGTCGTGCGTGGCCTTTGGCTGTGAGCGGCGGTGGTTGGCCACAGGGTCAGGTTGGCTGCAGGTCCTGCGGCCAACCCCATATAGCCACCCAAACTCATGCCACATGCAGCCTTCGGCCATGCGTGGCGGAGGTTGGCCGCAGGGACTGGCCTGCAGTCAGGTCTTGCAGCCAACTCCCTATAACCACCCAAATTCACACTGCGCATGCCCTTCAGCTGTATTCAGTGCGGGGGTTTGCCACAGTGTCTGCGGCCAGACCCTGCGGGCCACCCCGTTTAAGCTCCAAACCCCACTCCACTCATGGTGGTTTGGAGTTTAAAGGGGTCAACATAAAATATATATATATTTGGGGGGGTCATACGGGCCCACCGAAAGACAACCACCTCCCAGGGGCTACAAAATAAAAAAACTTAGGGGAGGGGGTGCACAGACCACCCCCCAGTCCTTGGGACCACCACCTCCCCGGGCCAACATCTAAAAAATATAAAAGGGGCTGGATGGACCTCCCAGGGCCCGGAGCCCACCATCTCAATGGGGCTACATTTTATAATTATGTGATGGGGGCCATGCAGACCCCCCAGGGACCACTACATCCATGGTGCTACATGTTATATTTATGTGGGGGGCCATGTAGACCACCCCCCTAGGCCCCAGCCGGCGACCACCACTTCCCCGGTGTTACTTTGAAAACTTTTTATAAGGGAGGGCCACAAGAACCCCCGGGGACCACCACCTCCCTGGGGCCAAATACTTTTTTCAAAAAGGAGGGGGCCACATGGCCCCCCTCCCTTGGCCGATTTTGGCCCGGGGGACCCCATCCCCAGGGCCCAGCCATATATAAAATGGTGCCCTGGGCACCCACGAAAGCCTATGGGGACAACAGGGGGGAGCTTCAAGGCCCCCGAGGTCCCAGCCGGCTCCCCTGCTTTAAATAGCAGCTCCCTGCTTGCGGGAGCAATGTTTTCATCTGCTTCCCTGCACGCATATTTGCATGCAGGGAAGCAGATGAAAATTCCGCTTTCTGCAAGCCAGAGCTGTTTGCCAGCTCCAGCCTGCAGAAAGCGGAGTAATGTTCACTTTTGCGTGGTGGGAGCTATCAGCTACCACCAAGCAAAACGAGGCAAAAGGAAGCAAAAGCAAGAGCAAAAGGAAGCAGCTACCTAATGAGGTTGGGCCCCTTGGGAGGTAGCAGGAGCCGGCCCTATGGGGTGGGGTCCCCATGGGTATTTATGGCTCCTCGAGGGGAGCCGTGCGCCCCCTTCCAATGGTAATTTTAGCTCCGGGGGTCTGCGATGGACCCCCTATATTGTTTTATTTTAGCCCCGGGGAAGTGGCGGTCACTGGGGCATTGGGGGGCTATGAAGTCCCTATACAATCTAATTGTGCCCCAGGGGAAGCGGTCCTGGGGCTTCGGTGGGGACAGGCAGGCTCCCCCACATTCATCTATTAACTTTTTCCCCAGGGAGGTGGTGGTCCCTGGGGTGTGTTGGGCCGCACAGCCCCTCCACATTATTTTCTATCTTAGCCCCAGGGAAGTGGTGGTACCTTGGGCTACCATAAGCACTAGGAGGGGGGCCCATGCACCCCTCTCCTTTTTTCAGCCTCCATGGTTTTTTTTAATCTCTGAAAAATCCACAGATTAATGCGCAGATTTTACCAAGATTTAAAAAAAAAATACTTTGCAGCGATGGTGTGGTCTCTGGGCGACCCCTGCACCATGACTAGGGGCTCAGGGTGTCCTTACCAAGGGCCCTTTTCTTTAAAAAAACAAATTGTGGGACTTGGCTCAAGCTGAGTCCCTAGATGGCTGCCAACACTTCCTGGCTAAAGTGTTGGCAGCCAATCAGATTTCAGCACAGGGACTGTTGGATCCACTGAGCATCTGTGTCCCTATTAATCTATATTGTTTACCTTTATTATCTAAAACTACTGAACAGATTAACACCAAATCACAAGCAACATGATCTGCGTAATCAAATCTAGATTTCTGCCAAATTTAGTGTAATTCCGTCCAGCCATTCAGCCTGATGGCATCTTCAAATGTCCTATCAGTATTTGCATGGGGGCAAACACATTTTGGGACCCCCCTTTTTCTCCACCCCCGCTTGACACATCACCCCAAAACTTTAAACACAGCAGCTGAACAGAATAAAGTATAAGTTTTGAAAACTTTATAAATATCCATCAAGCGTCACCAAAGTTATTGGTAAAACGAAAAATGCTTTTCTTATGGAAACTAGGTCTTAACTTTAACTACCTATTGGTGACTGTATAGCAGATATATATAGAAACATCCCTGTAACCTTTGGTTTTTCATATTTTTATATATTCACTGAAAACTAAAGGTTACAGGGAAGTTATGGTTAGGTTCAGATTTTACTAATACAAAACGACAGAAATTCAGGAGTTATAGGGGCCAGATGTATGGCCATGACAATTAGTGAAACGCAAATTCCGCTCAATTGCGAGTCGGGATTCCGATTTGCGATCCTTAAAGGAAAACGGGATACATTTAAAAAAAGAAAATGAAACGTTTTCGTTTAATTTTTTAAGGGCAGGTAGTGGTCCCTGGGACCACTGCCTGCCCCTAAAAAATATTTTCCCCTGCATTTGCAAAGGGGAAGAGGTCCCTTGGGGATCCCTCCCTATTTGCGAGTGCAGCACCACCCACTTGAAGAGGGCGGTAAATTGCGAGTTTTTTGCGACTGCAATTGCAGTTGCAAAACATTCATACGTGGGGTAGAGAGTCGCTATTAGGAAGGGACGCCCTTGAAATGCCCCTTCCTTATAGCGAGTCGCAATTCTTATTTAGCGAGTCGCAAATAAATTGCGACTCGCTATTTAGTAATTGTACATGGCCCTATTAGTTTTTGCATGTGCAAACGGGTCGCTAACCCGTTTGCGCATGCAATTTAGGCACGTACATCTGGCCCATAGTTACTTAAGCTAACTATAACTCCTGCAATGCACTGGTTATGACCTCACATATTACATCACTCATAACATGATCAGTGACATCACTGCTGATATCTCAAATGACATAACTGATGATATCATCCAGTGAGTGTAATTGTTTTCTAAAAGTTTATGAGTGGTAAATATATATGCCAAGATACTGCAAATGTTAAATGAGTATAGTTTGTGTACCACTAAAGAGTGATACTATTTGTAACACATATTATGTGAGTGGCTGTGTTACTATATGTATCCATGTGTGAGTAGGTGTCTGAGTGGCTCTATGGCTGTGTGAGTGGTTGTATGAGTGAGTGAGTGTCTGCGTGAGTGGCTGTGTGCATAACTGTAGGGGCGAGTAATGACCATGTGGCTGCGAGGGTTAGTGAGTGGGTGTGTCAGTTGTGTATGGGTGATTGAGTGGGTATGTGCGGGGCTGTGTAGGTGAGTGAGGGGGTGTGTGAGCAGCAGTATGGGTGAGTGGTTGCATACGTAGTGTATGTGGAAATGTGTGTGTGAGTGACTGTAAGAATGAGTGAGTGAATGAATATGAGAGTGGCTGTATGGGTGAGTGTGTGCTTGTGTCAGTGACTATAAGTGAGTGAGTTTATGTGTTAGTATTTGTATGAGTAATTGAGTGTATGTATTATTGAAAGGGTGAGTGAGTAGGTGTGTGAGTAGCTGTATGACTGGCTGACTGCGTAAGTGGCTGTATAGGTGTGTGATTGGCTGTGTTAGTATCTATGTCTGTTTGACTGGATGTTTGAGTAGCACTATTAGAGAGTGAGTGGATGCATGAGTGACTATATGGGTGAGTTAGTGGTTGTGTGAGTGGCTGTATGTATGATTGGATGTGTGAGTGGCTCTAGGAATCAGTGAGTGGGTGTGTGAGTACTTATATGGGTCTGTGAATGGGTTTGTGAGTGGTTGTGTGGGAGTGGGTGTATATGAGAAAATATAGTGGTGTGAGTGGGTATGTGAGTGGTTCGGTAGATGATGTCATCAATGATGTCATTTGAGATGTCATTAGTGATGTCACTGACCATGTCATGGGTAGGCCTGGGTGGAATTTGCACAGTCGCACTACGCGGATCTCCACAAAGTGCCCAAAAACTCTGTTGCACTCCTCGGCGGTTCCATGAGTGGGCGGAGTTTCTTGCCGCGCCCAGTTGTGTGACGTATTTTGTTTTCTTTAACACAAAGTGCGTTCTAGCAGTAATTCGCATGCCATGCGGTTCTCATGGGCATGTCCATCTTATCTTTGCCCTGTTAAAGGTGCTAGCCCTATTTTTTAATCTTTCTTTAATCTCTTTAATCCTTCCCCTATCTAACCTATCTACCCCTAATTTTCATTGTGCGTGTCTTTGTGTTTGCATATTTTACGTTTTTTGTACTTTTTGGGATGTTTTTTGTGACTTTTGTACCTTTTTATTTTTTGCTTTACTTCCTCGTTTTGTTTCCTTCCTTTTCCTGTTTCTATCTCCCCTCACCCAGCACCATGACACAGCAGGAAACGGCATTGCCAGGCCCCCTCGAACGACCCGCAGCACCAGCCGCCGACCTTGCAGTCGGCGGCACAGTGAAGGGGTGCAGCCTGTGGCATTTTTTCAGAGGTGGAGGTGGCTGCTCTAGTTTTTTATGCACAGCACCACCTCCCCTCCACCCTGGCAGCAGGCAGCAGGACTGGCACTGGGTATGGCCTCCGGGAGTGTTGGCAGCACTGGAAGAGGGTGCGCTAGGCTGTGCACCGCAGCTCTGGGGTTCGCCGCACCCAGCACCAGCTGACTCACAGGTGAGCCGACATCCTGGACAGGGAACAGGACCTGCTCGACCTACTGGGTTTGGAGGTTGCGGGGCTCAGTGAGTAATATTTATTTATTTATTGTGTTCTATGCTAATATTTTCCCCCTAATACCAAGCATGCTCCTCACAGTTGGAGTTAAGTTACATTTATATTACAAATATTATGATCATCATCTAGCAAGGTGCTCAGAGGTAGCTCGCTTGGGCTGATTATTTAAGACGTTGTTCAGAGACTCCTCTGTCATTACAGTGGTAGTTATTAGTATTAGTGAGTTAGCATTCTCTCACTTCTCTGTGTCTTTCTTTTTTGTAGCTCGTACAGTCCCAAGCAATCTCCCAGTGATGTGTAGTATGCATGCACTATGCATTGAAAAAAATACAAACTGAGTTGGCCCGTCGCAGGGGATTTAGAGATTGAGAATGAGATGAGAAGCAGAGATCATTTGTTGCAATTTATTAGTAGCTCCAAAATGTTATTCAGAAAATTTAGAGTAGGGTTAGGTTTAGGAAATTTGGAATTGGTCCACAATACTAGTATTGTAGGCGATCTGATTTAGAAAAGTTCAATGTTACTGTGTTTGCCATTCCCTGTTAAAATATTGTTGGGGATATAATTACCTGTACCACTTATCTTTTTTTATTAATTTATTTTTATTTCTTACATCAGCAGCAAGGAGCATGAAGAGGGCTGGGCCCGAAACCACCGAAGAGGGTGAGGAAGCGGGGGGTGCTCTGCTAGCCCCCAGCAAGTCCTCCTGTTAATATTATTTCCCTAACTTTTACTGCTCCACATTTAGAATTTTTTTCAATTTTTTTATCCTATTTTCTATATTTTAAGTATTGTACTTGACTTTGTCTGTACTAGTCTGTCTGTAGATTCCTTTCTTCTGCGTTGTCAGTAAGCTTTCCTTCTCCCCCTATATATCTTGTGGACTGGTACTGTAAGACTCAGAGAACCCATTTTAGGTCAGGTACTCTTACCGTGAAGATTGCCTGCTCAAGTAAGGTAACTATTCCATGCACGTTTGTTGAGAAGGCTTTCTTTTTCTAGCCATGCTCAAACAGTAAAACGAGAGACTGGCCATGGTCATGGTGGACCCCCAATGTTGTGTATGTATCAATCAATCAATAGTTTTTATTTGATTCAGACCTCTATTGAGGTCAACAAATACAAAATACATAAATAAAAACAATTATTTTTGTACACTTTAAAAAACTTTAAAAAAAATTGAACAGGTTGTAGCAAACAAATTTATTTGGGGGAGACATGCACAACTTGATTACATTTTGGGTAAAGATGGCATTATTTTGGAAACAAATGGGCTTTATAAACCGACGCCGGCCCTCAACCAAGATCAGATTTGGACAGATTAACAATATGTGAGTAAGATCTTGTGTTCCTCCATTACATAATTCACATATACCTGAGTGATTTTCTAGGATATTCCATTTAGAAGTAAACATTTTCAATGGAAGAATTCCTAATCACTAGAGCAGGATACAACGTCTTACTCTATGCTCTAACTGAAAGTAGAGATATTGCTCAGGGGACTTATATTCTATACTTGTCACAAATTAATTATAATGCTTTAATTGACTACAATATTCGATATCTAGTTTGAAACTCATTCTTGGTATCGAGTTTTCTAAAAAGAGTACCAAGTGCGCTAGATTCCAGACCTGAAAAAGTGCTACAGTGCATTGGGACGCATTCTTATTGAAAGTATTCTGTGACGACTTGTTTACGAAAGTCTCCAATTTTCGTAAATGTCTTAGTGTTCCAGGGAATGTGTGTAAGAGATTGTATGCCCAACTTATTATGTTAGAGATAACTCTAGTGTATATGCTCACCAGAGATAACTCCAGATGTAATACTTGGACCGGAACTGATTGGGAGACATTTAGCAATTTCCGCAAGATAAGCCCTTCTTTCACTTTTATTGGTAGCCAGGTTTTAATCTGTATGTATCCCAGAGGAAAAGATAAAATAGGTAGAATTTTCATGTAGACCTCAAGCAGGGATTAGAAGTGTCTATTCCCAGTAGAAAAATATAGGGGCATATTCTCAAGAACGTGTGTTAATCATCGCAAAATTAGCTTAACGCAACTTCTCACATTTCAGTCTATCGCGGGAAAATAACACAGTGTTAACGTTGTATTCTCAACCCGGCGGCACAACGCGATAGTCTCACTATAACGCGACAAATGACCGCGTTAAAATTAACGCGATGCTGAAAAAATGCGAAACACCAACGCGAAAAAAGCGGCGATGTCCCAAACCTCAATACAAAATTCAGCGATAACCAGCGACAGCCCTGGAATCCCCACGCGTCATGCGGGAAAATGCACAAGAAAAGCAGAGAAAAAAAACGTGAGATGACAATGTACGAGTGCAACCTCACATCCGTGATGTAGTACAAATGTCCACTGTCCCATATCAAAAAGGCATCTCCTCACAAACAGCCACAATGTACATTGTCATGCAGTCCGCATGTAAACTTCGCCAATGCGTAAACATACATGGAACACACAGTGAAATTGCATCTCCCCATAACATTGCAGAGGGACAATCAACACCTCCTGCAGAGCAGACCCTACATCACGTCAGTGAGGTTGTAGACGACCCCCAGGACAACGACTACGATGAACTCCAACGGTTCATGGACAGCCTCAAAACCCCACCTCCAGTAGCAGGGCAGCCCAGCACCATCGAGGTGAGCCCACCCCCTGCACAGACCACACAGCAGGAAGCACCCACCACCATGTCTGGATCCCAGCACCTCACCTAAGAACACATGGCGTACCAACGCCGTGTGTTAGACCGCCAGAAGCAGCTGGCTGAACAGGTGCGGGTGGGGTTCGGCCTCATGGCAGCCAAACTGGATGCCATGTCTGGGTTTCTAAGTCCCATTAGGGACCACTTACACTCCCTAACGGACACCCACAGTCCGCCCCATGCCCTCCAAAAATCCATGGCTGTCGTCGCTGGAGTCATGACTCGGAGACAACAACAATTGTCCAGTCAGAGTGGCTACAGCGATGTCATCCGTGATTTGGGAAATATAAGGAGGGTCATGGAGAACATGGAGCGGATGCAGGTGCAAAGAATGGCTACCACGGCTGCACACGAGAAAGCTGTAAATGGGAACTACCATGCCCTTCAGATCCTCATCATGGGAGTGCTAACACAAGACAGTGCGCAGATGAATGCTGCTGCTACTACTACATCCACTTCTCCGGCCACTGACGTGTCAGTGTCAACACCGCTGCAGACCATACACCACCACCCACATGTGAGGCACATGAAACTTCAGAGGATGAAGAGAAGGATGAATCTGCCTTAGTGGTAAGAAGGAGGCAGTAGCACTCATCTCTGCCACATGGCTGGTTTCTGCTTGGTTCTGCCCTCTGCATCATGCCCTGGATTAACACCTTCCACTGTCCCCCGATACACTCTGCGACACTAACCTTGCACCTCGACATGAACTGACATATATTCTTAGCTAAACAATGACACAGCAATCACACTGCGGACTGGACCCTTCCCCTTCCGAGTAACTTGACAATCCCAAAGGACTCTGGCTGGCCCTCCACGGGGCAACATACTAAAGTGTAGTCTGCATGGCCCAAGACTAAGACAGCTTCAACACTACACTGAACGTGAATAATACAAACTAATACACACAGATGTGTCATGTCTATGATTAATCAAGTATGAAAGCCTGGACGAATGTAGGGGCAGTGAGTCCCCCTCAAGTCCATGTTGATCATGTCGTGGTACTTGAGTCACAGGATGCATCACTGCATCATGGTGGTACATATCTGACCCCAAAAGAAGGCCTGTTGTCAACTGTAGGTCACAAATGACAGACTATATGTAATCATGTTGGACACATGTGAAACGCTGACGAGTGGGAGTCCGTACTATCTTTGACACACAGAAATGGCATTTCGAAAACGTGACACCCCAAACAGCCTCTCTGTGCAGGTGACACACCCACCATCAATTTTCAAATAATGAGACTGTTAGCACTTCAATGTTGCACTTACACCTGTCAGAGTGACCTGCCTGTACAGAGGAGTGACATGCACACAGGGAATATGTGTTGGAATGATTTTATTTGCACATGTTGTGCCTGTGGTCATTTTGGACAGTCCCATGATTGCTAAGGACTCTGACAATGTGACGTGCTCATTAGAAGAGATTGGCAATGATGGTGTTCCTACGGGCTATTCCTGCGGCAGCTGCAGTGGGGTGTGGTCCACCTGCCTCATCTTCCTCATCATCGTCCGGTGCATCTGGCACTTGTATCCATGGGGCATTGGTGCGTACACATATGTTGTGCAACACACAACATGCAACGATCATCTTACACACGATGTCTGGGCTGTACAGGAGCCTTCCACCTGTGATGTCCAGGCACCTGAAACGTGACTTCAACACGCCAAATGTGCGTTTCACGATGCCCCTGGTGCGTTTGTGGGCCCAATTGTACTGCCTCTGGGCCTGTGTGTTCGGGGCTGGGAGGGGGGGTCATCATCCAAGGGCAGAGTGCATATCCTTGATCACCTGTGACAGTGCAGAGAGACATGAATCAATAGTTGGTTCTGCATGATGTGTAGGCAGTCTCACTGGTTCATAGGTGTGTGATATGTGTGACTGAGTGATTCCTCTTTGCCATGTACTGCTTGTAGCAAATGAGCGGTATCAATGTGTATTACGTAGCCTCACTGCTGCTCCTCTCTCCCCCCGAGCCTATTTACTTGTGTGCGCTGCGCGGTTGCATCGCTTGCACTCCTACGACACATCATTGCCCTGCCTGTCTGAGCATGCCCACAAGCCTGACAACGACACTGTGATGTTGTGCATTGAAGGTGGGCGGCCACATGTGTGTAGGCCGATGGTAAGGATAAGGCAGACACAGAGGTAGAGTTCATAGCTGGCTGAACTCGCAATGCGGTTGGGGGTAGACCTTTGGCTCATGCTGCGGTAATAGCGGCACACACAGCAGTTGGCATGTATGATCCCTGACCCCGAGCGGGCTTGCGCTCCCTTATTTACACCTTCATCCGCGCCCGCACTCCGGGGGCCTGCTACATTGCAACATTGGCCATTGCAGGACGGGTGGCGCCGACACTACAACAGAGACACACCGATTAGTTGCTTCCTTGGGAAGGCCAAAACGTAACCACGCCCAGAGTCCCGGGTGGATAAAACCCGATCCTACACTGGAATGTAGTACACCAGTCCACTCTGCTTACGCTTACAGGGGGTTATGACGCAGCTACATTTCCCAGGTCTACCCCACTGCCTGAGGGGGCATGATTGCGTCCGCTGTATACAGCACAATGTCATGTGGTAGGGACCGGGGCCCTCATGCATACATAATGACCACACGGACACACTTATATAGTTTGTGGAACTGGCTACGGGCATGTGCGCCCGGCCCCTTTTATTGCCATGGTCACATGTCCAGTGACGCCTGTGCTGGATGGGTGTTGGGTGAGTGTCAGCCAGCCCTCAGGGAGTGGTTGGTGCTGGCAAGAATTACAACAGTGACCAGACAATCAGAAGTTCAAAGTTCAAACAGCAAGGGTCCATGACTTGAGCGGCACAGAGTTAGTGGCACCAGAGCTGGAAGGGGATGCCATCTGCGATGAGGACTGTGCACTGAGATGAACTCTGCCATGAATGAATCAAAGGCTCAGGTCCAAATGTTTGACCTACTTGACCACAGTGTAGTCCGGAGGCAGCAGTCAGCATGGGCCCACAGACACGTGTCGTTGGGATGCTATGCACGGAGTGGCTGGCACCATAGCAAAGGGAGAACAGTGAAATAAAGTCGGACATAATTATGACCTGGGAGATCATGAAATCAAGACTCAGTTCCAGATGTGTGACCTACTGGACCGCATTGTGGGCCGGAGGCAGCAGTCAGCAAGTTCCCACAGCCACGTGTTGTTGGAATGCTGTGCACAGAGTTGGTGGCACCATATCGAAGGGAGTACAGTGATTTAAATGCTGCCATAAACATGTGTACTCTGCCATTTAATAATCAAGACTCAGTTCCAAATGTGTGACCAGCAGGGGCCCACAGCCACGTGTCGTTGGCTTGCGATGCACAGAGCTAGTGGCACCAGAGCAGTTGTTGGTAGTGTTCAATCACCTCCGTAATGATGATCCTTTTTTCCCTCCCGACTGAATCGCGTCTTCCTCTTACTCCTCTCCTTGCGTACAATGATATGAACTCTGCCATGAAGAGATCAAGACTCAGTTCCAAATGTGTGACCTACTCCACCGCAGTGTAGGCCGAAGGCAGTAGTCAGCAAGGGACCACAGACAGGTGTGGTTCGAATGCTATGCACAGAGTTGGTGGCACCAGATCAAAGGGAGTACAGTGAGATAAAATCTGCCATGAAATATGTACTCCACCATGTGTAATCAAGACTCAGTTCCACATGTGTGACCTACTTGAACGCAGGGTAGGCTGGTAAAGTACGTCAATGAGAAAGGAGTGCTGGGGGCCTGTGTCGCCGAGGCTGTGATGGTCTGCAGAGGCTGCCAAGGTCGCGGGCCTGGGGCCTGGAGCTTGCACAGGCACGTGGTGGGCCCTCTTCGACACACGCCGGTGTCGGCATGTGAGCGGTGTGGCCTGGTTGCGCAGGGGCAGCCAAGACGGGTCTGGGGACCTGCGGCCTGGGGTGCAGAAGGCGCACATGATCTCAGGCACCGCCGCTCATGGTGTCAGCCTTGTGGTGGGCTGTGAGGTGCCGCCCTGGCCGATACATTGGCCATTGCGGAAGAGAACCACGCCCAGATCAACTGGCTTTTTATTCACACCCCTACGCTGGCCTGGCGTACGCCGGGCCAGCCCACTCCGCTCACGCTTACCGGGGGGGACGTAACAAGCTATATTTCCGCGATCTTCCCCACTGCCTGGGGTAACATGGTTGCGTCCACTGTTCACTACACTCCAGACTCCAGCAGTATATGTTGACATGGACATGTCTGTGGTCTGCATACTGCAGTCTGGCCAGCACATCCACGCCACACTGGGCATTGTGTACATTCTCATTCATGGGTCACTTGCCTCCTTCGCACATGCCTGGTTCCCACCTCTCCCCACATTCTGCTAATGTTTGGCTGAGGTACCATGCCGTTGATGGCTTGTGTACATGGCTAACCACGGTTACCACAGTAAGTTGTGCTGTTGTGTCTGGGGGCATGTTGTTTGGCATGTTGCATATGAGTTTGTAACGTGTGCATTCCCAGAGTAGTGAGTTGCATGATTGTGGAGTTGAGGTGTCTGGTGTGTTCATTTGGTACTTACCAACGAGCAATGCATTTGCATAGGTGCCAGCCTCAAAGCGCTGGTTGATGATGGACTGTCGGAAGATGAAGGAATCATGCACACTGCCTGGGTAGTTGGCGATGACATTGGTGAAGAGTCCCCGGTGTTCCACTATTGCCTGCACATTGATGGAATGCGTGTGCTTCCTGTTGCGGTAATTGTGTGCAGTGGTGGGAGGGGGCACGAAGAGTACATGTGTGCAGTCTATTGCCCCAACACGTGCGGGAAGCCAGCTATGGCGTAGAAGCCTTGCTTGGTCTCCAGCTGTTCCTGCGCAGTGTGTGGGAAGTAAAGGTGCTGTGGTACCAAGCTGATGATGGCATCCAAGACAGGTGTGAGGAACTTGGATAGGGCTGGCTGTGTGACTCCTCCGACTCTGGCAGTTGTTGGATGGAAGGTCCCAGAGGTCAACAGGTGCAGCACAGCCAGCAGCTTTGTCTGCGGAGGGATGTTGGTTGTCCGCTGTGTTGGTACCGTCAGCCTGTAGGTAATGATGGTCAGGATGCAGAGGATGGTTGTCCTTTTGAGCCTGTAGTGGGCAATGACATTCTCTGGTGTTAAGTCTGTGAGGCTGGTGCGTTTTCTGAAGTTCTGCTGTCTTTGTCTGCGCTGCCTCTGTGGTAGTCCGAGGGGGGGTTGGGAGGGTCCTGGGGGGGTGGGAGGGTCCTGGGGGGGTGGCGGGCGTGGGTGTTGTGGCCCTCTTGGGGCTCGGAGCTGCATGATCAGTAGCTCCATGGCATCTGTTGTTCTTCAGGTGTGGCTGTGGGCTGGGCTCCCTTTTATGGTGCAGGTTGTCGTCTGACTTTACACCAGGTCAGAGCAGGTGTTAAATCCCTGCTGCTAATGCACCATATCGCCTATTTTGGGATCTTATCGCCGATCTGGCTGGTCGTTGAGAATGTTGCGGAGTGGTGTTTTCTCAGCTTTTTACACGGGAACACCTACTCTGCATCTCATTAGCGTTAGTTGCCGGTGTCATCCGCGGCAATGTTTTTTGCGGCTGCTATCGCTGGAAAACTGGTGATATCGGCTGTTAGCACCAGCTTGTGAATGGTGCGATAATTTTATCACCACTTTGGCTGCGATAAGGTGCCGATAACTCGGCGATAAATCCTTGAGAATATGCACCATAGTCTCTGCAATGCCCTCACATGAGCCTCTGCCGTTTGCCCTATGTGTTGGAAATGGGAAGCATTTTGCAAATTTTGTGAGAAAATTCGGCCCAGATAAGTATATTCTTTCACGATCTCAATTTGATTACCTCCAAGTGACCAAGTGAAATGGCGAAACTGCCTTTCCCTGCTAAAGGGTAAGACTTTGTTTTTTGCGATATTAGGGACCAAATAGTTCTCTTTTGCGTATCGATTTAGTTCATTTAGATTTCTTTGGAGGCCAATTCGAGTACGATCTAGTATGACAACATCATCAGCATACATTAAGCTATGGATATCCCTTTCTGCTAATTTTGGTGGGAAATTGTTAGTTTGTAGAAAATACCCCGGAAGGTCACATATATATGTAGAATAGCATGGGGGGAAGAAGGCAACCTTGCTTCAGACCGTTTATCGTGGGAATTAAACTAGATAGGCCCTTTTCTCTCCCCATTTGGACTCGCCACCATGTTGCTGTATTCAATAGGATGATTATTGAAAGAAGATCATGCGGAATCCCAAAACTCTCTAGCTTCTTCCATAATGTTGGCCTATCCACGCTATCAAAAGTGGTCAAAAAGTCAATAAAAGCACAGTAAAGTACTTGTGATTTACACATTACATACTTGTCAAACGACAGTTTGAAGAACAGCAATATTGTCTGTTACTGAACGTTTTGGGTGGAAACCTGCCTGCATCATAGGAATCACTCCATTTGTAAATGCAAAGTCCTTCAGATGGTCTAGGATGCAGGCTGCGAAGATCCTTCCCATGACATCTAGGAGGGTGATTTGTCGATAGTTATTTGGGTTCCATCTAGATCCTTTTTTTAAAAGGGGAACCACAATACTCCCCCGACAAGATTTGGGGATTTTTCCAGTTGCGAAGTAGTGTTGGTAAAGAGAAGTTAAAAATTTGCTCCATTCGTCAGGATTTGATTGTAAAACTTTGATGGGATATTGTCTGGCCCCATTGCTGCAGATGATCTGGCAGTTTTGATGAAGAAAGTGATCTGTGTAGAGGATGGAGCTAACAAGTCCCGATCATATTGGCCCATTCTGTCCGATCGCTGGCCAGATGGCTCCTGATGTTGTGGATTAGATTTCTATGTATTATTATCATAGTATACCAGCAGTATACCAGCAGTTGATGACAGTGCAGCATCGCTGGATGTATGAGGACAGCCCCATTGCATTTGCCAACCAAGTGTCCTTCATTGTCCAATTATTCCACCCCTTTATTGTGCTTCAATGACTCAGACTCATCATAGTTCTGCTTCTCCACTACAAAAGGTATTTGGTCGGCTTGACTACATGGCTTTTCAAACATTGCCAACCAACAAAATGCCCAATGTGATATTCTGCTAGAAAATACTGTAACCGAACTGTAGTGATGTATTGTGGATTTATTTTGCTACAAAAAATAATGGGGGGAGGAGTATCTGGCATCTAAAATGTGTAATGTTTTTTTCTAGCCACACAGACCACCAGTGCCGGGGCCGGCAGCAAGAGCCCTAGCGGAGCGGACACAGCAGCGGCGGTCAAAGAGGGAGGGGTCCCAGCGGCAGCAGAGACGGGCGGTGGTACGTCACATTGTTTGCTTATTGGCAATTAGTAACATACTCACTGCAAGGGTGTTGACTCATGAGTGAACCCCCTGCTTTAGCAGATACAACGGAAGTTGAGTTGTTAATGGCCTCTTCTATCTGCAACTCAGCAGACAAAGGTTCATAATGAACTTTAGCAATGATGGGTTGATGGAAAAAGGAAAAAAGGATGGAAGGAGAAAGGATAGGTGAGATATTATATGACTGAAAGGATGCATGGGTGAAAGAATGCACATAGGTGGGTGATAGGATGCATGGGTGGGTGAAGGATTGATGAAAGCACATACGGAGGAAAGGGTGCCTGCCTGGGTGGGTGAAAGGGTATGGGTGAAAGGATGCCTACCTGGATGGGTGAAAGGAATGCTCAGGTGGGTTAAAGCAGAATGGGTGAAATGATGCATGGGTAGGTAAATGCATGTTGATAAAAAGGTTCACTGAGAGCCATGTTTGAATGGATGGTTTCCAATGGTGAAAGACTGGATGAGAGAATGTAAAGCTTACATTTTGTGTTTCAAAGCCAAGGGTGAAGAATACTCGCACAATGAAATTATGAATGGATAATTGCTTGGATGAAGAAACAAGGGAGCTCTTCTGGATAGGGGTGTGCTCGTCTACTTCACTTATTTGGAATGGTTTTATCAAAGCTTTGATTCAAAGGATTGGAGTGGTATTTCTGTCTACTCCATTGACTCACAGAATTTTTTAAATGAGGCAGATAATATGTATCCCACCCATCATCAATCATCACCTCCTTCCCTACCTACAGAATTTCACCAGTGCCATTCATGATGACCTAACTGCTCATGGTTCAATTCGGCACTGCAGTGTTGGCTGTGCAATGTACGTCTGCTTCCGTTAATGAGGCATTTACAAAGTTTTAAATGCATGGCAATTTGAAAACAAAGTGTGTTTCCCTTCCCTCCCAGTCACTTCCTAGTACTTCGCGCCTTTATTCTTTCCTAAGTTCTGTCCCAGCCTTCCCAAAAATGACAAAAAATCCATTCTTGGCATGTACCACATTTTTTGGGGCCAAGTGATATATTGATGGCTTCCATAACACATTTATGCCAAAGTTCAAAGTTTTCCCTTTCAACATTTGTCACCTACAGTGATTCACCAACCAAAGCCTAGGCACATGATGATGATCAGTGAGGAACATGCCAAATACAATCTATATCCTGTTCCTTAATCATATCCCTGAACTGCAGTGCATAGCTTTTCCCACTGTCTAGTTACGGCATACAGGATGTCCGCATGATTTTATACGTTATGTGTATCATTCAGTAGTATTCATCTACCTTGTAGTCTGGGTAAAATTAAAAGGAGCAGGGCCATTGGAATAATATAATTGTCTATTGCAGCCGCCCCAGATGCAGACTGCAGAGAGTAGCAAAGTACGACTAATGAGTACCACTAGGGCGCCAGCTAGCATGCCTCCATTCATTTAGCAAAACAACAGAGAGAGAATATTTGTACTCCATAGTGCATAATGCCTTACTCATTACTGAGAGTTAATTTACTTTTATTTTTCCACATATAGTGTCTGTTTAGTTTTTTCTTTTACTAGGCAGTCCTTCAAAAGAAAAAAAACAGTTTTTTCAAATTGGAGTAATGTTTATTCACCCTTAAATTCCTTTCAGACAGTTAATGCATTTGCCATTTGCCTTTGGTTTTATGTGAGGCTTGTTTGGGTAATGGCTGTGACTCTAATCACATCAAAATCGAATGGCCCGAGGGGACCAGCTATTTACTGGTACTGTTCTACTACATAATGTTAAACAAGTGTTTTGCACAGAGTATTGTTTACAATTTGTCTGTTTTCTTTCTTGCTATAGCTACTTCTGCTGGTCCTTCTCGGCAGGATAGAGCAGCCGGCTGCAGCAGCAAAAGCTATAGGCCACACTGGCCGTCATTCCATCACTGCTGCCCCTCCCCTGATTTCCAGACTGCACCTTTCAACGTCGCGTCCTGCAGAGGCTGGAGCGCATAGAAGCCAGCAGGAACAGATGGAGGGTTACCACAGAAAGCTACTAACCCGCTGTGTTTAATGCCCTCTGTTGGACAGGGACAGTTTGGACTTTAGTTTTTGTTGGACATTTTGGACATTAGTTTGGGATGGGGAGATTTGTTTGGGGAGAGGGGTGGGTGAGTTGTGGGTTGAAGGCGGTGGGTTCTATTGTATTGTTAAAATGGGTAATAAATATTTATTTTACTTTATTTATGCCTCAAATCTTTTATTGGGTGTTTTACTTTGCACTGCTGCCTTTTAGTGCAGGCTGTTTTTAAAATCTGCCTATAGTGTATAACAATTAGTTATGCAGTACCCTTGTCCTACTACTATCCTACTCTCTACAGTCTGCAACTATATTGACCACTAAGGGGAAGGGGGGTTGCATTGCCTATATTGCCTACAACAACTCTGCGTAGTTCTCTTACCTGAATAGATGAAACGAGGGATGCATGGTTTCCCAAAGTTCCATCTTACTTATGGTGGTGGTAATAGTAGCAAGCTAGCGCACTAACAGTGACAGAATCTGAAGTGAGGTACTACTCCGACCTAGGTGAACTCCAACTGTAGGTTTAATCAGAAGGATTATTCATCCAAGGCAATTAAATTGAAATAAAAACACTGAGTTAGTGGGACAAGGTTAAGTGTTTACGCAACACAATGCCTGAATGACGATGCTGACGAATGATGTTCTTCAATATCTAAAATATCACTCACTTTTTATGTATGGGTGGGTAAATGGGCCCAGTGTGGGCTATTGTTCAGGTAATAAAACGGACAATCCTCTAGTGAGTTGGTGTTGCATTCACCACACCCGCCCCACCAAGTGTGTGATCAGTTAATGGTGTCAATAAATCACTCAGCCTAGGGGATGAGGGTTAGGGGTTTGATTAATTGATGGGAAAGGGGATTTGCAGAAAGGTGTGAAAAAGACAAACACTACACAAAGAAAAATTCATCTGGGCAATGAGCAGCCAACCATCATCAATTTGGCCTAGAAGGAAATGAAGGAATGAGTATGACACAGTTAAGTTAAATGCATTGCAAACAGTCCCCCAACCCCAGAGGCCCAAAGTTATTAAATTATTATATATCTATATGTTCGGTCACCTAGGTTTGAAAAATAGTAAATACAAATTATGGAGGAGTGAAGCAAACCCACACAGATCTAAAAAATGATTCTTAAAAGAAAAATGATACTGTATATTGCCAAATTGGGTAGTGCATCAGCATTCTTCTTGGATTGTCTGTCAATCTTGCTTGCCTGGCTGAAGTGGTCCAGTAAGGTAAGTATGAGTGTTATAGTGCTTTTGTCTTTTGTTATGCAGGAGAAGAGAAGGCATGAAGATGTAAAACAGAAATGATATTGATGGAGCTTAGATTTCACCTAGATTATGCATTGCTCTGATTTAAGTTTCAGACAAACTGCATTTTAAAATGGCACGCAGAATTTTGCTGCAAGTGAATACACATGACACATTAATGAGTCCTGGTCAAGATGCTTTCAGTCTAAAGTGCTTTCATGTAAAAACATGCTCAATAAATTAAACAGCCATGTTTAAATGTGAATAATTGGGGTTTAATCTCACTATAGTATGTACATTAATTTAGAAAATGTGTTTTGCACTTTCTGATTTAACATGTGTATTTGCAGTGTAGAAAAACTTGTGATTTCAGTTTCCTTTAGAAGGCTCACTGTGGTCTCTTTAGCCTTAAAGATAAGAATGGAATGTGTGTTCTCTCCTCCCAAATCCTTTTCCTTGTAATCTACTCCCCCTGTTCCCGTCTCAAAAGACCTTGGCTTTGTATCATATTTAGACAATGCATGTTCAGTTCATAACACATCTTTCTTATAATATGAATTAATTGATCAACCATGCACCAACACTACACGTGGGGCAAACGCATTTTGCATGAAAAGATATCTAAAACATTAGAGCATGTTGCTATGAGCATGTATTAACTGTTTGCGCTTTGAAAATTTGCACTGGTGCACGTTTATGCTTTGTTGTACAATGCACATTTTGCATGTTGTGCACCAATAATAGAAAAGCTGCTTTAAATTAATAGCTTTCGCTAGGTAATAATTAATACAGGGTATTAGAATGGTGGGAGGTGAACATAATGGGCTTTACTTCATAAATTAATATTCTTTTGTGTTTGTTTTGCTTGAGTATACATTTGGGCCCACAATAAAATGGCTGCCTAAGAATCCAGCATTGCTGAGAATTGTTAGCAGTGTGCTGAATAAGAGACGCATGCGCAGAAGAATGTGCCAGCTGCATGAACTGCCAAGTGCCTCAAGTGAAGACACATAGGTCAAGGCCATAGTGATCTGCACACTCTTGTCACCGTGCCAATGTACCAGTGTTTGTGGGAGAGTGTCATCCCTGCGTGCGATGTGAAAGCAAGGCAGAAATAGACTGATACATTTTTGTCGCTTAGATGTTGCAATATTGTATAATTATTGATGGTGGTACATATGACTGTATTTAGCCTTAACGCTTCCTTTGTTAAAACCGGTATGGGTTGGACTTGCGATGGGAACAGGATGATGAGACCCCTATGTCACCTGTGCTAATTAATCACAGTGCGAGTTTCTACTGAAACTGCAACATTATTAGTGTAATCAGCCAAGAATTAGGGTATAAATAATGACCCCTTAGGGGCGTGTCAGGAGAGATCTGACCAGACATCATTCGGGTTAGGTACGTGAACATCACGGGTGCAGCCTGGGAGGAGATTGCGTCCGAGGAGAAGCCAAGTGAGAGGAAGGGGGGGGCAGGCCATGCCCAGCTTCTATGCTGGACACAGGGTGGGGAGGCTCTGCTCATTATTTTTGGCAGGACACTAGACAGATTCTATGAAGCCATAGAGAGAAGGAGGGGCAGCATCTGCGGGGGCCATGTGCAGCTCCTGACACAGAGAGACAGATGAAGAGACCAGCGCAGAGAGAGCAGCTGATAGAACAAATTTAGATTTAGATGCTAAAACTTTAAATTTCATGCTTTGACTAACTGGCTTTGAAAAGATTTATTTGTCTTATGCATTTATTTCTCTTTATGGGAGATTTTTTGCCAATTATTAATTATTGATTAGCCTTGCAAAACTCACTCTTGAATTATATTTTTCCTAAAACTCTTATGAGTTGCTGACTGACATTTTATTGCCTCATTTTCCTTCCAAAATGGAGTGCTTTGTATTCAGACTGTAATATGTTCTGTATTAATTCTATTTTACCTATTTTTCAATTCTGTAACCTGATTTGGAATTTGATTAATGAATAAAGAACCAGAGAACTTTAACTTTTGATTAGGAAATAAAACCCTTTGAAACTACTCACAACTCTCATTATTGCCTTAAGTATTAATTGCATTTGATCTTTCATGTTTATGTAAAGTCTCCTGATAATGATACATGGTGCCTAAGAATCCAGCATGGCTGAGAATTGTTAGCAGTGTGCTGAATAAGAGACGCATGCGCAGAAGAATGTGCCAGCTGCATGAACTGCCAAGTGCCTCAAGTGAAGACACATAGGTCAAGGCCTATCTCCTTTCAGTGGTAAACTAGAGGTAAATGGTGTTTTGCAATGAGAAATTACAGTGAAATTACAGCTGGATCAATATTGTAGAGTCAATGAGAAAGACAGAAGGTAAGCTTCATGTGGAGTGTACCAAAAAGACTCAGGCAGAGCAAGAGCATACTCCTTTGCAATCACTCATTTTATGAGATCAATTAAGTGAGAGCAATTACAACAACCACAAACAAGGGGCTGCATGTTTCTTGCTCATCAAATTTGCACCTGTCATGATCATCATCATGCCATTTAGCCTAGCACGTGCATAATGTGATGATGTGATGTGACATCATCACATGTCTATCTCCAGTTACCTACAAGTTAACAACAGGCCCTCCATCCAACCACATAGTTTCAAATTTGAGCCAGCCAGCACACACACTGAGCAGCATTGCATTTCCCAAATCAAGTAATCAATGCATCTCTCACCAGTCTACAAAGTTGAGTGGGCCTCTTAGAATCATCAGCATATTGGTAGTTGTTGTAGTCACGCCCTAAGTCCTTCCATCATCCTCCTGACTCCGAGTAACGAATATGCCCAACTCCATTCTGACGCCCAACACAAATGAGAGAGATTGACCTGTAGTGTAATTCTGTTGATGAACAACAAGAGAAACATTGAGTATTTTTTTGGGGTAGACTAGATTTGTGTTTGTTAGTTAAATGGACTGATTGGGTCTTTGAGGATTGTGAATAAAAAAACAAAGCAGTGTGGACCCGCCAAACAAATCTCGCTAAGAGTCAAAGTGGAAGGAAAAAATCACCTTCAGGAAAAAAAGGATCACTCATTAAGCCACCAACATTGTAAATCATCACAAACACAATCAAGCTTACGAATTATAGTTGAACACCTACCCTCACTGTCTGCCACTACATGAACCATCTCAACAATCACAAACAATCACTCATTAGTGCATTACTTACCTGTTCCACTTCAAGCACGGTGGGAACATTGCTGATCCTTTTTGATTCACACAACACACATTGGTAAACCTTGTAAATCAAATATTCTGGGGTAGTAATGCTAGGGGATGAAAGAAAGGATAGCCATTGGATGGAGGCAGGCATTGTCTCTCCAATGTCCTTGAAGGGAATGAAGGGGAGGCTTCTTCACTGCACACTGGTCCATCTCCAATCCAGCCATATATGTGCCTAAAATGGTGGGGATGCATTAGTCAGTGAGACACAAACAAACAAAATAATAATATAATGTTCCCTAGCTATATCCTTTTTTTTTTGGGGTCAAAGCAATTCAGCGATAGAATAGTTTATGGTGGCCCAGGCCTACTCAGTAGTCAGGGAAGTAAAGTTTGTCTTCAAACTCAGGTGGTTGGCCCAAAAGTTGGTCAGCTAATACAGTACCATGACCTGAATCTTACACTCATCCTCATCCTCCTCCTGTCGTACTTCAGGTATGGTGTAATTTGGTGGTATAAAGTGCTGATTCATTTTGATCATGGTTAATCGCTCCACATTTTGGGGTGAGAGACTGGTCCTTCTCACTGTGACAACTGTACCAGCTGCACTAAACACATGCTCAGCAGACACCCTAACAACCGGACAAGCCAGATACTTTATTGCCAGCCTGGTGAGCACTGGCCATTGGTGCCTCTTTCCATACCAATACACCAATAGGTTTTGATCCAGATAGACCTCTGTTGGGTCATCCAGATAGACCTGGACCATCCTCTTAATAGTCATTGCTGCTCCAACTTGCTCGACCTCTTTTGCCTTCACCTCTGCACTGGACGTAAGCCCTGCCTTTAGAAACCAATCAAATGCAGAGTTTGGAGTGGATGTTCCTGTTGATGTTGTTGTTGCTGGATTTCTTGTTGTTGGTTTTGGCTGCTGTGAGCCAACAGCACTGCCCTCAGGCTCTATAGATGTGGAAGGCTGCATCCCAGAACTTATTCCAGGGAGTGGGCCTCTAATTTTCAGCCATTCTTTTTCTTGGTCGCTAGCTTGCTCAGCAATCCACGTCTTGTAGTTTGAAATATCCCAATCTGAAAAAGGAATGAAAGTGGCCAGTAATTTAGATACTTTATTTCCAGCCTGGTGAGCACTGGCCATTGGCGCCTCTTTCCATACCAATATCAATACACCAATAGGTTTTGATCCAGATAGACCTCTGTTGGGTCATCCAGATAGGCCTGGACCATCCTCTTAATAGTCATTGCTGCTCCAACTTGCTCGACCTCTTTTGCCTTCACCTCTGCACTGGACTTAAGCCCTGCCTTTAGAAACCAATCAAATGCAGAGTTTGGAGTGGATGTTCCTGTTGATGTTGTTGTTGCTGGAGTTCTTGTTGTTGGTTTTGGCTGCTGTGAGCCAACAGCACTGCCCTCAGGCTCTATAGAAGTGGAAGGCTGCATCCCTGAACTTATTCCAGGGAGTGGGCCTCTAATTTGCAGCCATTCTTTTTCTTGGTCGCTAGCTTGCTCAGCAATCCACGTCTTGTAGTTTGAAATATCCCAGTCTGAAAAAGGAATGAAAGTGGGCAGTAATTTTTTGTACTGTGTTTCAAGAATTGTGGCACAGATGTAATGTTTGGATGACACAATGTCTCTGCAGCCTTGTATTAACAGATTAGCGAAGGATTAAGCTCTCCACCAATTCATGTACATCTGTTTTTTCGTCACCACACCTGCGTACATTTCAGACATCTCCTTTTACCTGTTCCCGGGCTTTGAAAGCATGGCTGAAATGAGTGCAGATTCTTCTGCATGTGGACAGTAAGTTGCTGATAAGGTCTTCTTTTTTGAGAAAGTCCTGTACAATGATGTTGATGCAGTGTGCCAAACACAGGACACTGAAATAGCCACTATCTGACATGGCCTTAACTATATTACTGCCATTGTCTGTGGCATCCATTGTGAAGCCATAAGGGCTGCAGCCATTTAAAGACCTTGTTAAAGTCATCCAAGATGTTTGCTTCTATATGGGATTTCACCATGGTGAATATGGCTACTGTTGCATGCTTCCAAGAACCATTAAAAATTTCAGCAGTGTCAACACCTGCAGATATCATTTCTTTAACCCCCACAAAAGAGATCCAGTGTGCAGTGATGCACATGTACTCAGTGGCTTGGCAACTGGTCCATATGTCTGTCAACAGATGGATAGTGTGACCAGCACTCTGCTGTAAAGCTTATCCAACCAATTCCAGCACACCCTTTTGTAGCACTGTAATAGCAACTCTGGCAAAATAGGTCCAGCTGGGAACCTTCTATTTCGGGCAGATGGCCACCACAAATTCTATAAAACCCACTCCTTCCCCAAAAGAAAAAGGGAGGCGGTCCAGTGCTAACATTTTAGCCATCTTCTTGTTGTACAAACATGCCATTGGGTCATTGCGTTCGTACTGCCCTTCTGCCTAAACATGCCAGGAATAGTAGCCTGGATTTTTTTTCTTTTCTGGTGCCACTGATGCAGGCAACTTCTTGAGAGCAGAATGTACGCCTCCCAGCGGATTGGGTGGTGTTTTTGCAAATGGGTTGTTTGGCCTCCGGTACTATAGTTTTTTCCAAGCTTACCCAAACTAACACTTGCTTTGCAAATAGAGCATATGGCAATGTTCAGCTCCTTATTGCTAACCGTAAAGAAGTCCCAAACTGAGGGGGGTCGACTTTCTGACACTGGTGCCACTGCCAATGTCGGAAGAAGTGGCGGTAGGTGGCTGTTTTGATGTTTGCCTCTCTGCAGTGCCTACTTCTACTGAGGTAGTTGTGGATGTAGGTTGCAGAGGCCTTGCAAATATGGAAGCTGGCAGTGGTGGTGGTGATATCTGTGCCACATCCCTCAGAGTAAGTTGAGATGGGGTAACATCACTCTCCACTGTGCCTGGGCTAAAATCCATGATGACTGGGTTGTCATCATCCTCCTCTTCTTCATCCATAACTCTAAGGCTTTCAGGAACCTTCCTTTTCACTAGTGTCTCCTGACGTATCTCAGACTGAGGCGGCATCCAAGTGGAGTCTTGATCATCGGAAGGGGGCTTGGAGAAGAAGATAGTGGAGTACCCTTCTTTGTTCTTGCTGGCGATCTGGAGGACAATGGATCTTCTGAAAGAGGGGCTTCTTTTACTTCCTCAGTTTAAAGCTCAATATTCTGAAGTGCTCCTACTTGGGCTGCTGGCTGTGGCTGTTGTTGCCCTCTTAGCTGAGTTTCCAGCAACGATTGGGTACTACTATGCAAAAGAGATAACTCCAACTCAGCATGACTGCTTGCCAGTGTTGCCTTGATTAGAGTGGCTGCCTCTCTGCCAGACATGGGCTTGGGTCTAGTTTGGGGTGGGGCCACTGATACAGGAGTGCTGCTTCGAGCTTGCTCCCCAGAGGACAGTGCAGCAGCAACAAGTATTTGCCTGAAAAATGTCTGGGGCTCCTTCTTATCACTGACCACTTTCTTAGTAGCACCTTTCTTTAGGGCCTTCTTGAAGCTGTCAGTTGGCAGTGGCACTTAGCTTCACAAGCTGAAGAGATGTCCATGTTGTGTGGTCACACATCATGATGTGCATTGGTCTTCTGTCTGGAAGTACTGTGGGTGATGTCTCTTTTCTTGTGCACCTAAAAGCAAACAAGCAAGAAGAACATCAGTGAAACGTGGCATTGTTGCAGTTGAATTAGTAGTACAAACAATATCATTTAGTGTGGTTTCTTAAGTTATAAATAATTAACCACAATACAGAATATTCATTCGTAAAACCACGCCAACATAATCTTTCATGTACACTCAGGAAGGTTAAGAAGGAGTAACAACATATAGATGTAACTGTTTGCTTTATTTGCATCACATTGAGATGTGGCACTCAGGAAGGTGCAGGTGACAATGGAATAATCCTTAGAAAATGAATGCTGTTTTGAGGCTGTGCGCCTATGGCAGATATGGAGTTGATGGATGTCAGGAAAATGTGAAAAAGAATATTTACAATTGTTTTAAAAAAATTGTTTGTGAAAAAATTATCAAACAAATAAAAAGTAATAAAATATAATTGCTGATGTACTAGGGAACTACCATGAGAAACCCATTGGGATTTAGAAGGCAAGGAGTGGTGCAGGTGAAAAATGCAAAAAAGTTTGTAATGTTATAAAACACTGTTCATACAATACTTTTAGTATGAACATTGAGCTAATAAACCTCAAGAATAATAATTTATTAAACTGATATCAGGAAAAAGTAAAAAATAAATAAGCACAAAAAAAGCTTAAGCCTCTACATACAAAATAACATTGAAAACTAATGGTTGCACACAACGGCCACATGGTCACACAACAAGCAAGGAGGCAAGGCCACAACAAAGAACAGATGCAGGCCTATGGCAAAAGCACAATGGCTGGCTACACAAAATGGCCACCAGCCACACAGTCATACAACAATAAAAACCAGCAAGGAGGCATGGCCACAACAAAGAACAGATGCAGGCCTATGGTAAAAGCACACTGGCTTGCTACACAAAATGGCTGCAAGCCACATGGTCAAAAAACAAGCAGGAGGCATGGAAAATAAAGTACACATACAAGGCCTAGGAACACTGACTATAAAAAATGGCCACTGGCCACATGGCATGGGGAACAAAGACAAATGGTGGCCCTTGGCAAGCGCACTCACACACTGGCCAGAGAAATTAGGCATGGTAACACAGGAGAAAACAACATTAATTCAGCAATGCCAAAAACTAAAATTAACTGAGCTAAAAAGTTTTACAACAACACACATACTCCAAAGGCATCAAATATATTACCCCACCTATACACTGTTTGCAAATAAAAAATGTGAAATACCCCCAAAAAACACACTTTGTAATTTAATCCAATGCCAGATATTGGCCTGAATTATGCTTCAATTCAACAGACACCACAGAAACAGTTGTTTCATGCACCCATGACTAGTACTGGGCCTACTGGCTGGAAGACCCATTGGCAGACTAGGTCACATAGTGAATTAAATGAATATTGCAAATGGATTAAAAATCATAGAGAAAATGTATTGAACTGTGCAATATTTTTCCTTTATAAATGAAGAAAAATTGCTTGCAAACAAATAACTAGACTCCTACTGAAACTGCATGCCACCCACCATAGTAAATTAAAAAATCTAATAAAAGTACAAATAAATCCTGGTGTATGCCCGCTATCAAAGAAACCCCTTATACAACAGTTTTTCAACTTACTTGTGATTTCACAAAAACAAACTCCTCAAATCCAAAGTTATGTATGCAGCATACATGATCCTTCCAGTTCCAAATCCGAATTATAAGTGACCAAGAGGTGGACAAAGCACTGGGTGGAGCTTGCTGGACAGGAACAGGAATTTGGAGTCCCTGGGGCACTTCCTCCTTGTTGAAAAAAAAGTAAAAATAAAAATGGCTCCTTGCACAAAAAAGCAATTTGAACAATCCATTTGAAGTTTTTTAACTCCAAATTGTCTTTTTGAGGACATTAGCTGCTTCTCGCTGAGAGAATCTTCCCCAGGTTGCTGCCACGGTCGATCATGTTCACTTACTACACAAAAGAAGCACCAGAAGTCACTGACATAGCCTAAAGCTATGGTTGGGGATGCAAAATCTCGCACAAGCTTGTGGGCAGCTAGAAAGTCTTGGGGGTCCTCGCGAGCGCTGGCAAGTCTTGTTGCACTCCCGCATTCGCGAAACAATGATAAAAGGACGCCAACAGAAAAACATCTCTGCTACATTAACTCTGTGTTCTGCGCAGAATGCGGAGTTGCTGAATTCCGCAAACTCCGCAAGCGGAGTTTAACGCCCAGGCCTAGCCATGTGCGATGTAATATGTAAGGTTATAAGCAGTGCATTGCGGGGGCATAAGTTATGGTTAGCTCAGGTAACTATAACTGCTGAATTTCTATGGTTTTGTATGAGTGAAATCTGAGCCTAACTATAACTTCCCTGTAACCTTTGTTTTTTTCATGGAATTTCTAAGGTTTTTTCCAATCTCTGTAACCTTTGGTTTTGTCAGTAATCTTTTGCGTGTTTTTAATGTTATTTCAAAACTGTAACTTTTAGCCTTGAGAGTGAGTGTTTGAGTGAGTGCATGAGTTTCTCAGTGGGTGTGTGAGTGAGTTTGTGAGTGTCTCACTGGGTCTGTGAGTGAGTGCATGAGTGCCTGAGTGGGTTCTGCTTGTTTTATGCCTTTCTCTGCTCACCTTTGACCTCTATTTTGCCCCTTTGCTGACCTTTATTTTTCCTCCTTCTGCTGGGCCTGGGTGGAGTTTGTGGAGTTTCATTCTGTAGAGTTCCACGGAGTTATCAAAAAACTCAGCCAAGTTCCATGAGCGGGCAGACTATTGCTCTGCTACCCCTAATTAAGTCCCCTTGAATGCTGAGAGTAGTTGTGGGCCACAAAACCAGTGTTGTTGCCACCAGCCAGTCCCCCACAGTTGGATTGCTTAGACCTCGTCGAGGCCCCTCCTCCTTTCTCAACCACTCTACAAATGCGCCTATTGGCACACAACTGGTTGGGGGATGAAGTCTGTTAAAGTGAGTCCTTTACTGAGAAGAAAACAGACTCTCCAGGAATAGTGATAACCGCAGGTTTATTAAGTATCACAGCAGCAGAGACCCCATCCACATCAAAGCCAGATCTAACTGACTTATTTACAGAACTCCACATTCCGACATAGCAACCAATCCACATTCTAAATCTCTTATATCATTGCCTGGATACCAACACTCTGCCTGAAAGATAAATACAGAACACCACAAATTCCCCTTGGCTGCTGAGGGTCCTTGGGGGCCAAGAACCCCTATTGTTGCCAGAAGTAAGTCCCTCACAGCAGGATTGCTGAGACCTCATTGGAGGTCCCGCCCCCCCTTTATTCTGCCTCTTTCTATTTGTTTCTCACCTTGATCTTGCCTTTTTCTGCTTGTTGATGACCTTTATTCTACCTCTTTCTGTATGTTTCTGACCTATATTCTGCCTCTTTCTGCTCATTTCTCACCTTTATCTTGTCTCTTTCTGCTCATTGCTCACCTTTTCTGCCTGTTTCTGTTCGCTTCTGATCTTTATTTTGTCTCTTTCTGCTTGCTTCCCACCTTTATCTTGACTCTTTCTGCTCATTACTGAATCTTTATCCTGCCTCTTTCTGCTAGTTTCAGACCTTTATGTTGCCTCTTTCTCTTCTTTTCCCCCGGGACCACGGAAAGAGCTTTAAGGCCTCAACGGTCCAAGCCAGTTTCCTGCCTCCTGCGGGAGCGAGCATTGCTCTCACAGACAGGGAGCTGCTAAACATGCAGCTCTCTGTCTGTGAGAGCAACCCTTTCATCTGTTTCCCTACAGGCTTCACAGCAGGCCCGCTTTACAGCAATTATTGGCTGCAGGAGGGAGGCCGCGCAGCCCCCTCCTTCTTTGGGGTGGTGGTTGTCCCTGCTCCATACATGGCCCCAGAGGGGGGCCGCGTGGCCCCCCTTCCAGTTTTAATTATATTTTAGGCCTCTGGGAAGGTGGTGGCCCCCGGGGGGGGAGTGAAGCCCTCCATTGTTTTTAATTTAGCCTTCGGGAGATGGTACCCAGGGCTTGAACCCCTTAAGGAGGGGGGTTCCTATGGCCCCCCTCCAACTTAAACAAAAAGTCTTGAGGAGGTGGTGGTTCCCGGGGTTCAAAAGAGCCCAGGATGAGGGTCTGTGTGGTCTCCAAACATTATATTAAAAATTCCTGGGGAGATGGTGGTCCTGGGGCTTACAAGAGCCTCAGGAGGGGACCCGGGCACGCCCCTCCATTAATTAATCCAGCATGCCCCCAGGACCTGGCCCACCAGGGGCTATGTAGTAGAGAATCACATTTGACTGTGCTTCTCTTCACAATATTTTCAGTGTGAGCCATGGATCCAATGCCACTGCTGCAGAAAAATCAAAAAATACTTTTTAAATGCTTTTTTTCCCCCAGGAGGGGTCCCTATGAGACCTCCCCCCCCGACAAGCCCTAGGGGGTTAGGGTATTCCTACCCTCCCTCCTTCTCTTTTTTTGAACCTTTTTAAGCCGAGTCCCAAAATGGCAGCCTACACTTTGTGGTTGAAGTGGTGGCAGCCAATCACATTTCAGCACGGGGACTGTTGGATCCTCGTCCCTATATATCCTTATTTAAATTTCCTTCATTATCTTCAAAACTACTAAACAGATTTACACAAAATAACAAAAAGGGTGCTTTCTGGACCAAGAGCTAACTTTCTGCCAAATTTGGTGTAATTCCGTCCAGCAGTTCAGGCTGTAGTCTCAAATAAAATCTCTATGGGGATAAATATGGGAAACATACTTTTTTTGAACCGCACTTTTATCGGCCCACGCTTGATGGATCACCCCAAAACTTTCCACGCACAAGAATCATAGGGGCACTTTTTTTTGTGAAAATATTGTGAAGATTCATCAAATGGTTCCAAAGATAAAGGCAAGTAAAAAAATGCTTTTCCTATGGAAACTATTACTACCTACTGGCGAGTGCCAGTGGGTATATATATATATATATATATATATATATATATATATATATATATATATATATATATATATATATATATTATCTACTGGCGGTCGCCAGTAGATAGTTATAGTTACAACCTATTATCCATAGGAAATCCGCGACATTCTATTTGAAATAACTCTCTTGCCGGTTGACGTATCTTCGCGAAATTTTCAAACTTCGTGGGGCGCTCCGGTCCGCTCCTACCCTGAAAGTCTCAGGGTGATACGTCAAGCGGGGGCCGAGAAAAAAGGGGGGTCCCAAAACGCGTTTTCCCCATGCATTTTCCCATTGGAAACTTTAGACACAGCTACAGCCTGAACTGCTGAACGGAATTACACCAAATTTGGCAAAGAGGTAGTTCTTGGTTCAGAAAGAACCCTTTTGTTAAATGGTGTAAATCCGTTCAGTAGTTGCTGAGAAAATGAAAAGTAAAAAGTTAGTGATATCTAGGGACGAGTAGGGTCCGCGTACCCTCCCGATCACGAGCTGCATGTTAATTGGTTGTCAGCTGGCTGTCAACATTCCGATTCAGGAAATGTTGGCAGCCATTTTGTCCCTCGGTAGAACCGAGGGACAGAAACAAGTGCGCAAAGCGCACAAAGGGGGCAGGGTAGAAACACCCTGACCCCTAGGTTTGCTCAGGGGGTCCCACAAGGACCCCTGGGCAAAAAAAAAATAATAATTTTTAAAAATCGGCAGGATGCGCTCAGGGTGCGCGAATCCTGCCGGAGAATCGAGCGCGGTCTCCCGCGCTCGATAGTTAATTGGCCCCCGGGTGGCCCAAGTCCCGGGGGCATGGTGGGGGATAATTTAATGTGTGGGGGCCTCAAAGGGCCTCCCAAGCCCCGGGGACCACCACCCCCGGGGCTTTTTTTAAAAATGGTGCGGGAGGGCTCTGAGCCCTCCCGCAGCCCCGGGGACCACCACCTCCCCGGGCTTTTTACATACATTATTAAACTCTGTGTGGGGGGCTCCAGCCCCACACGCCCGGGGACCACCACCTCCCCGGGGCACTAAACATTTTAATATGGGGGTCCGTTACGGACCCCAGAGCCCCGGGGACCACCACCTCCCGGGGCTGTGTACTGAATGGGAGGGGGCCGCGCGGCCCCCTCCTGGAGCCCTTGATGGCCCTGGGGACCACCACCCCCAGGGCCGGCTCCTGCAGTGTCCCGGGTGCCTACCCCGGGACACTGTAGTTTGCTATGGCAGGACGGGAGCCTCGCGGCCCCGTCCTGCCATAGCAAACTGCTTTGGATATTGGAAGAGAGAGCAGGAAACCTGCTCTCTCTTCCAATATCCAAAGCGATTGCTTTTCCACATGGGGAGCAGCATGTCAGCTGCTCCCCATGTGGAACAGCAATGCCGGCTCCCAAGGGACGTGGGGAGCCGGCGGGACTGTGGGGGATTGGGGACCCCCCACAGTCCCCAACGGAGAGGGCCAGCCCCGGGGATGGGGTCCCCGGGGCAAGTAGGGATCGGGAGGGGGCCACGCGGCCCCCTCCCCAAAAAAGAGGAAAATTAAAAAAAAAAAAAAATGGAAAGGCCGGCCCCGGGAGATGGGGTCCCTGGGGCCTTAAAATGCCCAGAGGAGGGGGGCCACGCTGCCCCCTCAAAAAATAAATATAGAGGCCATGCCCCGGGGATGGGGTCCCCGGGGCCAATACAGGCCCAGGGAAGGGGGCCACGCGGCCCCCTTCCCGTTTTTTTTTTTTAAAGGTAATTTAAAAAGGTGTAAGGCCCTGGGGGATGGGGTCCCCAGGGCCCAAAAAAAGAAAAAAGGAAGGGGAGAAAAAAAAAAAAACGATCGGGCCCGCAGGCCCCGCCCCCTTCCTTCACCACTCTGCAAACGCGCCCTGGCGCGTTTGCAGAGAGGGCGAATTCCCCTTGAATACTGGGGGTCCCTGGGGCCAACTAGCCCACCAGGTACCTCCAGTATGCGCCAGGGGCTGCCTTGCAGAGAGGTGTACAGAGGCCACGCCCTTTTTACACCTCTCTGCAACGCAGCTCTGTGGCGCTTTTTGGAGGTATATGGTGGGCTAGTTGGACTCCGGGGACCCTCAGGATTCAAGGGACTTAATCCCCCAACTTAAAACGCGCCACGGGCGCGTTTGCACAGTGGTGAAGGGAGGGGCGGGGCTTCAGGTGACATGTGTGCAAACAGGCCCCGTGGCGCGTTTTAAGATGGGAATTAAATCCCCTTCAATCCTGAGGGTCCCTGGGGGCCAACTAGCCCAACAGGTACATCCAGAATGCGCCACAGAGCTGCGTTGCAGAGAGGTGTAAAAGGGGTGTGGCCTCTCTACACGTCTCTGCAACGCAGCCCCTGGCGCATATTGGAGGTTCCTGGTGGTATAGTTGGCCCCTAGGGACCCTCAGGATTCAAGGGGACTTAATCCCCCAACTTAAAACGCGCCACGGGGCGCGTTTGCAAAGATGTCACCTCAGGCCCCGCCCCTCCCTTCACCATTGTGCAAATATTCCTCTAAAATCAGCCGAAATAGGAATTCCGATTTACTCACCTGTTATCAGGAGAGACCTCAGTGCTGCATCTTTCAGCCCAGTACTGATCCTGAAAAGTAATTTTAACCGTACTTACCGGTAACTTGAATTTCATTCATAGGCTAACATTGACTGGTTTCACTTGGAAATTCTTCTAAGTGTGGAGTTTTGGAACTTTAAAATATTCCTCTAAAATCAGCCGAAATACGAATTCCGATTTACTCACCTGTTATCAGGAGAGACCTCAGTGCTGCATCTTTCAGCCCAGTACTGATCCTGAAAAGTAATTTTAACCGTACTTACCGGTAACTTGAATTTCCTTCATAGGCTAACATTGACTGGTTTCACTTGGAAATTCTTCTAAGTGTTGATTTTTGAAACATACAAATATTCCTCTAAAATCAGCCGGAATCTGAATTCTGATTTACTCACCTGTTATCAGGAGAGACCTCAGTGCTGCATCTTTCAGCCCAGTACTGGTCCTGAAAGGTAATTTTAACCGTACTTACCAGTAACTTATATTTTCTTCCATAGGAATCCATTGTCTGGTTTTCAGCAGAAAACTTTCAAAGTGTCGATTTTCACAAACTACAAATATTCCTTAAAAATCGCCTGTATGACTTAAACGCATTCATTCAACTGTTTACAGGAGATGCACCAGTGCTGGATCCAGGATCCAACACTGAGTAAGAAAAAGTAACGATAACAGTTTTTACCTGCTAAGTGAATTTCCTTCCATAGGATAACATTGGTGATTCTATGAGAAAAAGTTTCCAAGTGTCAACTTTTAAAATACAATAATATTCCTTAAAAATCACGACTGTAACCAAAACGCTTTTACTCAACTGTTTACAGGAGATGTACCAGGACTGAATCTAGGATCCAGTCCTGTGGTTAGAAAAGTAATCCATAAAGTAACTAATTGCATTTAACTAGAAATTCACATTGAGCTGAATGTTGCATTGTGTTTGAAAATGTGTTGCCCATTGCAACAACTGTAACTACTGTACTTAAAAGTCTATTGCCTATCTGCAAAGTATTTAAACTAAAGTAATTCATTAAGAGAAAGTATTTTTTGTAATGTAATGTATAATGTAATTACAATGTAATTTAAAAAATAAAATATGTAAAAAAAAATTGTTTCTAAAAATGTACTAAATCAGTATGAAAAAAATTAATATAACAATTAATACATTTAAAAATTGTCATTTACAAAACCTTTGAAATTCACTAAAAAAACGTAGGTTTCAGGCACGTTATAGTTAGAAATTAGCATTTAAAAAACCTTTGAAATTCACTGAAAAAACCATAGGTTTCAGACACGTTATAGTTACAAATTAGCATTTAAAAAACCTTTGAAATTCACTGAAAAAACCATAGGTTTCAGACACGTTATAGTTACAAATTAGCATTTAAAAACCTTTGAAATTCACTGAAAAAACCATAGGTTTTAGGGACAGTTATAGTTACTTGGACATTGCACTCGTACAAAACCCGTGAAATTCCCCGTTATAGTTAGTTCAGCTAACTATAACTCGCGCCCCGCAATGCACTGCTGATGACGTCACATATTACATCACTCATGACATGGTCAGTGACATCACTGATGACATCACTGATGACATCTCAAATGACATCACTGATGACATCATCCACGTGATAATCTGATGCACCTCCTCACACCCTAATATAACCTTTGATACACCCACTCTAAATTACAGACTGCCATTCGCAAAACCATAGACACTCCAACACCAATAACTACATACCCACTCACTGATTCTTAGGTCTACACACACACATCCACTCACTCACCCGTACAGTCACTCATACTTACGGTCACTCAGTACAGGACTATCATATGCACTCTTACTCCTATATAGACACTCAAACAACGCCACTCATCCATAGAGATACTCACACACCTAGTCAGTCATGCAAATAATTAAACACACTGCCATTTACTCACCTATACAGTTATACACACACCAGCTCACTTACTGATACAAATAGTAGCACATTGTTACGCTCTTATACAATCACTGATACAAGCACACAATCATCCATACAGCCACTATCACAATCACTCACTCTTGCTTATAGCTATTTATATACTCCAACACACATATATACTGCCTTTCACATATGTAGTTACTCACACATGTACCACTGGGACATACATTCACTCACTAACACACTCTTACACACACTTACCCACCCATACAGTCTATCACAGATGCACTCTTGAAACCATCCACCCAGTGATTCACCCACTCACACATCTATGCACAGAGTTGCACACACCCCTCCCACACAAACACTCAGGCACCCATACAGATACTCAGACAAGCATTCAATAACTCATATAGACACTCATTTAGCTATTCACAAACACATGCAGCCACTTACACAGCAACAGACAGACGGATACAGACATACACCCAGTTTAGTCACTAACCCATGCATTCAGTAAGATACGTTAAATCACTCACTTATAGAGTCAGTCACGCACCTACTAAATCATCCATACAGACACTTACACACCCACTCATTCTTCAATACGTCTTTTCCTATATATTTTAAAAATATTTAAACTTTACAGAAACACACAGTCACTGGATGATGTCATCAGTGATGTCATTTGAGATGTCATCAGTGATGTCATCAGTGATGTCACTGACCATGTCATGAGTGATGTAATATGTGACGTCATCAGCAGTGCATTGCGGGCGCGAGTTATAGTTAGCTGAACTAACTATAACGGGGGAATTTCACGGGTTTTGTACGAGTGCAATGTCCAAGTAACTATAACTGTCCCTAAAACCTATGGTTTTTTCAGTGAATTTCAAAGGTTTTTTAAATGCTAATTTGTAACTATAACGTGTCTGAAACCTATGGTTTTTTCAGTGAATATATATATATATATATATATATATATATATATATAGCGAGTAGGTAGTTATAGTTAGGACCTAGTTTCGATTGGAAAAGCATTTTTTGACTTGCTTACAACTTTGGCACAGTTTGACGAATTGTCATGAAATTTTTCCCAAAAAAGTGTCCTACTCATTCTGGTTGTGGATAGAAAGTTTCAGGGTGATCCGTTGAGCGGGGAGGGGTCAAGAAAAAAGGGGGGGCAAAAAGTATGTTAAAAAAAAATGAAGGGGAGGGTAGGAATAACCTGACCACCTGGGCCTGGTAGTGGGATCCCCAGGAACCCAACCAGGCCAAAAAGCACTTTTTTAAAGATTTTCACTGCAGGAAGATTCGCAAATTCCTGCAATTTTTTATTTCTAAAAGCATTGTCTCCTATGTTTGTTTATATTTCAGCCCCCCGGTGGGAAAGGTCCTTGGGGCATTGTTTTTTTTATAAATGTGGAGCTCCTAAGAGCCCCAGGGACTACCACCCCCCCATGTATTGATATTTAAATTAGAGGGGGGGCAGCGTGAACACCACTACCAAGGCAGCAGAGAGCCCCGGAGACCACCACCTCCCGAGGCTCAATTATTGTATAGGGGGGCATACAGACCTCCCTCATAGGGCTGTTTGGAGCCACTGGGACCACCAAATGCCTGGGGACCCCCCTCCTTGGCCCTTTAGGGCCCCGGGGACTACCACCTCCCTGGAGCCAGAAATACAAAATAGAGAGGAATGGGGCTTCACTGCCCCCCTCCTGGGCTGTATTCGGCCCCTGAGATTACCATCTCTCCGGGGAAGGCCCTTCAAATTGAAAGGAGGGGGTCAGCATGGTCCCTCTCCTGGAGCCATTAATGGCCCTCTGGACCACCACACCCAAAGCCGGCTCACTGTGCCCTGGGGTGCGGACCCCCGGGACACAACTGTTTGCTTCTGCTTGGCAGGAGCTTTGATAGCTCCCGCCAAGCGAGAGCAAACATTAAATATGCTCCCAGTGGGCAGAAGCAGGAAAATTTCTATAGCTTGCTGGGAGGGGAACTTTACAGATGAAAGGATTACTCCCACATCCAGGGAGCAGCATTTGTGGCTGCTCCCTGCATGTGGGATCAATGCTGGCTCTCGCTGGAGGTGGGGAGCCAGCAGGGACCGCCGGGGCATTGAGCCTTCCCCTATGGTCCCCAGCACTGCAGACTGGGTTCCCTGGGTGGGCTTCAGGGCACCCAGGATCAAAAGGCCAAGCCCCAGGGGATGGGGTTCCCGGCGCCGAACCACGCCTGGGGAAGGGGGCTGCACAGCCTCCTTCCCTTAAATCCATATGGTGAAGATTCACCTCTCTGTAGTTTCATCATCTTCTCTTGATGAGGATTCTTGACATAACAGATTTGGGGATGAAGACGCTCTGGGAAAAATCACATTGCCGAAATTATATGCACACAAGGTGACTGAAGACATTACCTTGTGGTCCTTTACGCAGCTGTAGTATAGAATATGCACCAGACATTTGCCCAACGAGGTAGCACCTACTAATTAACCAGTAGAAAGTACTCCAGTTGGGTAGACATTTTCGGCAAAACTGTGTACTCATCTTGGAAAAAAGTAGATTCTGTTATGGGCTGGCCGTGATGCTCATTCCATAGAAATTAAACCTCAACGGAAAGCACTTACAAATGTAAACACAGTAGGTGCTCCAGTTGAACCTCCACTTCTGTAAAGAACAAATGATCCTAACTTCTTGTGTTGGCAAGGGCAAAGCTAGTGTGTTTCTTTCCTCTCGTATTCCATGCTGAAAAACAATCTGAAATCCTTACTGGAGATGAATGGTTCCTTGATCTATTAGAGTGCAATCTAATCTGTAGTGATTGTGACAAGTGGTTGCTTTCTTGTCTTAAGAGGCGAGTCCACGGATCTCCTTTTTAATTACCCTGAGTATTCAAATGCTCAAAATCATCTGCAAGGTCAACCCGTTAGGCCCGTCCCGTTTTCCTTAGTAGTGTGCAAAGTTCTTCCCGTCTTTTCCCACATTGATGAACAGCTTATCAAAAGGCCTCTGAGCCCATTTTGCACCGCAATGACACATTCCTGAGGCAGCGGAATGCCGAAGACATCTCCAATAAACAAAAAAGCACTAGCTTCATATAGTTAGGAGGAAGTACCCTTGTTTGGTGAGGAATCCCCTCTTTGTAGTATTGTCCTCTTCTCTACACAACGATTCATGTTATCAGAGATTTGTGGACAGAAACTCTCAAGGAACAATCACATTGCTGAAATTACATGCACACAAGGTCACTGGAGACATTTCCTAGTGGTCCATTATGCAGCTGAAGTGTAGAATATGAGCTAGTTTTTACCCAAAGAAGTAGCATTTACAAATTAACCAGTATGAAGTACTCCAGTTGGGTAGACTTTTTCTGCAAAACTGTGGACTCTTGTTGGATAAAGGGGCAGGTGAGGTTCTGATTTGGCCCAGTCACTCTAACAGTTACTAACATAACAACACAGTCACTCAGACACCCATTCACAACCCTATTCATCCACTCTCAAAATACACTCACAGACCTACACATCCACTCACACATCGACTCACATATCCATACAGCCACTCACATGCCTGTTTACACGCCCACACATCCACTCACACACCCATATAGCCACTCACACACCCACACAGTCACTCACATAACCTCTCACACATTAACATACAGGCAGTGGTACACTTGTAGAAATTGCAATGGCATATTTTTGTATTAAATGTGTTGTTGTGTTAGTATTGAATGTGGGCAATATAGCTGTCAGACCCCTTTTTTGTCTGAGGATTCATGACGGATCCGCTAATCAATAAGATGTATTTGCATTGCATAAATAGAAATACTTCATAGGTTACCTTACCTCAATTTTTTAATTTTTTGTTTTAAAATATATAATAAGAATGATTGTGTGAATACATTTATTTACAAACTTGTGAAAATGTATGTTAGTAAATTGAACTCATGAGTCAAATTGTAGTCCAATTTATATTTTTTTTAAACTGCGCAATTCACTAAAATACCAAAGGTTACGGGGACATTATAGTTTGGAAATAGCATTGAAAAAACTTAGAAATTCACTGAAAAAAACCAAAGGCTACAGGGACTTTATAGTTAGGAAATAGAAATAAAAACCTTCGAAATTCACTGAATAAAAAAAAAGGTTACAGGGATGTTATAGTTAGGTTCAAATTCTACACACACAAAACCATAGAAATTCATCAGTTATAGGTATAGTTATCTCAAGTAACTATAACTCGAGCCCTATGGTAGCTATAACTAGCGCCCTCATCATGCACTGCTAATTACCCCACATATTACATCAGTCATGACATCTTCTATGACATCATTGATAACATCACTGCAAAAAATAGATGAGACACCTGCATGGAGGGGGCACGAGTTATACTTACCTTAGGACACAAGTTATAGTTACTTTTCACATATATATATATATATATATATATATATATATATATATATATATTCACTGAAAAAACCATAGGTTTCAGGGGCGTTATAGTTTGTTGGACATTTCACTCGTACAAAACCATAGAAATTCCCCGTTATAGTTAGTTCAGCTAACTATAACTCGCGCGCCCGCAATGCACTGCTGATGACGTCACATATTACATCACTCATGACATGGTCAGTGACATCACTCATGACATCACTGATGACATCTCAAATGACATCACTGATGACATCATCCTTGTGATAGAGTGGCAGACCTCCTCTCACCCTAATATAACCTTTGATACACACACTCAAAAATACAAACTAACATTTTCAAAACAATGGACATACCAATACCAGTTACAACACACCTATTCAGTAATTCCAAGATCTACACACACATCCACTCATTCACCAACAGTCCCTATACAGTCACTCATACATGTACTCACTCATCATATGTACTCATACACCTATACATCCTGTTACACACCGCCACTCATCCATAGAGTTACTCACACACATAGTCACACATGCAAACAAAGTATCAAACATCCATTTACTTGCATATACAGTTATACACACACTACCACACTTACTTCTACAGAAACTTACACATACTTACTCTCTTAAACAATCACTTATAGAAACACCTACTTATTTGTACAGGAACTCTTCCAATCTCTCACTCTCACATATACTCACTTATATACACCAATACTCACATATACTAGTTTAAAACATATGTAGTTACTCATAAAGACACTATTGAGACAGTCATTCACTCACTAACACACCCATACACATACTCATCCACCTATACAGTCCTGCACACATGCTGTCTTCAACACATACAAACAGTGAGTCACTCATTCATGCATCTATGCACTAAGTAATACCCCCACCGAACCATACAGACACTCAGACACTCATACTGATACTCAAAAACCAACTAATAACCCATATAGACACTCATGTAGCTACTCACCAACCCATGCAGCCACTTATACACAAAGTGAGAGACTGATACAGATATTTTCATATTTAAACATTACTCACTAACCCATGTATTCACTAAGATACACTTAGTCAGTTATACAATCAATTTTACAAAACAAAATCATCCATTTAGACACTTATATACCCATTTATTCTTCCATCGACCTTGAGATATACATATATAAAACATATTTAATTTTCAGAAAAACACACATTCACTGGATGATGTCATCAGTGATGTCATCAGTGATGTCATCAGTGATGTCATTTGAGATGTCATCAGTGATGTCATGAGTGATGTCACTGACCATGTCATGAGTGATGTAATATGTGACGTCATCAGCAGTGCATTGCGGATGCGCTGAGTTATAGTTAGCTGAACTAACTATAACGGGGGAATTTCTATGGTTTTGTACGAGTGAAATGTCCAACTAACTATAACGCCCCTGAAACCTATGGTTTTTTCAGTGAATTTCTAAGGTTTTTTAAATGCTAATTTCTAACTATAACGTGCCTGAAACCTATGGTTTTTTCAGTAAATTTCTAAGGTTTTTTAAATGCTAATTTCTAACTATAACGTGCCTGAAACCTATGGTTTTTTCAGTGAATATATATATATTTATTATACTATGTATACATGTGAAAATGTCTCGGTCCCCTGTTTGCCTCGGTGGCACGGAAAAAATGGGTGAAACTGACGTCAGCACGCCGACGAGGTTCTCTTATGGCTCCGATGACGTCATACGGTGTCGCGAGCGGAGCCGTGCTATTATGACGTCCTCGTTGACGTGGGAGAGCTAGGAAAGAATTTCCGAGGAATGCTGGTGCAGGGGATAATCACCTAAGTGTTCAGGCTAGTCCTTTGGGAGCAACTGTTTATGTTGCCACTCCAGAAACCGAAACCAGTGATCCGAGGGCAGAGGCCCTGCAGATGGCACACGAGGTGGGGTGCCCAGTCGTGTGCACCGGTGGGGCAGCGAAGGGACAAGCACCACAACCCACAAAAAAGGTAACGAGGGCACTGAATAACACAGGATCTTCTCTTTGTATCTGGCAGGAACAACGAAGTTAAAATGCCCTAGTACCAAAATGTAGAATTAGTGCTACAACGGTCTTCAAGAGGAACTGCGATGCCGCTTCTGCCTCCCGTACCCTGGAGGTGGCACATGGGTCACGCGGTACGGTCATACTGCAGTGGGACGCACACTCGTTGACCTCTCATGGCACTTCTCCACACTTCAGGGAGGACGCTTTCCATTAGCTATGTTTTCTGATGACGTGTCGCGCAGGCCCCATCCAACAACAGAACTCCTTTAGGTCCAAACAGACTCTTCCACTCTCTCACCGGAAGTGAAACCAGGCCACGCGGACACTTTCACAATACAACAGCCGGGAATGCACTTTTCGGTAAAAAAAACACATTCCTTCCTCCTAATTAATCAAATAAACGTTTCACTGAAGAACAGGGGACAGCTTCGATCGGTAAACAGCCGTTACAACGACTTTTTTACTTTGCGATACCATTACAACGCATGCATTACCACGCATGCGTTGTACATCACGAAGTCATTACTACGCATTTTTTAGAACGCATGGTCATTTACCACGCATGCCTTTACAACGAATTTTGTTGTAAAGGTATGTATGGTAAATGACCATGCGTTCTAAAAACATGTAGACGATCCATGTCGTTGTAAGGAAACAGAGGCTGTTCCGTTTCCTCACAATGACGTGCACCGCCCCTCAGAGACGACGTGAAGCAGGAACCACGAGGAGAGAGGAACCACGAGGAGTGAGAGGTAAGGGGATTGGGCATGGGGGGTTTTCTTTTCTAGGGTTTAGGGTAGTGCAGTGGTGTTTGGGTGGTGTAGGGGTTGTGCTGGGGGTAGTGTTTTAGGGTTTAGGGTAGTGCAGTGGTGTTTGGGTAGTGTAGGGGGTCGTGCTGGGGGTAGTGTTTTAGGGTTTAGGGTAGTGCAGTAGTGTAGGGGGTCGTGCTGGGGGTAGTGTTTTAGGCTTTAGGGTAGTGCAGTGGTGTATGGGTAGTGTAGGGGGTCGTGCTGGGTTAGTGTTTTAGGGTTTAGGGTAGTGCAGTGGTGTTTGAGTAGTGTAGGGGGTCATGCTGGTGGTAGTGTTTTAGGGTTTAGGGTAGTGCAGTGGTGTTTGTGTAGTGTAGGGGGTCATGCTGGGGGCAGTGTTTTATGGTTTAGGGTAGTGCAGTGGTGTTTGGGTAGTGTAGGGGTCGTGCTGGGGGTAGATTTAGGGTTTAGGGTAGTGCAGTGGTGTTTGGGTAGTGTAGGGAGTCGTGCTGGGGGTAGTGTTTTAGGGTTTAGGGTAGTGCAGTGGTGTTTGTGTAGTGTAGGGGGTTCTGCTGGGGGTAGTGTTTTAGGGTTTATGTTAGTGCAGTGGTGTTTGGGTAGTGTAGGGGGTAGTGCTGGGGTAGTGTTTTAGGGTTTAGGGTAGTGCAGTGGTGTTTGTGTAGTATAAGGGGTAGTGCTGGGGGTAGTGTTTTAAGGTTTAGGGTAGTGCAGTGGTGTTTGGGTAGTGTAGGGGTTCATGCTGGGGGTAGTGTTTTAGGGTTTAGGGTATGGCAGTGGTGTTTGGGTAGTGTAGGGGGTCGTGCTGGGGGTCGATTTAGGGTTTAGGGTAGTGCAGTGGTGTTTGTGTTGTGAGGGGGTAGTGTTTTAGGGTTTAGGGTAGTGCAATGGTGTTTGTGTAGTGTAGGGGGTAGTGTTTTAGGGTTTAGGGTAGTGCAGTGGTGTTTGTGTACTGTAGGGGGTCGTGCTGGGTTCTAGTGTTTTAGGGTTTAGGGTAGTGCAGTGGTATTTGTGTAGTGTAGGGGGTAGATTTAGGGTTTAGGGTAGTGCAGTGGTGTTTGGGTAGTGTAGGGGTCATGCTGGGGGTAGTGTTTTAGGGTTTAGGGTAGTGCAGTGGTGTTTGGGTAGTGTAGGGGTCAACCAACATGAATTTGTCCTTGTGTGATGTAACCAATGCTCATGTAAAGCACTCCAATACCTGACCAGTCTGCACTATATAAAACTGCAAAAAAACAAAAATAAAAAGTGTTTTGCACACTTCTGTCATTGGGCTATACGTGAGCTACCTCTGGGTGATATTTGTGCTACATTTGGGCTCTTTTTTCTCTGGTGGCCATCTTGGGAGACTTATTTGTTATGAAGTTTCCTAATTTCCTCATTTACTACAGTCTCCTCAGTAGGAAATGCTTTCAGTTTTTTACTTTGATTCCATCAAGAAGGCATTCAGATGAGTCACACATTTGCCATACATTCAGAATGTTAGCACTCTAGTTGTTCATTAGATCACTGTAGTAAAGCTACTGCTCACCAAGGAGTTAACTGGAAGTCTACTGCTGGTATTGAAAGTGATTGTTTCAGTCTGCATGTCAGAATTTTCTAATGAAATAGAAGAGGATTTGAGATCTCACTTAAAACATGCCCTAAATTTTCTTTTTGAAGCACTAACCATAATTTCTATGGCAAAATGAACCCCCTCATTTTGTTCCTTTTTAAATTAAATGTTTTAAGTGTTACCAGTTTATTCCAATCAAGATGGCTTCAGGTGTGCCATACTTTTGTCATAAGTAAGGCTGTTAGCACTCTAGTTGTTCTTTAGAACACTCTGGGAAGCTGCAGTAGAACACAAAGGCATCAACTGACAGGCTGCTCCTGTTGAAATATAACAGGAAGATATTTGAGATCTCACTTAAAACATGTCCTAATTTTTCCTTCTACAGCACTAACCATAATTTCTATGGCAAAATGAACCCCCTCATTTTGTTCCTTTTTAAATTAAATGTTTTAAGTGTTACCAGTTTATTCCAATCAAGATGGCTTCAGGTGTGCCATACTTTTGTCATAAGTAAGACTGTTAGCGCTCTAGTTGTTCTTTAGAACACTCTGGGAAGCTGCAGTAGAACACAAAGGCATCAACTGACAGGCTGCTCCTGTTGAAATATAACAGGAAGATATTTGAGATCACACTTGAAACATGTCCTAATTTTTCTTTCTACAGTACTAACCATAATTTCTATGACAAAATGAACCCCATCATTTTGTTCCTTTTTAAATTAAATGTTTTAAGTGTTACCAGTTTATTCCAATCAAGATGGCTTCAGGTGTGCCATACTTTTGTCATAAGTAAGGCTGTTAGCACTCTAGTTGTTCTTTAGAACACTCTGTGAAGCTGCAGTAGAACACAAAGGAATCAACTGACAGTCTCTGCCATTGTTGGATGTACATGTTTTACTGAGAATGTCAGACTTCATTCTCACATGACTGAGAAAGATAATGTGAATTTACAGAAAATATGCTCTCATTTTAGCTTCTGGAGCACCTTCCAAAACTGTATGGGACAAGCATGTGAAAATAGTTTTCTCTCAAACATGATTCATGATATCCCAGCAGAAGGTTTTTCACAGGGTAAAATCACCTTAGAACACACCACAATTCCTGAAATTAGTATGGTACCATCAACAAATGAATTCTAATGTAACTAAAGTCTGTTATCACCCTTTATAGTTCTCCTTTTGGTAACCCTCAAAATCTTCGATTCACTACAATACATTTCAATGGGGTACTATCATTTATATTGGTCCCAAGATGGCTGCCAGCAATTCCAGGATGAAGTGCTGACAGCCAATCAGATCTCACAGTTACATGTGTGGTTAGGCTCCGCCCAGATATATATGTGTCTTTACTTTTGATTTTCTCAGCAACTACTGAACGGATTTACACCGTTTAACAAAAAGGGTTCTTTCTGAACCAAGAACTACCTCTTTGCCAAATTTGGTGTAATTCCGTTCAGCAGTTCGGGCTGTAGCCTTGCATAAAGTTTCCTATGGGAAATTGATTTTTGACTCTTATTTTTTAATTTCTCCGAAACTACTGAACGGATTTACACCATTTAACAAAAAGGGTTCTTTCTGAACCAAGAGCTACCTCTTTGCCAAATTTTGTGTAATTCCGTTCAGCAGTTCGGGCTGTAGTCGTGGCTAAAGTTTCCTATGGGAAAATGAATGGGGAAAACACGTTTTGGGACCCCCCTTTTTCTCGGCCCCCGCTTGACGAATCACCCCGAAACTTTCAGGGTAGGAGCGGACCGGAGCGGGCCATAAAGTTTGAAAATTTTGCGAAGATTCGTCAACCGTCGCAAGAGTTATTTCAAATAGAATGTTGCAGATTTCCTATGGAAAATAGGTCCTAACTATAACTATCTTCTGGCGACCGCCAGTAGATAATATATATATATATAGCCCACCAGGTACCTCCAGTAAGCGCCACAGAGCTGCGTTGCAGAGTGTTGTAAAAAGGGGCATGGCCTCTGAACACCTCTCTGCAACGCAGCTCTCTGGCGCATACTGGAGGTACCTGGTGGGCTAGTTGGCCCCTAGGGACCCTCGGGATTGAGGAGGAATTAATTCTCCAACTTAAAACGCGCCACAGGGCGTGTTTGCAGACATGTCATCTCAGGCCCCAATCAATCAATCAATCACAGAATTTGTAAAGCGCGCTACTTACCCGCGAGGGTCTCAAGGCGCTGGGGAGAAAAAAAGGGGGGTGCTGCTACTGGTCGAACAACCAGGTCTTGAGTAGCCTCCTGAAGGTCAGCAGGTCTTGGGTCTGTTGTAGGCTTAGTGGAAGGGTGTTCCAGGTCTTGGCGGCGAGGTGGGAGAAGGATCTGCCGCCGGTGGTGGTTCTTCGAATGCGAGGGACGGTGGCGGGGGAGAGGTCGGCGGAGCGGAGTTGGCGGTTGGGGACGTAGAAGAGGAGTCGTCTGTTGAGGTAGGCTGGGCCAGTCTTGTGGAGTGCCTTGTGTGCGTGGATGAGGAGTTTGAAGGAGATTCTCCTGTTGACGGGGAGCCAGTGCAGGTTCCTCAGGTGGGGGGTGATGTGGCTGTGGCGTGGTACATCGAGGATCAGGCGTGCGGAGGCATTTTTATTGTGCAAATATTCCTCTAAAATCAGCCGAACTACGAATTCCAATTTACTCACCTGTTATCAGGAGAGACCTCAGTGCTGCATCTTTGAGCCCAGTACTGATCCTGAAAAGTAATTCTAACCGTACTTACCAGTAACTTGAATTTCCTTCCATCGGCTAACATTGACTGGTTTCACTTGGAAATTCTTCTAAGTGTGTAGTTTTGGAACTTTATAATATTCCTCTAAAATCAGCCGAACTACGAATTCCGATTTACTCACCTGTTATCAGGAGAGACCTCAGTGCTGCATCTTTGAGCCCAGTACAGATCCTGAAAAGTAATTTTAACCGTACTTACCAGTAACTTGAATTTCCTTCCATAGGATATCATTGCCTGCTTTTTGCTGAAAAAGTTTCTAAGTGTCGATTTTTGAAACTTACAAATATTCCTCTAAAATCAGCAGAACTACGAATTACGATTTACTCACCTGTTATCAGGAGAGACCTCAGTGCTGCATCTTTGAGCCCAGTACTGATCCTGAAAAGTAATTCTAACCGTACTTACCAGTAACTTGAATTTCCTTCCATATGCTAACTTTGACTGGTTTCACTTGGAAATTCTTCTAAGTGTGGAGTTTTGGAACTTTATAATATTCCTCTAAAATCAGATGAACTACGAATTCCAATTTACTCACCTGTTATCAGGAGAGACCTCAGTACTGCATCTTTGAGCCCAGTACAGATCCTGAAAAGTAATTCTAATCGTACTTACCAGTAACTTGAATTTTCTTCCATAGGCTAACATTGACTGGTTTCACTTGGAAATTCTTCTAAGTGTGGAGTTTTGGAACTTTATAATATTCCTCTAAAATCAGCCGAACTACGAATTCCGATTTACTCACCTGTTATCAGGAGAGACCTCAGTGCTGCATCTTTGAGCCCAGTACAGATCCTGAAAAGTAATTCTAATCGTACTTACCAGTAACTTGAATTTTCTTCCATAGGCTAACATTGACTGGTTTCACTTGGAAATTCTTCTAAGTGTGGAGTTTTGGAACTTTATAATATTCCTCTAAAATTAGCCGAACTACGAATTCCGATTTACTCACCTGTTATCAGGAGTAAGGCTGGGCGTAGTTCGCGAAGTAGTGCTTCGCGAAGCTACGCAAAGTGCAGTTCGCACTACGCGAGCTTCGCGTAGCACTACGCGAACTGCGTAGTGCGTGTTCGCAATGATTGCACAGTGCCGGATGCTTGTCCCCACTGTGCAATCATTGAAAACGGCAACTTGCACAGTGCGAGCTGTCTCTTACTGCCGCTCGAGTAGATTTTTACTCGAGCGGCAGCTTTCTCAACGCGGAGTGGTAGTTTCTCATCGCGAGCGGTCGCGAGCATACGCGACCACTCGCAATGAGAAACCTGACCTCCCCGCGTTGAGAATCTCGCCGGGAGGTTTATTTTCCACGCTCGCGATCAGCAACTTGAACGAACGAGGAAAAAGTCTCGCCGGGATGTCATTTTGCTTGCTCGCGGTCACCAACTTGACGTTGAGGACCGCGAGCAAGCAAAAAATGACCGCGGCACTACGCTACGCTACGCTTGTGCTGTCCTCTGGTGTGCTGCTGTTTTCTTTTTGGATTGCCTGAAATAATTCTTCTTGATGTTATTATAGCGCTTGCCGCCGCCGCTGCTGGCACCGGCATCATAGGAGGTGGATCGGCAAAGTGCTGCAGTTCTTGGATGTATATATATATACATACCACTGGAAATGCTGGCACTATTCTTTATTGCTCCTCAGAATGAAGCGTTTCGGACACCACTTGTCCTTGATCACATATCAGAAAACGCAGTTCGCCATCTTTTTAAATATGCTGTGTCCCTAGAACCACGTGGTATATGGACATAGTAGACACACTAGCGCACCATTCTGCATAAAAATCAGTCTGTTTTCTTATTTTGTCACATGTTTTTTCCTAATACACATAATTCATTCCTGTCACAAATAATGGCATAAAGTGCACATTGTGCTTCATGTTTCAAGATTAAGGCGATACGCGGAGTAATGTACAATGTTATTTAAAAACTTGTTAAAAGCCATTGTAAATGCATCGTAATTACAGATGATTTTAGTGCATCATACGCCATACATAAATAGCGAAGACATGTTTGTAAAAACAGGTAAAAGCCATAAAAACCTTGGTAATCCTATCTATGGCTAAAATTTCGCAATAAGTTGCATGTCCCAACATAGGAAATCCTATATACCGTAAGGACCGCCCACTAGTTGCTTTTTGACTTTGATGTTATATCCACATGTGCAAAAAATCGCATGAAACCATGTTTTTTAAAATATTTTTATTTGCATTTTCAACCAATACAAAACGGCTAGCGTATCACATTTAGTCACAACTGCGTCAGAGCACCCACATATTGTCCACATCAAATGATACCTCATCCCCCTCATTCCATGAACCAGGGAGACATACGGTCTCCTCGCCAAACTCTGATTTAGCAGTATCCTCCCCATCATCCTTGTCTTCCCTGGGATTCAGAGACAGAGACCCAGTGATCCCCCATCCAGAGCCCAGTTAGGTCCAAAAACCGTATCATGCTAGTTGGCTCCCAACCCTCCATCCAATCCATAATATTTTCTCCATTTCCCCCACACCTTACGGAACTTCCGCGGGCACCCTCTCGCTTTGTATGTAACCCTCTCTGCCGCCATATACATGTCCATTCCCCTCCTCCATTCTCCTAATTGGGGAGGTAGCGACACCCCCCACGTGCGGGCCACGTCTCGCTTTGCTACCACCAATGCCATTAGTGCAAAAATAAGCTGCGGGCGACCCAAGTCAACATCTCCGGGTATGCCCAACAGTAAAAATTTAGGATCTAGAGGTAATGTTTTGTCCAGCACTTTACTCAGTTCTCCTAATACGTGTACCCAGTATGTGTGTATGACGGGGCAATCCCAGATAGTATGGTAGAAGTCCCCCTGTGACTGTCTGCAGCGCAGGCAGTGCGGTTCGCTGGCTCGGCCCATGCGGTGGAGGCGGTCCCTGTCATAATACACCCTGTGCAATATTTTGTATTGGATGAGTCGGAGGCAGGATTTAATCGCTACTTCCCTGTGGTGCATCAGGGCCGCCCTCCCAGTCCACTGTTTCTAGCGTGCCCAGGTTCTGTTCCCAGGCTTCCATAAGTTTCCCCAGTCTGTTGGGCATGTTATTATTCAGTGTCCTGTACGTTAGAGAGACTACCTTGTTTGGTATCTGCTCCTGCAATAGGCGTCCATCCAGCGGGGCATTTTCTGGCAGGGAAGGGGAGAGCGAGCTTTCGGCAGTCCAGGCATGTCTCAATTGCGCGTACTTAAACATTTGGGTAGTGTGCAGCTCATACTCCGTTGCAAGTGTCCTGAAAGTTTTGAGTTCTCCCTTCGCCATCACGTTGCCTAAATTGGAAATGCCGATGGCATCCCAACCCCCAAAGCCCTTTAGTTTGTGGAGTTCCCTCAACCAGGTGCAGTGCCAAATCGGTGTCTGTTTAGTTAATTTGCGTGCCCAGCCCATTAGCTTGGTTGCCCTGTCCCAGACTTCCAATGTTATTCGCGTGGCCGGGAGTAGGCGTCCCCTACCTCGCCACCCATATAGAAAATAGAGGAATGAACGATGCGCCATGGTGTCCCTCTCTAGCCTATAGGAGGGGTGATCATCCGGGACATGGATCCAGTCATTCACCGGCGTCAAATGCTCCGCCCAATAATAGGCCTCAATGTCCGGCAAGGATATCCCTCCATTATATTGGTTCCGCTGCAACGTACTTAGGGCAATCCTTGGTTGCTTCCCAAGCCACAGCAGGGAGCACACTTCCGCGTCAATCTCCCGGAACGTCCGCCTGGGGAGGGGGAAGTACTCATTTTGGAGAGCATATAGGAAGCGGGGCAGGGTGATCATTTTGAACATTGCAGCACGGCCAAGGATCGTGAGGGGGAGTGCTTTCCACCGCAGCGCATCAGCTGCAAAATTCGTTATGACCCGCTGAATATTATTTTGATACGAGAAGTTTTTATCCGTGGTTAGATAGATCCCCAGATAGGTAAATCCCGTCTGCGCTACTTGTAGGGCCCCAGGAAGGGGAGGCCACGCCTCCCTGGCTCTTGGGCTATATATGACCGATTTATGCCAGTTTATGGTATAGCCCGAGAAGGACTCATATTTGTCCAGAAGCTCAAACAGGGCGGGGACCGTGTCATCCGGTCGGGAACATATAACAAGATATCGTCCGCATATAGCGAGATTTTTTCTTCCCCCGTGTCAGTCGGTGCAATTTGAAACCCCCGTATCTCCCTTTTCTGTCGGATCTCGCACGCCACTATTTCGATTGTAAGGGCAAATAGTAGGGGGGACAACAGGCATCCCTGTCGGGTTCCCCGTCGGATGGGGAAGTCATCCGACAACAGTCCATTCACTTTAACCCGAGGTCGGGGGTCCGTATAGAGGAGTCCGACCCACTTTCGAAACTTGGGTTCAATACCAAACTTGACTAGAGCGGCCTCCAAAAAGGGCCAATGTACAGCGTCAAACGCTTTTTCAGTGTCTAGGGAGAGGAACATGTGGGGATCGTCACGGTCCTGCACCTCCATGAGCCAATTGTGGGTCCTCCGTAAGTTCTGTCTAGTCGCCCGGTCTGGTAGGTTACCCGTCTGGTCTCGATGCACCAAGCCCGAGATTACTTGGCGTAGACGGAGGGCTAAGATGGTCGCCAGGAGTTTGACCTCTATGTTGAGGAGTGAGATTGGGCGATAGGATGCACAATCCTCAGGGGGTTTTCCCGGTTTATGGATGGGGATAATCGTGGCCATCCCCAGATCTAGGGGGAGAACGCCATCCTGAGCCGTGTCTCGGAACAGTGCTAAAAGATGCACCGCCAGGAGGTCTGTCCCTTTTCTATAAAATTCCGCTGGGAATCCGTTCGGACCTGGGGATTTCCCAGGACGCAATTTAGTTATTGCATCTTTAAGTTTGTCCACCTTTATGTCCGCTTCCAGCGCCTCCCTCTCAGTATCATCTAATCTCGGCGTCTGGATAAGGTCCAGGTATGCTGAAACCTCCGCTGGTGTACCCAGCTCCTGGGCTTCATAAAAATCTTGAAAAAAGGCGGCGAACGTCCGTACTATTTGCGCGTCTCCCTTTTGCATCTGCCCCTGGTGATCTACTACGCTTTCTACCCATCGGGCTTCCGCTTCCTTGCGACTAAGCTAAGCCAAGAGCTTGCCAGACTTATCTCCCACATCATATAGTCTATGAAGGGTCGCCTGCGACTGCGTTTTAGCCTCCTCTGTAGCCAGGGCTCTGTAGCGCTGTTGCGCGTCTGTCAATTGTCGGAGGACCTGTGGGTCTTTACCTGCGAGATAGCGGTGTTCTAGTGCCAGAATTTGGGTTTCCAGAGTGGTTAGCTCCTCCTGTGCCTTCCGCTTCTCCCATGCTATTCGGTTTTGGGTCCTATCGCGGAGCACTGTCTTATAGGCCTCCCACAATAATAACGCCCGACTGCACCGAACCCACATTTTTGGTAAAATACACTGTCGTGTCAACCCGGAGCCCCTGTAACACCTCTTTGTTCTGCAGGTCCCAAGCCAATAGCCTCCAATTCCCCTGTCTCGCCCGGGACCTCCCTCCTCCCTTAACAAGCAGGGGTGAGTGGTCAGAGATTCCACGTGCCAGGTACTCTGCCTCGTAGACGGTACCAAAAACACTTCTTGGAAGAAAGACGTAGTCCAGTCGTGAATGAACCCTGTGCGCCCCAGAATAGTATGAATACTGTTGTGTGTCTGGATGTAATCTTCGCCACGCGTCCACCAAACCAAGGGTATCTGTCAGCCGAGCCAGCTGTGTAGTTGGAGGTGGGTCAGCACAGTCCCCTGAGCGGTCCATAGGAATGGACATTACATCGTTGAAATCACCCCCTATGATGTGTAACGTACCCGGTGTCTCCAGCAAGATATCAGTCACCCCAAGAAGAGTCCTTGCCTGTAGCTTAGGGGGGGCATAGACCGACACAATAGTGACCTTTTGTCTCCCCCATATGCCTGTCACTCCCACGTACGTTCCCTGGGGGTCCGTCCATGTACGCGTTACCTTGTACGGGCGGGACTTTTTGATCAGGATGGCCACCCCTCGGGAGCCCGTGGAGTAGCCCGCGTGTGCTAAGATTGTGTAGGCCCCCCTCACTAGGAACCCACATTTTGAGCCCTTGAGGTGGGTCTCCTGTAAGAGGACCACGTCTGGGTGGACCCGTTTTACGTATGAGGACACCAACCCTCTCTTGATTTTGTCCCCTAGGCCATTTACGTTCCAGGTGAGTATCTTGTAGGAGTCAGTCTACATCCCATTCGCGGGGAGCTTATGATCAGGCAGTGGACCCATGAGCATGGATGATTATGTTATACCTTGTGCGGGGGAAGTAGGTGATTGTGTACGTCGCCGTGACTGTGTGGCCGCTGAGCAATGAACCATAACAAAATAAAATAAACCCAACAATAGGAACTGTTGAAACCCACCCATCCTCCGCCCCCCACCCCACCTCCCTCCTCCCCAATGTCGCATCCCCAGCCAGTCGCTATGAGCATGAGAATGAGCCTTAGGGTGGTGGAGGTCTGTCGCCCTCCCAAGCCCAACTTACGCCACAAGTTCCAACTCTCGCAGCGTTCCCAAAGTCCTCTGAGAGGGAGCCTCTCCTGGCAGTAAAGGTCAATGAAAGAGGAGACTCTGAAACAGAAAAGAGGAAGAAACATATACAGAATAGAGGAAAAGACCAATAGCATGTGAAATTGATAGAGAGAAAGGGCTGCAGGGAGCCCGAGTCTATAGCCACTCCAAGCCTCTCGCCTACGATTCCGTGGATGTCTACGAATACTCCGCAGGTTCCGGCGGACGGAGCAGGTGACTAAAAGGAAAGAAAAAGAGGGGGGGGGTGTCCAGCTTGCATGCACCGGAGTTTCAGTCTGTGTCCACGGACAACCTCGCAGGCCCCTGGTCACGAATGCGAATCCGGTGGTTCTCCCTGTGAGGCCAGAGCGTCTGTTACTGCGTCTTGTTCCATTGCTATTATTTCAGCCGCCAAGGAGTGTAAGGAGGGACCCTCGTCCACCTCCTCTCCGGAGGTAGAGTCCATGTTTTCAGCCTCTGTGTCTGGATCAGGATGTTCGGAAAGGTGAAGAGTGCGGGAGCCCGCCGAGAGATGAGAGTCCAATGAATGGCCACTGCGCCTTCGAGGTCTGCCAGTGTCTTTTGGTGCATAGGGGGTCGCCTCCAGAAGTAATTCTTTGCGAGCCTGTCGGGGTCTCAGCATTCTTTGTGGGCCCGGCGATCGTCTGGCATCTCCCGCTAATGACATATTGCGACGCGGTGGTATCTCCGGCCGTTCCAGTGTGGGTCGTTCTTCCAGTCAGTGCCATGCCTCCTCCGGGGTCTGGAAGAAATGTGATCTGCCCAAGAACATCACTTTCAGCTTTGCAGGGAAGAGGAGCATATATTGGATATTATGCTCTCGCAGTTTGGCCTTCACGGAGTCAAAAGTGCGTCTCTGTTTCTGCGCCTCTCTACTGTAGTCAGGGAAGATCATCATGCGTGTATTTTCGTGCCGGATCTCCCCTAACTTCCTGGCTTCCCTGAGAATCATGTCTCTGTCCAGAAAGTTCAAAAAGCGAGCTATTACTGGTCGTGGCTGTGCTCCTACAGGTGGTCGGGCCATCAACGCCCTGTGGGCTCGCTCTATAACAAAACATGTGGAAAATTTGTCTTTCGGGAAGATGCGTAGAAGCCAAGAGTGAAGAAACTCAGACATGTTCGTTCCTTCAATTCCTTCTCTAAAGCCCACAAAGCGGAGGTTGTTGCGGCGTGCTCTGTTTTCTGCATCGTCCACCCGCCACTGTAGGTCTTTATGTGAAGATTGTAGCGCCGTCATGCCTTGACGTAGATCCTGTAGCGTATCTTCCGCCTCTCCCAGCCTAGTCTCCGACTCAGTGACCCTCTCTGCTAAGTTCCGCAGGTCCTGGCGCAAGAGCGTCACCTCCATGCCCACTGCGCCAATTTTGCCCTCGAGTGCCGTTCTGGAGGCGTGGATCGCCTGGAGGAGGGTGTCCGTGTCTGAACGGGCGTTCGGACGTTCCTCCGGAGGGGGGGTGATGACCTTCGTATAACGGTCCATCTTGCCCTGTCGCGGCGGTTTCGGGTCCTTATCTTTACCCATGGTCGTTATTGCTGGGCAAGGGTATGTAGGGGCTTCTCCTGTTAGCGGAATACCCCCGGGGTAGTGCTCAGCTCACTCAAGCCGGTGTGCCCAGCTCCATCAGAATCCTCCTACACCCCCTGATGATCTCGACCTTTCAGTTGATTCAGTGAACCCCAGGTGGGGGGGGAGGAGAGGTCACCCCACGACCGTCTCAAGCCGCTCTATGGTCCTCAAGGCACTCCGCTGCAGGTGTGTATCTGTTCGTGCACCCCACAGTCCAGATCCTCTCTTAATCCGCCAGCACCCCAGAGTCCTCGTGGTGTGTGGCGCCGCACAGGGCCGGGCCGGGCCCAGACTTCAATCAAGGTCGCCCCCGACCCAGCTACCACAGCACCTTCAGTTGTACTTTGTTGTCTGCCACAAGTGGGACAGCGGCCTCCCCCGTCGCCGCGCACAGGTAGCGGTCACCGGTCTTGCTGCAGGCACTCACCGCCAGAGTGCCAGATGCTGATGGTCCAAGGTCTCCAGCTGCCTCCGGGGCCTCGCCTCACAGCAGATGGGGGGGACAGGGGCGCCAAGACCCCCATCTCTGGCACGATCTCTCAGGCCTCGGGCGCCGCTCAGGGCATCAGCACATCAGCCCCAGCTCCACACCAGCGCACGCCGCGAGATGGGCCACGGAGTTCGACGTACCTCCTGAAGTCGTTCTGCAGGCCAGCTCCGCTCTCAGGGCCTCCGATGCCTCCACAGCGCCTCGAGGCAGCCGCGCTGACCCAGTGGTCGAGGCTCCTCTTCTCCGAGGCTAGCCCCTTTGGAAACAGCGGTACCCCTCTTTTACCCAGGGCACTGAGGGTCGTCGGATGCTCACCGCAGTCCGCAGGCGTCTTCCGCGGCTACCCCCAGCCGCCGAACTCCGGCAATCCGCAGACAGTCTTCCAAAGGGGGAGGGGGCTCGAACTTCACCGGCGCTCCGGGCCTCCAGGACCCGCCCGCAGGCGCCCCACACCGCACAGGCAACAGTCGATCCCCCGGGGGGACGGAGGACAGCACACCTCCCCTGCGTAGTCTCGGATGCGGCACTGACTCACGGCCCCGCTCGGCGGCCGGAGGTCTCCCGGGCCGAATCAGGCCCTCCTCAGCGCCATCTTAGATTGCGGGCAGGCTCACCAGCTCGGTCCGATATTCGGCCCTGAAGTGTCAGCCGGGACCTCCGATTCTGCTTCTGTCCGCGCCGGAGCACTTTTCAGCCCCCAGGGAGTAAAAACTAATGTTCTCCGGGCCCGCGGGTCGCCGGATTAACTGACGGATAAAGCTTTCTGCCGGAGCTCGGCGAAAGCACGTCTCACTCAGCCATGTTGCTGGCCACGCACCCACATGAAACCATGTTAACCTCAAACTGTGAAAATTGTATGCCAACAGGTAAAGAACCTAAGATTGAAATCTAACTGCTTAAATGCAGATATGTATGGGTTTACCCCTCTTCCAGAGAATTTAACCCTCATAGTGTTGCCAAAGATACTCAACAATGTGCAAAATATGCAGTCAAAATTAAAGTGCTGTGTGCTAAAAGTGCTACCCTTGGTCAAATTGACCTAATAAAGTGCATATGCTAAAAATTAGTAAAATACCATCGTAAAAACATTATACTACACAAAAATTTACAAGATACGGGCCCAGATAGAAAATAGGGAGGCCACGGCGGGAACTTAACATCAATTATTAAATCTTACATCATATTGTCCCGAATGGGAACTCAGGTATTGGTCCAGGGGAGAATGACATGGGGTGAAGCAAGTATTATTCATCATTATGGATTGGATATTATAGGAAATAATGCAAGTCTTCTGTGTTGTTAATATATATATACGCACTGAAAAAACAAAGGTTACAGGGACGTTATGGTTAGGTTCAGCTTTTATACACACAAAAACATAGAACTTCAGGAGATATAATTATAGTTATCTCAAGTAAATATATATATATATATATATATATATTTATATATATATATATATATATATATATATATATATATATATATATATATATATATATATATATATATATCTACTGGCGGTCGCCAGTAGATAGTTATAGTTAAAACCTATTATCCATAGGAAATCCGCGACATTCTATTTGAAATAACGTTGGCGCCGGTTGACGAATCTTCGCGAAAGTTTCCAACTTGTTGGGGCGCTCCGGTCCGCTCCTATCCTGAAAGTCTTGGGGTGATATGTCAAGCGGGGGCCGAGAAAAAAGGGGGGTCCCAAAACGCATTTTCCCCATTCATTTTTCCATAGGAACCTTTAGTCGCAGCTACAGCCCGAACTGCTGAACGGAATTACACCAAATTTGGCAAAGAGGTAGCCCTTGGTTCAGTGTCGTGCCTTTTGCTTAAACGGTGTAAGTCCGTTCAGTAGTTCCTGAGAAAATCAAAAGTAAAGTCACATATATATCTGGGCGGAGCCTAACCACACATGTCATCGTGAGATCTGATTGGCTGTCAGCACTTCATCCTGGAATTGCTGGCAGCCATCTTGGGACCAATATAAATGATAGTACCTCATTGAAATGCATTGTAGTGAATAGAAGATTTTGAGGGTCACCAAAAGGAGAACTATAAAGGGTGATAACAGGCTTTAGTTACATTAGAATTTATTTGTTGATGGTACCATACTAATTTTAGGAATTGTGGTGTATTCTAAGGTGATTTTACCATGTGAAAAACCTTCTGCTGGGATATCATGAATCATGTTTGAGAGAACACTATTTTCTCATGCTTGTCCCATGGAGGTTTGGAAGGTGCTCCAGAAGCTAAAATGAGAGCATATTTTCTGTAAATTCACTTTATCTTTCTCACTCATGTGAGAATGAAGTCTGACATTCTCAGTAAAACATGTACATCCAACAAGGGCAGAGACTGTCAGTTGATTCCTTTGTGTTCTACTGCAGCTTCCCAGAGTGTTCTAAAGAACAACTAGAGTGCTAACAGCCTTACTTATGACAAAAGTATGGCACACCTGAAGCCATCTTGATTGGAATAAACTGGTAACACTTAAACAATTTAATTTAAAAAGGAACAAAATGATGGGGTTCATTTTGTCATAGAAATTATGGTTAGTGCTGTAGAAAGAAAAATTAGGACATGTTTCAAGTGTGATCTCAAATATCTTCCTGTTATATTTCAACAGGAGCAGCCTGCCAGTTGATGCCTTTGTGTTCTACTGCAACTTCCCAGAGTGTTCTAAAGAACAACTAGAGTGCTAACAGCCTTACTTATGACAAAAGTATGGCACACCTGAAGCCATCTTGATTGGAATAAACTGGTAACACTTAAAACATTTAATTTAAAAAGGAACAAAATGATGGGGTTCATTTTGTCATAGAAATTATGGTTAGTGCTGTAGAAAGAAAAATTAGGACATATTTCAAGTGTGATCTCAAATATCTTCCTGTTATATTTCAACAGGAGCAGCCTGCCAGTGGATGCCTTTGTGTTCTACTGCAGCTTCCCAGAGTGTTCTAAAGAACAACTAGAGCGCTAACAGCCTTACTTATGACAAAAGTATGGCACACCTGAAGCCATCTTGATTGGAATAAACCGGTAACACTTAAAACATTTAATTTAAAAAGGAACAAAATGAGGGGTTCTTTTGAAATAGAAATTATGGTTAGTGCTGCAGAAAGAAAAATTAGGGCATGTTTTAAGTGAGATCTCAAATCCTCTTCTATTTCATTAGAAAATTCTGACATGCAGACTGAAACAATCACTTTCAATACCAGCAGCAGACTACCAGTTAACTCCCTGGTGAGCAGTAGCTTTACTCCAGTGATCTAATGAGCAACTAGAGTGCTAACATTCTGAATTTATGGCAGATGTGAGACACATCTGAATGCCTTCTTGATGGAATCAAAGTAAAAAACTGAAAGCATTTCCTACTGAGGAGACTGCAGTAAATGAAGAAATTAGGAAACTTCATAACAAAGAAGTCTTCCAAGATGGCCACCAGTGAAAAAAGAGCCCAAATCTAGCACAAATATTACCCAGATGTAGCCCACATATAGCCCAATGACAAAAGTGTGCAAAACACTTTTTATTTTTAGTTTTTTTGTAGTTTTATGTAGTGCAGACTGGTCAGGTATTGGAGCATTGCATCTTAAAACATGACCCCCTACACTACAAAAACACCACTGCACTACCTTAAACCCTAAAACACTACCCCCAGCACGACCCCATACACTACAGAAGCACCACTGCACTATCCTAAACCCTAAAACACTACCCCCAGCACGACCCCCTACACTACCCAAACACCACTGCACTACCCTAAAACATGACCCCAAACACTACACAAACACCACTGCACTACCCTAAACCCTAAAACACTACCCCCAGCACGACCCCCTACACTACACAAGCACCACTGCACTACCCTAAACCCTAAAACACTACCCCCAGCACGACCCCCTACACTACACAAACACCACTGCACTACCCTAAACCCTAAAACACTACCCCCAGCACGACCCCCTACACTACCCAAACACCACTGCACTAACCTAAATCCTAAAACACAACCCCCAGCACGACCCCCTACACTACCCAAACACCACTGCACTACCCTAAAACATGACCCCTACACTACAGAAACACCACTGCACTTTTCCTAAACCCTAAAACACTACCCCCAGCACGACCCCCTACACTACACAAGCACCACTGCACTACCCTAAACCCTAAAACACTACCCCCAGCACGACCCCTACACTGCCCGAACACCACTGCACTGCCCTAAACCCTGAAACACCAGCCCCTGCATGACCCCCTACACTGCCCGAACACCACTGCACTGCCCTAAACCCTGAAACACCACCCCTAGCACGACCCCTACACTGCCCGAACACCACTGCACTGCCCTAAACCCTGAAACACCACCCCCTTCACGACCCCTACAATGCCCGAACACCACTGCACTGCCCTAAACCCTGAAACACCACCCCCAGCATGACCCCCTACACTGCCCAAACACCACTGCACTGCCCTAAACCCTGAAACACCAGCCCCTGCATGACCCCCTACACTGCCCGAACACCACTGCACTGCCCTAAACCCTGAAACACCACCCCCAGCACGACCCCCTACACTGCCCGAACACCACTGCACTGCTCTAAACCCTGAAACACCACCCCCTTCACGACCCCCTACACTGCCCGAACACCACTGCACTGCCCTAAACCCTGAAACACCACCCCCAGCATGACCCCCTACACTGCCCGAACACCACTGCACTGACCTAAACCCTGAAACACTACCCCCAGCAAGACCCCCTACACTGCCCGAACACCACTGCACTGCCCTAAACCCTGAAACATCACCCCCAGCAAGACCCCATACACTGCCCGAACACCACTGACCTAAACCCTGAAACACCACCCCCAGCACGACCCCCTACACTGCCCGAAAACCACTGCACTCCCTAAACCCTGAAACACTACCCCCAGCATGACCCCCTACACTGCCCGAACACCACTGCTCTGCCCAAAACCCTGAAACACCAGCCCCAACACGACCCCTACACTGCCCGAACACCACTGCACTGCCCTAAACCTTGAAACACCAGCCCCTGCACGACCCCCTACACTGCCCGAACACCACTGCACTACCCTAAACCCTGAAACATCACCCCCAGCACGACCCCCTACACTGCCCGAGCACCACTGCACTGCCCTAAACCCTGAAACACCAGCCCCAGCACGACCCCCTTACACTGCCCGAACACCACTGCACTGCCCTAAACCCTGAAACACCAGCCCCAGCACGACCGCCTACACTGCCCGAACACCACTGCACTGCCCTAAACCCTGAAACACCAGCCCCAGCACGACCCCCTACACTGCCCGAACACCACTGCACTGCCCTAAACCGTGAAACACCAGCCTCAGCACGACCCCCTACACTGCCTGAACACCACTGCACTGCCCTGAACCCTGAAACACCAGCCCCAGCACAACACCCTACACTGCCCGAACACCACTGCACTGCCCTAAACCCTGAAACACCACCCCGTGCATGACCCCCTACACTGCCCGAACACCACTGCACTGCCCTAAACCCTGAAACACCACCCCCAGCGCGACCCCCTACACTGCCCGAACACCACTGCACTGCCCTATACCCTGAAACACCCCCTGCACAACCCCCTACACTGCTCAAACACTACTGCACTGCCCTAAACCCAGAAACACCATCCCCAGCACGACCCCCTATACTGCACGAACACCACTGCACTGCCCTAAACCCTGAAACACTACCCCCAGCAAGACCCCTACACTGCCCGAACACCACTGCACTGCCCTAAACCCTGAAACATCACCCCCAGCAAGACCCCCTACACTGCCCTAAACCCTGAAACACCACCCCCAGCAAGACCCCTACACTGCCCGAACACCACTGCACTGCCCTAAACCCTGAAACACCAGCCCCAGCACGACCCCCTACACTGCCCGAACACCACTGCACTGCCCTAAACCCTGAAACACCACCCCTGCACGACCCCCTACACTGCCCGAACACCACTGTACTGCCCTAAACCCTGAAACACCACCCCTGCACGACCCCCTACACTGCCCGAACACTACTGCACTGCCCTAAACCCTGAAACACCACCCCCAGCACGACCCCCTACACTGCACGAACACCACTGCACCGCCCTAAACCCTGAAACACTACCCCCAGCAAGACCCCCTACACTGCCCGAACACCACTGCACTGCCCTAAACCCTAAAACATCACCCCCAGCAAGACCCCCTACACTGCCTGAACACCACTGCCCTAAACCCTGAAACACCACCCCCAGCAAGACCCCCTACACTGCCCGAACACCACTGCACTGCCCTAAACCCTGAAACACCACCCCCAGCAAGACCCCCTACACTGCCCGAACACCACTGCACTGCCCTAAACCCTTAAACACCACCCCCAGCACGACCCCCTACAATGCCCGAACACCACTGCTCTGCCCAAAACCCTGAAACACCAGCCCCAGCACGACCCCCTACACTGCCCGAACACCACTGCACTGCCCTAAACCCTGAAACACCAGCCCCAGCACGACCCACTACACTGCCCGAACACCACTGCACTGCCCTAAACCCTGAAACACCACCCCAGCACGACCCCCTACACTGCCCGAACACCACTGCACTGCCCTAAATCCTGAAACACCAGCCCCAGCACTACCCCGTACACTGCCCGAACACCACTGCACTGCCCTAAACCCTGAAACACCAGCCCCAGCACGACCGCCTACACTGCCCGAAAACTACTGCACTGCCCTAAACCCTGAAACACCACCCCCAGCAAGACTACCTACACTGGCCGAACACCACTGCACTGCCCTAAACCCTGAAACACCACCCCCTGCACGACCCCCTACACTGCCCAAACACTACTGCACTGCCCTAAACCCTGAAACACCAGCCCCAGCACCACCCCCTACAATGCCCGAACACCACTGTACTGCCCTAAACCCTAAAACACCAACCCCTGCACCGCCCCTACACTGCCCGAACACCACTGCACTGCCCTAAACCCTGAAACACCAGCCCCAGCACGACCCCCTACATTGCCCGAACACCACTGCACTGCCCTAAACCCTGAAACACCACCCCTGCACGACCCCCTACACTGCCCGAACACCACTGTACTGCCCTAAACCCTGAAACACCACCCCTGCACGACCCCCTACACTGCCCGAACACTACTGCACTGCCCTAAACCCTGAAACACCACCCCCAGCACGACCCCCTACACTGCACGAACACCACTGCACCGCCCTAAACCCTGAAACACTACCCCCAGCAAGACCCCCTACACTGCCCAAACACCACTGCACTGCCCTAAACCCTGAAACATCACCCCCAGCAAGACCCCCTACCATGCCTGAACACCACTGCCCTAAACCCTGAAACACCACCCCCAGCAAGACCCCCTACACTGCCCGAACACCACTGCACTGCCCTAAACCCTGAAACACCACCCCCAGCAAGACCCCCTACACTGCCCGAACACCACTGCACTGCCCTAAACCCTGAAACACCACCCCCAGCACGACCCCCTACACTGCCCGAACACCACTGCTCTGCCCAAAACCCTGAAACACCAGCCCCAGCACGACCCCCTACACTGCCCGAACACCACTGCACTGCCCTAAACCCTGAAACACCAGCCCCAGCACGACCCCCTACACTGCCCGAACACCACTGCACTGCCCTAAACCCTGAAACACCACCCCAGCATGACCCCCTACACTGCCCGAACACCACTGCACTGCCCTAAATCCTGAAACACCAGCCCCAGCACAACCCCGTACACTGCCCGCACACCACTGCACTGCCCTAAACCCTGAAACACCAGCCCCAGCACAACCCCGTACACTGCCCGAACACCACTGCACTGCCCTAAACCCTGAAACACCAGTCCCAGCACGACCGCCTACACTGCCCGAAAACTACTGCACTGCCCTAAACCCTGAAAAACCACCCCCAGCAAGACTACCTACACTGGCCGAACACCACTGCACTGCCCTAAACCCTGAAACACCAGCCCCTGCATGACCCCCTACACTGCCCAAACACTACTGCACTGCCCTAAACCCTGAAACACCAGCCCCTGCACGACCCCGTACACTGCCCAAACACTACTGCACTGCCCTAAACCCTGAAACACCAGCCCCAGCACCACCCCCTACAATGCCCGAACACCACTGTACTGCCCTAAACCCTAAAACACCACCCCCTGCACCGCCCCCTACACTGCCCGAACACCACTGCACTGCCCTAAACCCTGAAACACCACCCCTGCACGACCCCCTACACTGCCCGAACACCACTGCACTGCCCTAAACCGTGAAACACCACCCCCTGCCCCACTCCCTACACTGCCCGAACACCACTGCACTGCCCTAAACCCTGAAACACCACCCCTGCACCGCCCCCTACACTGCCCGAACACCACTGCACTGCCCTAAACCCTGAAACACCACCCCCAGCATGACCCCTTTACTGCTCGAACACCACTGCACTGCCCCAAACCCTGAAACACCACCCCCAGCATGACCCCCTACACTGCCGAACACCACTGCCCTAAACCCTGAAACACCACCCCTGCACGACTGCCCGAACACCACTGCACTGCCCTAAACCCTGAAACACCACCCCTGCACGACCCCCTACACTGCCCGAACACCACTGCACTGCCCTAAACCCTGAAACACCACCCCCAGCACGACCCCCTACACTGCCCGAACACCACTGCACTGCCCTAAACCCTAAAACACCACCCCCAGCACGACCCCCTACACTGCCTGAACACCACTGCACTGCCCTAAACCCTAGAACACTACCCCCAGCATGACCCCTACACTACCCGAACACCACTGCACTACCCTAAACCCTAAAATACTCCCCCAGCACGACCCCCTACACTACCCGAACACCACTGCACTGCCCTAAACCCTAAAACACTCCCCCAGCACGACCCCCTACACTACCTAAACACCACTGCACTGCCCTAAACCCTAAAACACGACCTCCTACACTACACAAACACCACTGCACTACCCTAAACCCTAAAAAACTACCCCCAGCACGAACCCCTACACTACCCAAATACCAATGCACTACCCTAATCCCTAAAACACTACCCCCCGCACAACCCCCTACACTACCCAAAGACCACTGCACTACCCTAAACTCTAAAACAATACCCCCGCACGACTCCCTACACTACCCAAAGACCACTGCACTACCCTAAACCCTAAAACACGACCTCCTACACTACACAAACACCACTGCACTACCCTAAACCCTAAAAACTACCCCCAGCACGAACCCCTACACTACCCAAACCCCACTGCACTACCCTAAACCATAAAACACTACCCCCAGCAGTACCCCCTACGCTACCCAAACACCACTGCACTACCCTAAACCCTAAAACACTACCCCCAGCAGTACCCCTACACTACCCAAACACCATTGCACTACCCTAAACCCTAAACCACTACCCCCAGCAGTATCCCCTACACTACCCAAACACCACTGCACTACCCTAAACCCTAAAACCCTAAAACACTAACCCCAGCACGACCCCCTACACTACCCAAACACCACTGTACTACCCTAAACCCTAAAACACTCCCCCAGCACGACTCCCTACACTACCCAAACACCACTGCACTACCCTAAACCCTAAATCTACCCCCAGCATGACCCCCTACACTACACAAACACCACTGCACTACCCTAAACCCTAAAACACTACCCCCAGCATGACCCTCTTCACTACCTAAACACAACTGCACAATTTGTTACAGGCGTTGCAACGCAGGCCTGTGGTGCTTACTGGAAGTAACTGGTGGGCTAGTTGGGCCCCAGGGACTCTCAGGATTCAAGGTGACCTAATCCCCCAACTTAAAACGCGCCACGGTGCGCGTTTGCACAGTGGTGAAGGGAGGGGGCGGGGCTTCAGGTGACATGTGCGCAAACACGCCCTGTGGTGCGTTTTAAGTTGGGGAGTTAATTCTCTTTGAATCCTGGGGGCCAACTAGCCCACCAGGTACCTTCAGTAAGCACAACAGAGTTGCGTTGCAGAGAGGTGAAAAAGGTGCGTGGCCTCGGAACGCCTCTCTGCAACTCAGCTCTGTGGTCCTAACTGTAGGTACCTGGGGGCTAGTTGGGCCCCAGGGACCCTCAGGATTCAAGGGGACTTAATCCCGCAACTTAAAACGCGCCACGGGGCGCGTTTGCACACGTCACCTCAGGCCCCCTCCCTTCACCACTGTGCAAACGCGCACTGGCTCTGGTTAGTCAGAGTCAGTTACCACCAGTACCCGTCTGAAAAAGTTGTGGGCACAGGATGATTTTGCAACAAGGCCTCTTTCTGCTCCTCTGTTGGTTCTTTCTGCACATCTTTTGCTTCTTTCTGTGCGTTTTTCTTCTTTCTTCACATGTCCTACCTCTGTTGGCATAGTTAGAAACTAGCATTTAAAAAACCTTTGAAATTCACTTAAAAAATCATAGGTTTCAGGCACGTTATAGTTAGAAATTAGCATTTAAAAACCTTTGAAATTCACTGAAAAACCATAGGTTTCAGGCACGTTATAGTTAGAAATTAGCATTTAAAAAACCTTTGAAATTCACTGAAAAAACCATAGGTTTCAGGCACGTTAACTGAACTAACTATAACAGGGGAATTTCACGGGTTTTGTACGAGTGCAATGTCCAACTAACTATAACTGTCCCTAAAACCTATGGTTTTTTCAGTGAATATATATATATATATATATATATATATTACCTACTGGCAGTTGGGACCTCGTTTTCATAGGAAAAGCATTTTTTGACTTGCCTATAACTTTGATGTAGTGTGAGTAATCTTCATTAAATTTTCCAAAACAAGTGTCAAGGTAGGTTCTGGTTGTCATGGAAAGTTTAGGGGTAATCCGTATAGTAGGGACCAAGAATTCGGTGTGCGAAATAAGGGTGCGTTTGTAACGTTAATTCCCATGGGAACCTTTAGCCACAGCTACAGCCTGAACCGCTGAACGGACTTACACCAAATGTGCTTATTTGGTGTAAATCCGTTCAGTAGTTGTTGAGAAATGTAAATGTAAAATTATAGTGATATCTGTGGTCACAAAGTCTTTGTAAACAAAAACGAGTTTGTGCTGGGAAATGAACTGCTCTGATTGGCTGCCAACACTTCAACCAGGAAGTGTTGGCAGCCATCTTGGGGCTCGGCTTCACTGAGTCCACAAAAAAAGTGAAAATAAAGAAAAGGCAGCAGGGTAGGAATACCCTGACCCCCAAGTCATGGTCTTGGGGTCCCCCTGGGACACAAACACGGCATAAAAGCATTTTTTTTAAAACTCGCGAATTTGTGATATTTCTGAATTCGCGGCGTAAACATTAAAAAAAAGCAAGCGCGGGCTTCCGCGCTTGCTTTCAAATAACCCCGGGGTGGGCTAGGTCCCATGGGCCTACAATCTATATAGGAGGGGGGTGCATGGGGACCCCCTCCTAGGGTTTATTAAAGCCCCCGGGACCACCACCTCCCCCGGGCTATTATTAATGCGGGTGGGCCTCGCTGACTCCTCCCTGCCCCGGGGACTGCCACCTCCCTGGGGCTTAAATGAATATTGATAAGTGGGCTCCGCCACCCCTCGCAGCCTTGGGGACCGCCACCTCCCCAGGGCACCAATACACTAATGAAGGGGGTCCTATGCAGACCCCCGGCCCGAGGACGACCACCTCCCTGGGGCTATCCATATACAAGATGGGAGGGGGGCCATGCGGTCCCCCTCCTGGAGCCCTACATGGCCCTGGGGACCGACCTCCCCCCCAGGTCCCGCTCCAGCAATGTCCCAGGGTGCTCACCCCTGGAACATGGCAGTTTGCTCCACTTTGAGCAAGCGAGAGCATTATGCTCTAGCTTGCTCAAAGCAGAGCAGGCTTTGCTTTTTACACACAGAGAGCTCCTTGTTAGCAGCTCCCTGGGTATAAAAAGCAATGCTGGCGCCCAAAGGAGGCGGGAGTCGGCAAGGACTGCAGGGGTCCTTCAGGCTTTCCCGTGGTCCCCAGTGAGATGGCCATGCCCCGGGGGATGTGGTGCCCGGGGCCAAAATCAGCCTCAGGTCCCCTTTCTTTAAAAAAATAAAATATGTATGAAACGGGTTAGGCCCTGGCAAAAGGGGTCTCCGGGGTCGAAAACAGCCCAGGGAAGGGGGGCCATGCGCCCCTCCCACCTTACTTTAAATAAACGGAAAAAAATGAAAGGCTGGGCCATGAGGAAATCGGCTCACTCCTGTTTTTCAAATAAAAAAAATAAAAAACAAAGTCAGGCCCTGGGGTTTGGGGTCCCCGGGGCTCACAATGGTTTAGGGAAGGGAAGCCAAACAGCTCCCTTTCCTGCAAAAACTACCAAAAATTTAAAAAACAAAATCAGGGAAATCTCTGAGGCCCCACCCCCTTTCTCCACCACTCTGCAAACCCGCCTGGCACGCTCCAGGTTGGGGGATAAAGTCCCCTTGGCAGCTGAGGGTCCTTAGGGGCCAAGAGACCTCCTGTTACCTCCAGTTAGCCCCACACGGTAGGATTGCTGAGAGGTGGTCGGGGGCCTCGCCCCCTTTCTCCACCACTCTGCAAAACGTGCCTCTTAGGGCACTGCTGGTGAGGGAATGAGGTTCCCTTGCCTCCTGAGGGTCTCAGGACTAAAGTGGACTTCATCCCCCAAGCAGCAATGTGCCAGGAGGCGCGTTTGCAGAGTGGTGGAGAAAGGGGGCGTTGCCTCTGATGACCTCTCAGCAGTCCTGTTGGCTCTTGAGGGTCCTTGGGGGCCAACTACCACTCCTGTTACCTCCAGTAAATCTCACAGAGCGGGATTGGTAAGAGGTGTTCAGAGGACTCGCCCCTTTTCTCCACTACTATGCAAACGCAGCTTGTGGTGTACTACTTATGGGGGGGAGGAAGTCCACTTTACTCCTGAGGGACCTTGGGGGCCAGGAAGCCCTCCTGGTACCTCCTGTAAGTCCTGCAGAGCAGGATTCCTAAGAGTTGGTTGGAGGCCCAGCCCCTTTTCTCTATCACTCTGCAAACGCAATTGCTAGTTAAAAAAACATAGAAATTTACTGAAAAAAAACAAAGGTTACAGGTAAGTTATAGTTAGGAATTAGCATTTAAAAAACCTTAGAAATTCACTGAAAAAACCAAAGGTTTCAGGGATGTTATAGTTAGGAAATAGAATTTAAAAAAAATTGAAAGCCACTGGAAAAACCAAATGTTACAGGGACATTATAGTTAGGGTCATATTTCACTCGTACAAAACCAGCGAAATTCTACAATTATAGTTACCTGAGCTAACTATAACTCACACCCCTGCAATGGACTGCTTATGACCTTACATATTACATCACTCATGGCATAATCAGTGACATCACTGATGACATCTCAAATGACATCACTGATGACATCATCCACAGAACCACTCATACACCTACTAACATCCCCATACAACCCCTAGTGCGCCCACTCACACACATCCGTACAACAACTGACAGACCCATTCACTGACCTATACCAGTACTCACACACTCAATCACTCCTCCATAGAGCCACTCAAACACCCACTCACCCACTCATACAGCCACTCATACAAATAGTTACTCACCCATACAGCCAACAACATAACCACATACTCACCTATAGGGTTACTCACACATCCACTTATTTGCCTATGGAGTCACATACCCACTCACTCACCTAATCAGCCTCTCAACACAGCCACTCACTCACCCATAGAAGCAATCATACACTCACTAACACAACCACGTACATACCCATTCACACATCCATACAAGCACTCACACATTCCTGTACTCACCCATACAGTCATTCACACAGATACTCACTGTCCAATACAGTCACTCACACATGAAGTTAATAAATGAAACACCTACTCAAACAGCCCCTCACTAACCCATACAGCCACTTACAGGCCCAGTCACTTATTCATACAGCCATTCAGACATCCACTCACTCACCCATACAGTCACTACACACCCACTACCACACTGTTAGAGCCACTTACACCATCACTCATATATATATATATATATATATATTTGAAACAAAAGGTTGCCCTAACCGGTGAGGTGCACTCGCTGGCGGCAAACAGCTGACAGTCACAAGAGGCTATCGGCACATCAACACCCCTCCGTGTAAAATTGCCGACGCGTTTCGGGCTTGGAACGCCCTTCATCATAGGCAGACATCACAGAGAATGGCAAACAGTTAGCTTCAAGAACATCCCCTTTATTATACATGCGATAGACATCAGGTGAGTATTCATCGCTAGGAATTATGGGTCTTGAAGTCCAAATATACTCCCCAAGTGGGTCGCCGCCATTCCCTATGAATAAAACAAGTTCTTAAAGTGAGGCAAAATGACGTACTCCAAAGGCTCTCGTCTTAAAGCAGCTTCCGCTAGCTCCGCATTACAGTCACTGTGATCAACTGCACCCCCTCAGATCTCGGGGTGGTGCTCCTCGTGACCTGGGCCGGCCACAAATATTTGAAACAAAAGGTTGCCCTAACCGGTGAGGTGCACTCGCTGGCGGCAAACAGCTGACAGTCACAAGAGGCTATCGGCACATCAACACCCCTCCGTGTAAAATTGCCGACGCGTTTCGGGCTTGGAACGCCCTTCATCATAGGCAGACATCACAGAGAATGGCAAACAGTTAGCTTCAAGAACATCCCCTTTATTATACATGCGATAGACATCAGGTGAGTATTCATCGCTAGGAATTATGGGTCTTGAAGTCCAAATATACTCCCCAAGTGGGTCGCCGCCATTCCCTATGAATAAAACAAGTTCTTAAAGTGAGGCAAAATGACGCACTCCAAAGGCTCTCGTCTTAAAGCAGCTTCCGCTAGCTCCGCATTACAGTCACTGTGATCAACTGCGGACCCCCTCAGATCTCGGGTGGTGCTCCTCGTGACCTGGGCCGGCCACAAATATTTGAAACAAAAGGTTGCCCTAACCGGTGAGGTGCACTCGCTGGCGGCAAACAGCTGACAGTCACAAGAGGCTATCGGCACATCAACACCCTCCGTGTAAAATTGCCGACGCGTTTCGGGCTTGGAACGCCCTTCATCATAGGCAGACATCACAGAGAATGGCAAACAGTTAGCTTCAAGAACATCCCCTTTATTATACATGCGATAGACATCAGGTGAGTATTCATCACTAGGAATTATGGGTCTTGAAGTCCAAATATACTCCCCAAGTGGGTCGCCGCCATTCCCTATGAATAAAACAAGTTCTTAAAGTGAGGCAAAATGACGCACTCCAAAGGCTCTCGTCTTAAAGCAGCTTCCGCTAGCTCCGCATTACAGTCACTGTGATCAACTGCGGACCCCTCAGATCTCGGGTGGTGCTCCTCGTGACCTGGGCCGGCCACAAATATTTGAAACAAAAGGTTGCCCTAACCGGTGAGGTGCACTCGCTGGCGGCAAACAGCTGACAGTCACAAGAGGCTATCGGCACATCAACACCCCTCCGTGTAAAATTGCCGACGCGTTTCGGGCTTGGAACGCCCTTCATCATAGGCAGACATCACAGAGAATGGCAAACAGTTAGCTTCAAGAACATCCCCTTTATTATACATGCGATAGACATCAGGTGAGTATTCATCGCTAGGAATTATGGGTCTTGAAGTCCAAATATACTCCCCAAGTGGGTCGCCGCCATTCACTATGAATAAAACAAGTTCTTAAAGTGAAGCAAAATGACGCACTCCAAAGGCTCTCGTCTTAAAGCAGCTTCCGCTAGCTCCGCATTACAGTCACTGTGATCAACTGCGGACCCCCTCAGATCTCGGGGTGGTGCTCCTCGTGACCTGGGCCGGCCACAAATATTTGAAACAAAAGGTTGCCCTAACCGGTGAGGTGCACTCGCTGGCGGCAAACAGCTGACAGTCACAAGAGGCTATCGGCACATCAACACCCCTCCGTGTAAAATTGCCGACGCGTTTCGGGCTTGGAACGCCCTTCATCATAGGCAGACATCACAGAGAATGGCAAACAGTTAGCTTCAAGAACATCCCCTTTATTATACATGCGATAGACATCAGGTGAGTATTCATCGCTAGGAATTATGGGTCTTGAAGTCCAAATATACTCCCCAAGTGGGTCGCCGCCATTCCCTATGAATAAAACAAGTTCTTAAAGTGAGGCAAAATGACGCACTCCAAAGGCTCTCGTCTTAAAGCAGCTTCCGCTAGCTCCGCATTACAGTCACTGTGATCAACTGCGGACCCCCTCAGATCTCGGGGTGGTGCTCCTCGTGACCTGGGCCGGCCACAAATGTTTGAAACAAAGGTTGCCCTAACCGGTGAGGTGCACTGCTGGCGGCAAACAGCTGACAGTCACAGAGGCTATCGGCACATCAACACCTCTCCGTGTAAAATTGCCGACGCGTTTGGGCTTGGAACGCCTTCATCATAGGCAGACATCACAGAGAATGGCAAACAGTTAGCTTCAAGAACATCCCCTTTATTATACATGCGATAGACATCAGGTGAGTATTCATCGCTAGGAATTATGGGTCTTGAAGTCCAAATATACTCCCCAAGTGACGTCGCCATTCCCTATGAATAAAACAAGTTCTTAAAGTGAGGCAAAATGACGCACTCCAAGGCTCTCGTCTTAAAGCAGCTTCCGCTAGCTCCGCATTACAGTCACTGTGATCAACTGCGGACCCCCTCAGATCTCGGGGTGGTGCTCCTCATGACCTGGGCCGGCCACAAATATTGTAATGCGGAGCTAGCGGAAGCTGCTTTAAGACGAGAGCCTTTGGAGTGCGTCATTTTGCCTCACTTTAAGAACTTGTTTTATTCATAGGGAATGGCGGCGACCCACTTGGGGAGTATATTTGGACTTCAAGACCCATAATTCCTAGCGATGAATACTCACCTGATGTCTATCGCATGTATAATAAAGGGGATGTTCTTGAAGCTAACTGTTTGCCATTCTCTGTGATGTCTGCCTATGATGAAGGGCGTTCCAAGCCCGAAACGCGTCGGCAATTTTACACGGAGGGGTGTTGATGTGCCGATAGCCTCTTGTGACTGTCAGCTGTTTGCCGCCAGCGAGTGCACCTCACCGGTTAGGGCAACCTTTGTTTCATATATATATATATATATATATATATATATATATATATTAGGCATAGAATGGAGTATAGAGTTGGACAGTGGATTTTACACTGGATTGAGTGGAGTAGAATGTCATAGAGTGCCATGAAGTGTTGTAGACTTTTATAGAGTGGCATTGTAGAGAGTGGAGGAGAGTGTCATATAATGGAGCGGCATACAGTGGAGTGGAGTATGCTGTAGTGGCATAGAGTGGATTACCGTAAAGTGGAGTATCATACAGTGTAGTAGAGTTCATTGGAATACCGTACAGTGGAGTGTAGAAGAGTGGAGTTGCTAAGAGTGGAATAGCATAGAGTGGAGTGATGGACAGTGGTGTGGTGTAGAGAGGAGTAGGTTACAGTGGATTAGTGTAGAGTGGAGCAGCATACATAGAAGTAGCGTAGCTGAGTCGAGGAAGCTGTTATAAACTGGAATGGCATCTCACATAGTAGAGTGGAGTGCTACGTTGTACAGCATTTGAAACTGTCGAAGAGTAGAGTGTTGTACAATAGAATGTACAGACATAGAGTCAAGTGCAAACTTAGACAGTGGAGTGTTCCGGTATTAGAGTGGAGTAGAATCTAGTAGAATTATGTAGAGTAGAGGAGAGTGCGCAGGAGTGGTGTACAGTGGAGTAGCGTACAGGAGAGTGGCATAAAGTGTAATAGTGTAGAGTGAAGAAGCATAGACTGATGTGGTGTGCAGTCGAGTGTAATAGCATATAGTGTAGTAGCGTACAGTGGAGTGGCGTAAAGTGTAAAAGTGTATAGTGTAGTAGTGTACAGTGGAGTGGCTTACAGTGAAATGGTTTAGACTGTTGTGGTCTATCGTGGGGTGAGGTACAGTGGAATAGCATGTAGTGGAGTGGCGTACAGTGTAGTGGGGAAGGGCGGGATACCATACAGTAGAGGGGAAAAGATTGAGGTTGCGTACAGTGTAATAGTGTAGAATGGAGTAGCGTACCATGGAATTGCATAGAGTGAGTACAGTGGAAGAGTGTAGAGTAGAATAGCGTAGAGTGGAGTGGAATACAGTGGAGTGCTGTAAACTGGAGTAGTGTACAGTGGAGTGTGGTAGAGTGGATTGGCATACAGTGTTATAGAGGACAGTGGAAATGAATGGCATAGAGTGGAGAGGCGTACAGTGGGGTAGTGGAATAGAGTGGAGTACTGTGTCAATGTAGAGTAGAGTAAAGTGGGGTGCAGTTGCATATAAAAAGTTGCGTACAGTGTTGTATGGTGGACTAAAGTATCATAGAGTGAATTGGAGTAGAATGTTTTAGGGAGGCATACAGTATAGTACGTGTTGTACAGTGGAGTAAAGGGGTATAGATAGGAGTAAAGTGTCAGAGAATGGCATACAGTGTGGTAGAGTGTTGTAGAGTGGAGTTGCATAGATTACAATAGTGTGTGAAATAGTAGAGCTGTGTAGAGTGGGTTATTGTATAGTAGCGTAGAGTGGGGTAAAGTTTCGTACAGTGGAGTAGATTCAGGTGGAGTGGTTTAACATAGTGTGAAGTAAAGTACAATAGAGTGAAGTAGTGTGTTGTAGAGTATAGTGGCATGCAGAGGAGTGTACTGACGTAGCCTAGGTAATAAACTGCATTCAATGGAGCAGCGTACAGTGGAGTGGCATACACTGTACTGGCGTACAGTGGATTACCGTAAAATGGAGTACCATACAGTGGCATACAGTGTAATGTAGAAGAGTGGAGTGGCACAGAGTTGAATAGCGTAGAGCAGAGTGTTGTACAGTGGATTGGCATAGAGTGGAGTAGATTACAGTGGATTAGTGAAGAGTGGAGTGGCATACATTGAAGTAGCATAGCGTTGAGTGGAGGAAGCTGTTATAAATTGAAGTGGGGTCTCATACAGTAGAGTGGAGTGCTGTGTTGTATAGTGTTTGAAACTGTAATAGAGTGGAGCAGAGTGTTGTACTATAGAGTGTACAAACATACAGTCAAATGCAAATTTGGACAGTGACGTGTACAGTGAAAGAGTGGAGTAGAATCTAGTAGAGTGGCATAGAGTGTCGTAGAGTTTGTAGAGTGGAGTTATATAGAGTAGAGGATAGTACACAGGAGTGTAGTAGAGTGGAGTAGCATACAGTGGAGTAGTATAAAGTGGAATGCGTAGAGTGGAGTAGCGTATACTGGAGTGGCATTCAGTGGAGTGGTGTAGAGTATAATAGCATATAGACTAGTGTATAGTGTAGTAGCATACAGTGGAGTGGCGTACAGTGAAGGGGTTTAGACTGTAGTGGTGTATTATGGGGTGGAGTACAGTGTAATAGCATACAGTGGAGTTGTGTGGGGTAGGGTGGAATACCACACAGTAGAGGGGCAAAGATTGAAGTTGCATACAGTCTAATAGCATAGAATGGAGTGGCGTACAGTGAAATTACGTAGAGTAGAGTACAGTGGATTGGTGTAGACTGGAGTAGTGTACAGTAGGGTGGGATATTTTGAAATAGCATACTGTGGAGTGGTGTAGACTAGAGGGGCGTCCAATGAAGTAGCGTATAATGAAGTGGCGTAGGATGGAGTGGTGTACACTGGAGTAGCACAATGTGGAGTACCGTACAGTTGAATGGTATACAGTGGAATAGCGTACAGTCGAGTGATGTACAGTAGAGTGGCATAGACTGGAATAGCATATAGTGGAGTAGCGTACAGTGCGGTGGAGTACAGTGAAGTGGTGTACACTGGAGTGGTGTACACTGGATGGAGTAGAGTGTAATTGCATATAGTGGAGTGTCATACAGAGAAGTGGCGTCCAGTAGTATAGGTTAGAATGGAGTTGGGGATGAGTGGAATGGCATACAGTGGATTAGCATAGAGATAAATGGCATACAGTGGAATGGGGTAGAGTGGAATGCCATATACTGGAGTAGCATACAACGGAGTGGCGATAGTGGAGTGGTGTACCTGGAAGAGGCGTAGAGTGAACTTGCATACAGTGTAATAGCGTAGAGTGGACTGGCGTTGAATGGAGTTGTGTAAAGTGTAATGGCGTAGAGTCGAATGGCGTAGAGCAGAGTGTTGTACAGTGGAGTGTCATCGAGTGTAATAGTGTATCGTGGAGTAGCGTACAGTGGAGTGGCATATAATGGAGTGGTGAAGACTGGAGAGACGTACAGTGGTGTGGGGTAAAGTGTAATAGCAAACAGTGGAGTGGCGTGTATTGGAGTGGTGTCCAAAAGAATTGCATAGGATGAAATGCAATAGAGTGGAGTACCATACATTGGAGTGGCATAGAGTGGAGTACCATACAGTGGAACATTGTACAGTGAAGTGTTGTAGAGTCCAGTGGCATACAGTGGAACAGAGTGGAGTGGCATACAGTAGAATGGCATAGAGTGCAATAGCGTATAGTGGAGTAGCATCCAGTAGAGTGGCGTACAGTCGAGTATCGTAGACTGGAGTGGTGTACAGTGGCATTGCGTACAGTGTAATAGCGTAGAGTAGAGTGGCCTACAGTGGAGTATCGTACAGTGGAGAGGCGTAGACTGGAGTGACGTAGAGTGGAATAGCATATAGTGGAGTGGCTACAGTGGCAAGGCATACGGATGTATGAGAAATGTTGCAGCAATGTAGATTATGGTATGCAAAGTAATGCAAGGCAGCGAATTGCGCTACCTTGCCTTTCTCTAGATTTACCAATCAACCCATTTGTAAACTCCTTTGTAAATCTGCAATCCAAAGATACAGCTAGGCCTTAGTTATATTTTGGGCCAGTATACTTTTCAGTATACATGGCGGTGACAAGCCAGTATATAATTGGGTAATGGCAGCCATAATGTTTTTGCTACATTTTGGCTGCGTTTAGTGTTATGGTCTTAGATAGAGGTAAGTAGTGGGTCCCTACCTATTAACACTTTGTTGAAGTAGTAATAGGTAGGGAGATTTATTTATAATTTCTTTCTATATTTTTAAATATGTTTATGTCCATGTACCGCAAAAGCGTGTGAAATTCCGCAAAAGTACCGAGGTGACAGCTATCACTAAGTTTAAATGCCTTATAGCTTAAAAAATACTTACCCTACTTAACTGCAGTACCCAAAAAGCATCATCTCTGCACCATAATGTATAATCCTGCCAAATTTCATGTAAATCCATTCAGCTGTTTTTGCGCTACATCAAATACAATAGTTTATGGAAAATGCATTGGTGGAAAAACACGTTTTGGAACCCATTTTATCTTTGCACCCCAAAAACGAATTATCCACAGAAATTTGCATCATCTCAAAATGTAGAAAATGCAATAGGTCTGGAAAGTTTTGTGTTGATTTTGTAAATGAGTGGAAAGTTATTACGAAGCTAATATCAGAGGAATTCCTATCTTTGGGAATACTAACAATAACTACAGAGTGGCAATCAGATTTTGTCAGAGGACTATTGTATTTCAAGTAGCACAAAAACTGCCAGTCTGATTTTGCTGAAATACGGCAGCATTGGCTATTAGGGTGCACAGATTATTTTGTGGGTACAGCAGGTAAGTAGAGTAAGTATTTTATAAGTTATAAGGTTTTTCAACTCAATGATCTCTTGTAGCACAATACTAATAAAAGTAGCAAGGCAGCCAAAAAAATAAAACTAGACAGCATATGTAAGGTTCAGATTTACTACATGAACAACTGAAAGACCCATTACGGTAACATGCTAAGGGAAACCGATAAACAAATACATAATAAATAGGATACATCTTAATCTACATAAGAATTATTTCCATGATCTCTGGCTCACAAAATAAAATTGTGCCCAACAAGCCAAACAAAAACTATCTTCATTATGTACTCCTGTGCACCATAATGGAAAAGTGACCAAGCAGTGAGCTACCCAAACTACTATATGGAGGACATGATATTTGGTCATTAGGAAAAAAATGTTTTTTTATAATAACAATGATTGGCTTTCATTCACTTTGGACTTTATATGTAGCACAAACCTACTGAAAGTAGCATGGAAGCCCCAACAATAAACTATACTGCATATGTAATATGTATATGCAAGGACATTATAGTGAGTACGCTTCATAGATGACTAATTTGCCATATAGAGAGGCTGTAAGGTAGAGGAAGACCTCCTTGTGGAGAAGATAAACAAAAACTATCTGAATTGGGCTTTTACGAGTAAGATAACTGAGAGAGAGTTGGAGTTCCTTAATAAAGGTAGGTGCCCAGAAATTGGTGAAAACATTGTATAGAAAGCCCACAGTAGGCAACGGTGTTTTATATGCTCATAGCATCCATCTTGCACCACTTAATAACAGTATACCCTTCAGGGAATTCCACAGAGCTAGAAGAGTTTGCAGTACAAATTAGGAATATAGTGAAATAGAAAGGCAAATGATAACTAGATTCAGGGCAAGAGGGTACAGTGAAAATCATATGGCTGTAACCTCAAAAACAGCGAGACTGAACACAAGGGAAGTGGCATTATTTAGTACTACAAGGAGGAAAGAGAGGAACAAGGGAATCTACTTTATCACCACTTATAACTGAGAACATGCCCTTACCAAACATTGGCATCTTATGAGAAGTGACCCAGTAATTGGTAATAATGTTCCTAGGAGACCTCTTATTTGTGATAGACGTGCTCAGTCAATGCAAGATCACTTAGTGAGACATGATATAAAAAGTGGTGACAAGAAGTTGACATGGATTTCCCCGAGGGAGAAATTTATGAAATGCAATAAATGCAAAGCATGTCAGCATGGAGTTAATATCACTGCACTCAGAACACCATGTAACAAAAGCATCCGGGTTAAAGGTAGACTTGCAAAAGCATATATCTGCTCCGTCAATTAACATGCCCCTGCCAAATACATATATTGGCAGTATGACATTGCCTATACATAAACAAATCTTACAACATTTGAGAGTGATTAAAAAGTAAAATTTTAGCTACCCAGTTGCCAGGCATTTTAGTAGATTCCATAATGGAGAGGGATCCCAGCTAAAATATTGTGTTTTAGCACAGGCACCTAAAAATGTAAGAGGAGGTGACAGAGAACGAGATTTGAGACAATTAGAAACAAGATTCCTTCTGGATGGGGACAGTAGGAACTGTATGGCCTCAATATCGATGAAGAACTTCACACGTACCTAGCTTGAGCCTGCTTGCTTGTAAGCTGTACAATAGATGCCTTGAGTGGGTATGACTTTGCAGACTGAGGATGGATGAATAGGGTTGAAACATGATGCCACTCACTACAAACATATATTTTATTTGTTTATTTGCCGATGTTCATAATGAAGGTCATGGATTACATTGCCCACTGGGGCTAAATGTGGAAACTCTTTAAATGAAGTGTAATGATTGGAAAAGGGATATTGATAAATAAGACATTGCAGTGGCCAGTCCAAACAGATGATTATGGAGAGTTAACAATGGAATAATTACAATATTTTTCATTAAATGATTCATTTTATGTCAATGAATTACACATGATATTTATGGTTGGTATAATTGTATATGTATTGTGAGCAATTATACATTGATAGATTATGTAATGACTTAGAAACATCTATGTCTAAAATAACATTGCGCTAAACTGACATTTTGTCTAATCAAACGTTATTAATAATGATTATGCCAGGTTGATTTGGATGATATTTTATATATAAATGGAGAATACATACATAGAATAAAATATTTTTCTACCAAATTATTGACTTGGATTGCCCCAATTTGAATTAAGTTTAGTAGTATCATATGCAATCTAAGATGACACCCGTTCGTTTATTTGGAAAGTTAGTCCTTCGTTTATGACTACGATTTGTTGATTTAAATGAAGTAACAAATATGGTGTCTGTATCATGAATAAGGCTGATATTAGCAGCTGAAACGCATTAAGAGTCTTTAGCTTTCAATCAACCATGCTTTTTTTCCCGCAGTGTGCTGGTCTCATCTATGATGAGGTGGGATTCTTATGTTTATGACGTGAAGGAGGGCACGCTTACCCAAGATCAGAAAGCACCCCTGCACTGCAGCATATAGCGTATATATATAATTATATATATATATATATATATATATATATATATATATATTCACTGAAAAAACCATAGGTTTTAGGGAAAGTTATAGTTAGTTGGACATTGCACTCGTACAAAACCCGTGAAATTCCCCGTTATAGTTAATTCAGCTAACTATAACTCACGCCCCGCAATGCACTGCTGATGACGTCACATATTACATCACTCATGACATGGTCAGTGACATCACTGATGACATCACTGACATCATCCAGTGACTGTGTGTTTCTGTAAAGTTTAAATATGTTTAATATATATAGGGAAAGGCGTATTGAAGAATGAGTGGGTGTATAAGCGTCTGAATGGATGATTTAGTAGGTGCGTGACTGAGTCTATAAGTGAGTGATTAAACGTATCTTACTGGATGCATGGGTGAGTGACTAAACTGTGTGAATGTCTGTATCCGTCTGTCTGTTGTTGTGTAAGCAGCTGCATGGGTTTCTGACTAGCTAAATGAGTGTCTATATGGGTTATGGATTGGTTCTCTGAGTATCTGTATGGGTGCCTCAGTGTTTGTGTGGGTGGGGTGTGTGTGACTCTGTGCATAGATGTGTGAGTGGGTGATTCACTGGGTGCATGGTTTCAAGAGTGCGTCTGTGATGGACTGTATGGGTGGGTGAGTGTGTGTATGGGTGTGTTAGTGATTGAATGTATATCTCAGTGGTACATGTGTGAGTAACTACATATGTGAAAGGCAGTATATATGTGTGTTGGAGTATATAAATGGCTATAAGTGAGAGTGTGTGATTGTGAGAGTGGCTATATGGATGAGTGTGTGCTTGCATCAGTGATTGCATAGGAGCGTAAGAATGTGCTAGTATTTTTATGAGTAAGTGAGCTGGTGTGTATAACTGTATAGGTGAGTAAATTGGAGTGTGATTAATTATTTGCATGACTGAATAGGTGTGTGAGTACCTCTATGGATGAGTTGCGTTGTGTGAGTGTTTATATAGGTGTATGAGTGCATATGATAGTCCTGTACTGAGTGACTGTAATTATGAGTGACTGTCCGGGTGAGTGAGTAGATGTGTGTGTGTAGACCTAAGAATCAGTGAGTGGGTATGTACTTATTGGTATTGGAGTGTGTATGGTTTTGAGAATGGCAGTCTGTAATTTAGAGTGGGTGTATCAAAAGTTATATTAGGGTGTGAGAAGATGCATTAAATTCTCACATGGATGATGTCATCAGTGATGTCATTTGAGATGTCATCAGTGATGTCATCAGTGATGTCACTGACCATGTCATGAGTGATGTAATATGTGACGTCATCAGCAGTGCATTGCGTGGGCGCTAGTTATAGTTAGCTGAACTAACTATAACGGGGAATTTCACGGGTTTTGTACGAGTGCAATGTCCAACTAACTATAACTTTCCCTAAAACCTATGGTTTTTTCAGTGAATTTCAGAGGTTTTTTAAATGCTAAACCCTAACTATAACAGGCCTGAAACCTATGGTTTTTTCAGTGAATTTCAAAGGTTTTTAAAATGCTAATTCCTAACTATAACAAGCCTGAAACCTATGGTTTTTTCAGTGAATTTCAAAGGTTTTTTAAATGCTAATTCCTAACTATAATATGTCTGAAACCTATGGTTTTTTTCAGTGAATTTCAAAGGTTTTGTAAATGACAATTGTTAAATGTATTAGTTGTTATATTTATTTTTTTTGATACTGATTTACTACATTTTTTTAAACTATTTATTTTTAGATATTTTATTTTTTAAATTACATTGTAATTACATTATACATTACATTACAAAATATACTTTCTCAGAATGAATTACTTTAGTTTGAATACTTTGCAAATAGGCAATAGACTTTTAAGTACAGTAGTTACAGTTGTTGCAATGGGCAACACAATTTCAAACACAATGCAACATTGAGCTCAATGTGAATTTCTAGCTAAATGCAATTAGTTACTTTATGGATTACTTTTCTAACCACAGGACTGGATCCTAGATTCAGTCCTGGGACATCTCCTGTAAACAGTTGAGTAAAAGTGTTTTGGTTACAGTAGTGATTTTTAAGGAATATTATTGTATTTTAAAAGTTGACACTTAGAAACTTTTTCACATAGAATCACCAATGTTATCCTATGGGAGGAAATTCACTTAGCAGGTAAGTAGTGTTATCGTTACTTTTTCTTACTCAGTGGTGGATCCTGGATCCAGCACTGGTGCATCTCCTGTAAACAGTTGAAAGAATGCGTTTAAGTCATACAGGCGATTTTTAAGGAATATTTGTAGTTTGTGAAAATCAACACAAACTTTTCTGCTGAAAACCAGACAATGAATTCCTATGGAAGGAAATATAAGTTACTGGTAAGTACGGTTAAAATTACTTTTCAGGATCAGTACTGGGCTGAGTGATGCAGCACTGAGGTCTCTCCTGATAACAGGTGAGTAAATCGGAATTCGTATTTTGGCTGATTTTAGAGGAATATTTGTATGTTTCAAAAATCGACACTTAGAAACTTTTTCAGCAAAAAGCAGGCAATGATATCCTATGGAAGGAAATTCAAGTTACTGGTAAGTACGGTTAAAATTACTTTTCAGGATCAGTACTGGGCTGAAAGATGCAGCACTGAGGTCTCTCCTGATAACAGGTGAGTAAATCGGAATTCGTATTTCGGCTGATTTTAGAGGAATATTATAAAGTTCCAAAACTCCACACTTAGAAGAATTTCCAAGTGAAACCAGTCAATGTTAGCCTATGGAAGGAAATTCAAGTTACTGGTAAGTACGGTTAAAATTACTTTTCAGGATCAGTACTGGGCTGAAAGATGCAGCACTGAGGTCTCTCCTGATAACAGGTGAGTAAATCGGAATTCGTAGTTCGGCTGATTTTAGAGGAATATTATAAAGTTCCAAAACTCCACACTTCGAAGAATTTCCAAGTGAAACCAGTCACTGTTAGCCTATGGAAGGAAATTCAAGTTACTGGTAAGTACGGTTAAAATTACTTTTCAGGATCAGTACTGGGCTGAAAGATGCAGCACTGAGGTCTCTCCTGATAACAGGTGAGTAAATAGGAATTCGTAGTTCGGCTGATTTTAGAGGAATATTTGCACAATGGTGAAGGGAGGGGCGGGGCCTGAGGTGACATCTGTGCAAACGCGCCCTGTGGCGCGTTTTAAGTTGGGGATTAAGTCCCCTTGAATCATGAGGGTCCCTGGGGTCCAACTAGCCCCCCCTGTACCTCCAGTATGCGCCAGGGAGCTGCGTTGCAGAGAGGTGTTCAGAGGCCACGCCCCTTTTTGCACCTCTCTGCAATGCAGCTCTGTGGCACTTTCTGGACGTACCTGTTGGGCTAGTTGGCCCCCAGGGACCCTCAGGATTGAAGGGGATTTAATTCCCCATCTTAAAACGCACCACGGGGCCTGTTTGCACACATGTCACCTGAAGCCCCGCCCCCTCCCTTCACCACTGTGCAAACGCGCCCCATGGCGCGTTTTAAGTTGGGGGATTAAGTCCCCTTGAATCCTGAGGGTCCCTGGAGTCCAACTAGCCCACCATGTACTTCTAAAAAGCGGCACAGAGCTGCGTTGCAGAGAGGTGTAAAAAGGGGCGTGGCCTCTGTACACCTCTCTGCAACGCAGCCCCCTGGCGCATACTGGAGGTTCCTGGTGGGCTAGTTGGCCCCCAGGGACCCCCAGTATTCAAGGGGAATTACTTCCCTTCTTAAAACGCGCCAGGGGGGCGCGTTTGCAGAGTACTGCAGGGAGAGGGGCGGGGCCTCCGGCACGATGCCGGTCGTTTTTTTTTTTTTCTAATTTTTTTAATGGGAGGGGGGCTGCGTGGCCCCCCTTCCCTTGGCCACTTTTGGCCCCGGGGACCCCATCCCCCGGGGCCTGAGCATTTTTATTTTTTTTTTTTTAATCAAAAAAAAAACGGGAAGGGGGCCGCGTGGCCCCCCTTCCCTGGGCCTGTATTGGCCCCGGGGACCCCATCCCCCGGGGCATGCCCTCGATTTTAATTTTTTTAATTTGGAGGGGGGCTGCGAGGCCCCCCTCCTCAGGCCATTTAAGGCCCCGGGCCGGCCTTGCCCTTTTTAAAAAAAAAAAATTTAATTTGGGGAGGGGGCTGCGTGGCCCCCTCCCTGGCCACTTATGGCCCCGGGGACCCCATCCCCGGGGCCTGGCCTCTGGTCGGGGACTGTGGGGGGTCCCCAATCCCCCACAGTCCCACCGGCTCCCCGTGTCCTACGGGAGCCGGCATTGCTTTCCACATGGGGAGCAGCTAACATGCTGCTCCCCATGTGGAAAGCAATTGAGTTTGCATTTTGAAAGAGAGAGCAGGTTTCCTGCTCTCTCTTTCAAAATGCAAACCAAGTTTGCTATGACAGGACGGGAGCCGCGAGGCTCCCGTCCTGTCATAGCAAACTACAGTGTCCCGGGGTAGGCACCCCGGGACACTGCAGGAGCCGGCCCTGGGGGTGGCGGTCCCCAGGGCCATCAAGGGCTCCAGGAGGGGGGCCGCGCGGCCCCCCTCCCAACCATTTCACAGCCCCACGGAGGTGGTGGTCCCCGGGGCTTTGGAGGTCCGTAACGGACCCCCATATTCAAATCTTTAGTGCCCCGGGGAGGTGGCGGTCCCCGGGGCGTGTGAGGGGGCTGGAGCCCCCCCACACAGGTCAAAATAATTTTTAAAAAAGAAGCCCCGGGTGTGGCGGTCCCCGGGGCTGCGGGAGGGCCAAGAGCCCTCCTGCACCATTATTTTTTGAAAGCCCCGGGGGGTGGCGGTCCCCGGGGCTTGGGGGGCCTTAGAGGCCCCCCACATTAAATTTAAACCCCCCCCACCATGCCCCCGGGACTTGGCCCACCCGGGGGCAAATTAACATAGAAGCGCGGGAGACGCGCATCGATTTTTTTTTCTTTTCGGCAGGATCCGCGCACCTTGAGCGCATCCTGCCGATTTAAAAAAAATAAAAAAATGCTTTTTTCTGCCCAGGGGTCCTTGTGGGACCCCTGAGTAGGCCTAGGGGTCAGGGTGTTTCTACCCTGCCCCCTTTGTGCGTTTGGCGACGTGTTTCTTGTGCTTTTTTTTTCTCGGCGGGATTCGCGCACCCTAAGCGCATCCCGCCGATTTAAAAAAATGCTTGTTTCTGCCCAGGGGGTCCTTGTGGGACCCCCTGAGCAGACCTAGGGGGTCAGGGTGTTTCTACCCTGCCCCCTTTTGCACTTTGCGCACTTGTTTCTGTCCCTCGGTTCTACCGAGGGACAAAATGGCTGCCAACACTTCCTGAATTGGAGTGTTGACAGCCACTTGACAGCCAATTAGCATACAGCTCGTGATCGGGAGGGTACGCGGACCCTACTCGGCCATAGATATATATGTGACTTTACTTTTGATTTTCTCAGGAACTACTGAACGGATTTACACCATTTAAGCAAAAGGCACGACACTGAACCAAGGGCTACCTCTTTGCCAAATTTGGTGTAATTCCGTTCAGCAGTTCGGGCTGTAGCTGCGACTAAAGGTTCCTATGGAAAAATGAATGGGGAAAACGTGTTTTGGGACCCCCTTTTTCTCGGCCCCCGCTTGACGTATCACCCCGAGACTTTCAGGATAGGAGCGGACCGGAGCGCCCCAACAAGTTGGAAACTTTCGCGAAGATTCGTCAACCGGCGCCAACGTTATTTCAAATAGAATGTCGCGGATTTCCTATGGATAATAGGTCCTAACTATAACTATCTACTGGCGACCGCCAGTAGATAATATATATATATATATATATATTCACTGAAAAAACCATAGGTTTTAGGGACAGTTATAGTTAGTTGGACATTTCACTCGTACAAAACCATAGAAATTCCCCCGTTATAGTTAGTTCAGCTAACTATAACTCGCGCCCCGCAATGCACTGCTGATGACGTCACATATTACATCACTCATGACATGGTCAGTGACATCACTGATGACATCACTGATGACATCTCAAATGACATCACTGATGACATCACTGATGACATCATCCAGTGACTGTGTGTTTCTGTAAAGTTTAAATATGTTTAATATATATAGGGAAAGGCGTATTGAAGAATGAGTGGGTGTATAAGTGTCTGAATGGATGCTTTAGTACGTGAGTGAGTGACTCTACAAGTGAGTGAATAAACGGATCTTACTGAATGCATGGGTTAGTGACTAAACTGTGTGAATGTCTGTATCCGTCTGTTTGTTGGTGTGTAAGTAGATGCATGGATTTGCGAATAGCTACATGAGTGTCTATATGGGTTATTGATTGGTTCTCTGAGTATCTGTATGGCTGTCTGAGTGTTTGTGTGGGTGGGGTGTGTGTGACTCTGTACATAGATGTGTGAGTGGGTGATTCACTGGGTGCATGATTTCAAGAGTGCATCTGTGATGGACTGCTTGGGTGGGTGAGTGTGTGTATGGGTGTGTTAGTGAGTGAATGTATATCTCAGTGGTACATGTGCGAGTAACTACATATGTAAAAGGCAGTATATATGTGTGTTAAAGTATTTAAATGGCTATAAGTGAGAGTGTGTGATAGTGAGAGTGGCTCTATGGATGCGTGTGTGCTTGTATCAGTTATTGTATAAGAGCGTAAGAATGTGCTAGTATTTGTATGAGTAAGTGAGCTGGTGTGTGTATAACTGTATAGGTGAGTAAATGGGTGTGTGATTAATTTTTTGCATGACTGACTAGGTGTGTGAGTACCTCTATGGATGAGTGGCGGTGTGTGAGTGTTTATATAGGTGTATGAGTGCATATGATAGTCCTGTACTGAGTGACTAAGTATGAGTGACTGTACGGGTGAGTGAGTGGATGTGTGTGTAGACCTAAGAATCAGTGAGTGGGTATGTAGTTTTTGGTGTTGGAGTGTCTATGGTTTTGAGAATGGCAGTCTGTAATTTAGAGTGGGTGTATCAAAAGTTATATTAGGGTATAAGAAGATGCATGAAATTATCACATGGATGATGTCATCAGTGATGTCATTTGAGATGTCATCAGTGATGTCATCAGTGATGTCACTGATCATGTCATGAGTGATGTAATATGTGACGTCATCAGCAGTGCATTGCGGGGCTTGAGTTATAGTTAGCTGAACTAACTATAACGGGGGAATTTCTATGGTTTTGTACGAGTGAAATGTCCAACTAACTATAACTGTCCCTAAAACCTATGGTTTTTTCAGTGAATTTCAAAGGTTTTTTAAATGCTAATTTCCAACTATAACGTGTCTGAAACCTATGGTTTTTTCAGTGAATTTCAAAGGTTTTTTAAATGCTAATTTCTAACTATAACGTGCCTGAAACCTATGATTTTTTAAGTGAATTTCCAAGGTTTTTTTAAATGCTAGTTTTTAACTATGCCTACAGAGGTAGGACATGTGAAGAAAGAAGAAAAAACGCACAGAAAGAAGCAAAAGATGTGCAGAAAGAACCAACAGAGGAGCAGAAAGAGGCCTTGTTGCAAAATCATCCTGTGCCCACAACTTTTTCAGACGGGTACTGGTGGTAACTGACTCTGACTAACCAGAGCCAGTGCTATGCTAAAAGACACTTAGAATACAGTGAAAACACCTACATACACTAGGGAACACTATGCGTTGGGGTACCCCTGTGATTAGCATGACCTCCTCTGCAAGTCGCTAGTACATAATAGGGCAGGGGGATTAAAACTACCTCTTAAAACGCGCTACAGGGCGCGTTTGCACAGTGGTGAAGGGAGGGGGGCCTGAGGTGACATGTGTGCAAACGCACCCCGTGGCGCATTTTAAATTGCGGGATTAAGTCCCCTTGAATTCTGAGGGTCCCTGGGGCCCAACTAGCCCCCCAGGGACCTACAGTTAGGACCACAGAGCTGAGTTGCAGAGAGGCGTTCCGAGGCCACGCACCTTTTTTCACCTCTCTGCAACGCAACTCTGTTGTGCTTACTGAAGGTACCTGGTGGGCTAGTTGGCCCCCAGGGTCCCTCAGGATTCAAAGGGAATTAATTCCCCAACTTAAAACGCACCACAGGGCGTGTTTGCGCACATGTCACCTGAGGCCCCGCCCCTCCCTTCACCACTGTGCAAACGCGCCCCGTGGTGCGTTTTAAGTTGGGGAATTAATTCCCTTTGAATCCTGAGGGTCCCTGGGGCCCAACTAGCCCACTAGGTACTTCCAGTAAGCACCACAGGCCTGCGTTGCAACGCCTGTAACAAATTGTGCAGTTGTGTTTAGGTAGTGAAGAGGGTCGTGCTGGGGGTAGTGTTTTAGGGTTTAGGGTAGTGCAGTGGTGTTTGTGTAGTGTAGGGGGTCATGCTGGGGGTAGATTTAGGGTTTAGGGTAGTGCAGTGGTGTTTGGGTAGTGTAGGGAGTCGTGCTGGGGGAGTGTTTTAGGGTTTAGGGTAGTGCAGTGGTGTTTGGGTAGTGTAGGGGGTCGTGCTGGGGTAGTGTTTTAGGGTTTAGGGTAGTGCAGTGGTGTTTGGGTAGTGTAGGGGGTCGTGCTGGGGGTAGTGATTTAGGGTAGTGCAGTGGTGTTTGGGTAGTGTAGGGGGTACTGCTGGGGTTAGTTTTTAGGGTTTAGGGTAGTGCAGTGGTGTTTGGGTAGTGTAGTGGTTCGTGCTGGGGGTAGTGTTTTAGGGTTTAGGGTAGTGCAGTGGTGTTTGTGTAGTGTAGGAGGTCGTGTTTTAGGGTTTAGGGTAGTGCAGTGGTCTTTGGGTAGTGTAGGGAGTCGTGCGGGTGTAGTGTTTTAGGGTTTAGGGTAGTGTAGGGGGTCATGCGGGGGTAGTGTTTTAGGGATTAGGGTAGTGCATTGGTGTTTGGGTAGTGTAGGGGGTCGTGCTGGGGGAGTGTTTTAGGGTTTAGGGCAGTGCAGTGGTGTTCGGGTAGTGTAGGGGTCGTGCTGGGGGGAGTGTTTTAGGGTTTAGGGCAGTGCAGTGGTGTTTGGGTAGTGTAGGGGGTCATGCTGGGGGGAGTGTTTGAGGGTTTAGGGCAGTGCAGTCGTGTTCGGGTAGTGTAGGGGGTTGTGCTGGGGTAGTATTTTAGGGTTTAGGGTAGTGCAGTGGTGTTCGGGTAGTGTAGGGGGTCGTGCTGGGGGTAGTGTTCTAGGGTTTAGGGCAGTGCAGTGGTGTTTGGGCCGTGTAGGGGTAATGCTGGGGGTGGTGTTTTAGGGTTTAGGGCAGTGCAGTGGTATTCGGGCAGTGTAGGGGGTCGTGCTGGGGGTGGTGTTTCAGGGTTTAGGGCAGTGGGCAGTGTAGGGGGTGGTGTTTCAGGGTTTAGGGCAGAGCAGTGGTGTTCGGGCAGTGTAGGGGGTCGTGCAGGGGGTGGTGTTTCAGGGTTTAGGGCAGTGGTGTTCGGGCAGTGTAGGGGGTCATGCTGGGGGTGGTGTTTCAGGGTTTGGGGCAGTGCAGTGGTGTTCGAGCAGTAAAGGGGGTCGTGCTGGGGGTGGTGTTTCAGGGTTTTGGGCAGTGCAGTGGTGTTCGGGCAGTGTAGGGGGCGGTGCAGGGGGTGGTGTTTCAGGGTTTAGGGCAGTGCAGTGGTGTTCGGGCAGTGTAGGGGTTTTGCTGGAGGTGGTGTTTCAGGGTTTAGGGCAGTGCAGTGGTGTTCGTGCAGTGTAGGGGGTGGTGTTTCAGGGTTTAGGGCAGTGGTGTTCAGGCAGTGTAGGGGGTCTTGCTGGGGTTGATGTTTCAGGGTTTAGGGCAGTGCAGTGGTGTTCGGGCAGTGTAGGGGGTCGTGCTGGGGGTGGTGTTTCAGGGTTTAGGGCAGTGCAGTGGTGTTCCGGCAGTGTAGGAGGTCGTGCAGGGGGTGGTGTTTCAGGGTTTAGGGCAGTGCAGTGGTGTTCGGGCAGTGTAGGGGGTCGTGCTGGTGGTGGTGTTTCAGGGTTTAGGGCAGTGCAGTGGTGTTCGGGCAGTGTAGGGTGTCGTGCTGAGGGGTGGTGTTTCAGGGTTTAGGGCAGTGCAGTGGTGTTTGGGCAGTGTAGGGGGTCGTGCAGGGGGTGGTGTTTAGGGCAGTGCAGTGGTGTTGGGGCAGTGTAGGGGGTCGTGCAGGGGGTGGTGTTTCAGGGTTTAGGGCAGTGCAGTGGTGTTCGGCCAGTGTAGGTGGTCTTGCTGGGGGTGGTGATTCAGGCTTTAGTGCTGTGGTGTTCGGGCAGTGTAGGGGGTCTTGCTGGGGGTGGTGTTTCAGGGTTTAGGGCAGTGCAGTGGTGTTCGGGCAGTGTAGGGGTCTTGCTGGGGCTGGTGTTTCAGGGTTTAGGGCAGTGCAGTGGTGTTCGGGCAGTGTAGGGGTCGTGCTGGGGCTGGTGTTTGAGGGTTTAGGGTAGTGCAGTGGTGTTCGGGCAGTGTAGGGGGTCGTGCTGGGGCTGGTGTTTCAGGGTTTAGGGCAGTGCAGTGGTTTTTGGGCAGTGTAGGCGGTCATGCTGGGGCTGGTGTTTCAGGGTTTAGGGCAGTGCAGTGGTGTTCGGGCAGTGTACGGGGTCGTGCTGGGGCTGGTGTTTCAGGGTTTAGGGCAGTGCAGTGGTGTTCGGGCAGTGTAGGGGGTCGTGCTGGGGGTGGTGTTTCAGGGTTTAGGGCAGTGCAGTGGTATTCGGGCAGTGTAGGGGGTCGTGCTGGGGCTGGTGTTTCATGGTTTAGGGCAGTGCAGTGGTGTTCGGGGAGTGTAGGGGTCGTGCTGGGGGTGGTGTTTCAGGGTTTAGGGCAGTGCAGTGGTGTTCGGGCAGTGTAAGGGGTCATGCTGGGGGTGGTGTTTCAGGGTTTAGGGCAGTGCAGTGGTGTTCGGGCAGTGTAGGGGGTCTTGCTGGGGGTGGTGTTTCAGGGTTTAGGGCAGTGTTGTTCGGGCAGTGTAGGGGGTCTTGCTGGGGATGATGTTTCAGGGTTTAGGGCAGTGCAGTGGTGTTCGGGCAGTGTAGGGGGTCTTGCTAGGGGTAGTGTTTCAGGGTTTAGGGCAGTGCAGTGGCGTTCGTGCAGTGTAGGGGGTCGTGCTGGGGGTGGTGTTTCAGGGTTTAGGGCAGTGCAGTAGTGTTCGGGCAGTGTAGGGGATCGTGCAGGGGGTGGTGTTTCAGGGTTTAGGGCAGTGCAGTGGTGTTCGGGCAGTGTAGGGGGTCGTGCAGGGGGTGGTGTTTCAGGGTTTAGGGCAGTGCCGTGGTGTTCGGGCAGTGTAGGGGTCATGCTGGGGCTGGTGTTTCAGGGTTTAGGGCAGTGCAGTGGTGTTCGGGCAGTGTAGGGGGTCTTGCTGGGGGTGGTGTTTCAGGGTTTAGGGCAGTGGTGTTCGGGCAGTGTTTGGGGGGTCTTGCTGGGGGTGATGTTTCAGGGTTTAGGGCAGTGCAGTGGTGTTCGGGCAGTGTAGGGGGTCTTGCTGGGGGTAGTGTTTCAGGGTTTAGGGCAGTGCAGTGGTGTTCGTGCAGTGTAGGGGTCGTGCTGGGGATGGTGTTTCAGGGTTTAGGGCAGTGCAGTAGTGTTCGGGCAGTGTAGGGGGTCGTGCAGGGGGTGGTGTTTCAGGGTTTAGGGCAGTGCATTGGTGTTCTGGCAGTGTAGGGGGTCGTGCTGGGGGTGGTGTTTCAGGGTTTAGGGCAGTGCAGTGGTGTTCGGGCAGTGTAGGGGGTCGTGCTGGGGGTGGTGTTTCAGGGTTTAGGGCAGTGGAGTACGGGCAGTGTAGGGGTCTTGCTGGGGGTGATGTTTCAGGGTTTAGGGCAGTTTAGTGGTGTTCGGGCAGTGTAGGAGGTCTTGCTGGGGGTAGTGTTTCAGGGTTTAGGGCAGTGCAGTGGTGTTCGGGCAGTGTAGGGGGTCGTGCTGGGGGTCGTGTTTTAGGGTTTAGGGTAGTGCAGTGGTGCTTGTGTAGTGTAGGGGGTCGTGCTGGGGGTAGTGTTTTAGGGTTTAGGGTAGTGCAGTGGTGTTTGTGTAGTGTAGGGGTCATGTTTTAGGGTAGTGCAGTGGTGTTTGGGTAGTGTAGGGGGTCGTGCTGGGGGTAGTGTTTTAGGATTTAGGTTAGTGCAGTGGTGTTCGGGCAGTGTAGGGGGTCGTGCAGGGGCTGGTGTTTCAGGGTTTAGGGCAGTGCAGTGGTGTTCGGGCAGTGTAGGGGTCGTGCTGGGGGTAGTGTTTTAGGGTTTAGGGTAGTGCAGTGGTGCTTGTGTAGTGTAGGGGTCGTGCTGGGGGTAGTGTTTTAGGGTTTAGGGTAGTGCAGTGGTGTTTGTGTAGTGTAGGGGTCATGTTTTAGGGTAGTGCAGTGGTGTTTGGGTAGTGTAGGGGGTCATGCTGGGGGTAGTGTTTTAGGATTTAGGTTAGTGCAGTGGTGTTTGGGTAGTGTAGGGGTCGTGCTGGGGGTAGTGTTTTAGGGTTCAAGGTAGTGCAGTGGTGTTTGTGTAGTGTAGGGGGTCGTGCTGGGGGTAGTGTTTTAGGGTTTAGGGTAGTGCAGTGGTGCTTGTGTAGTGTAGGGGGTCGTGCTGGGGGTAGTGTTTTAGGGTTTAGGGTAGTGCAGTGGTGTTTGTGTAGTGTAGGGGTCATGTTTTAGGGTAGTGCAGTGGTGTTTGGGTAGTGTAGGGGGTCGTGCTGGGGGTAGTGTTTTAGGATTTAGGTTAGTGCAGTGGTGTTGGGGTAGTGTTTTAGGGTTTAGGGTAGTGCAGTGGTGTTTGTGTAGTATAGGGGGTCATGCTGGGGGTAGTGTTTTAGGGTTTAGGATAGTGCAGTGGTGCTTGTGTAGTGTAGGGGGTCGTGCTGGGGGTAGTGTTTTAGGGTTTAGGGTAGTGTAGTGGTGTTTTTGTAGTGTAGGGGTGTCATGTTTTAAGATGCAACGCTCCAATACCTGACCACTCTGCACTACATAAAACTGCAAAAAAACTAAAAATAAAAAGTGTTTTGCACACTTTTGTCATTGGGCTATATGTGGGCTACATCTGGGTAATATTTGTGCTACATTTGGGCTCTTTTTTCACTGGTGGCCATCTTGGAAGACTTTTTTGTTATGAAGTTTCCTAATTTCCTCATTTACTGCAGTCTCCTCAGTAGGAAATGCTTTCAGTTTTTACTTTGATTCCATCAAGAAGGCATTCAGATGTGTCACACATTTGCCATAAATTCAGAATGTTAGCACTCTAGTTGTTCATTAGATCACTGTAGTAAAGCTACTGCTCACCAAGGAGTTAACTGGAAGTCTACTGCTGGTATTGAAAGTGATTGTTTCAGTCTGCATGTCAGAATTTTCTAATGAAATAGAAGAGGATTTGAGATGTCACTTAAAACATGCACAACATTTTCTTTTTGCAGCACTAACCATAATTTCTATGGCAAAATGAACCCCCTCATTTTGTTCCTTTTTAAATTAAATGTTTTAAGTGTTACCAGTTTATTCCAATCAAGATGGCTTCAGGTGTGCCATACTTTTGTCATAAGTAAGGCTGTTAGCACTCTAGTTGTTCTTTAGAACACTCTGGGAAGCTGCAGTAGAACACAAAGGCATCAACTGACAGGCTGCTCCTGTTGAAATATAACAGGAAGATATTTGAGATCTCACTTAAACATGTCCTAATTTTTCTTTCTACAGCACTAACCATAATTTCTATGGCAAAATGAACCCCCTCATTTTGTTCCTTTTTAAATTAAATGTTTTAAGTGTTACCAGTTTATTCCAATCAAGATGGCTTCAGGTGTGCCATACTTTTGTCATAAGTAAGACTGTTAGCGCTCTAGTTGTTCTTTAGAACACTCTGGGAAGCTGCAGTAGATCACAAAGGCATCAACTGACAGGCTGCTCCTGTTGAAATATAACAGGAAGATATTTGAGATCACACTTGAAACATGTCCTAATTTTTCTTTCTACAGCACTAACCATAATTTGTATGACAAAATGAACCCCATCATTTTGTTCCTTTTTAAATTAAATGTTTTAAGTGTTACCAGTTTATTCCAATCAAGATGGCTTCAGGTGTGCCATACTTTTGTCATAAGTAAGACTGTTCGCGCTCTAGTTGTTCTTTAGAACACTCTGGGAAGCTGCAGTAGAACACAAAGGCATCAACTGACAGGCTGCTCCTGTTGAAATATAACAGGAAGATATTTGAGATCACACTTGAAACATGTCCTAATTTTTCTTTCTACAGCACTAACCATAATTTCTATGACAAAATGAACCCCATCATTTTGTTCCTTTTTAAATTAAATGTTTTAAGTGTTACCAGTTTATTCCAATCAAGATGGCTTCAGGTGTGCCATACTTTTGTCATAAGTAAGGCTGTTAGCACTCTAGTTGTTCTTTAGAACACTCTGGGAAGCTGCAGTAGAACACAAAGGAATCAACTGACAGACTCTGCCCTTGTATGGGACAAGCATGTGAAAATAGTTTTCTCTCAAACATGATTCATGATATCCCAGCAGAAGGTTTTTCACAGGGTAAAATCACCTTAGAACACACCACAATTCCTGAAATTAGTATGGTACCATCAACAAATGAATTCTAATGTAACTAAAGTCTGTTATCACCCATTATAGTTCTCCTTTTGGTAACCCTCAAAACCTTCGATTCACTACAATGCATTTCAATGGGGTACTATCATTTATATTGGTCCCAAGATGGCTGCCAGCAATTCCAGGATGAAGTGCTGACAGCCAATCAGATCTCACGATGACATCTGTGGTTAGGCTCCGCCCAGATATATATGTGTTTTTACTTTTGATTTTCTCAGCAACTACTGAACGGATTTACACCATTTAACAAAAAGGGTTCTTTCTGAACCAAGAACTACCTCTTTGCCAAATTTGGTGTAATTCCGTTCAGCAGTTCGGGCTGTAGCCGTGTCTAAAGTTTCCTATGGGAAAATGAATGGGGAAAACAAGTTTTGGGACCCCCCTTTTTTCTCGGCCCCCGCTTGACGAATCACCCTGAGACTTTCAGGGTAGGACCGGACCGGAGTGGGCCATAAAGTTTGAAAATTTCGCGAAGATTCGTCAACCGACGCAAGAGTTATTTCAAATAGAATGTCGCGGATTTCCTATGGAAAATAGGTCCTAACTATAACTATCTACTGGCGACCGCCAGTAGATAATATATATATATATATATATATACTCCAAAGATTATAGAGACGCCATAGTTAGGCTCAGATTTCACTGGTACAAAACCAGTGAAATTCAGCTGGCATTTGAGATGTCATCAGTGATGTCACTAACCATGTCATGATTGATGTAATATGTGAGGTCTGAGCAGTGCATTGCGGGGATGTCAGTTATAGTTAGTTCAGGTAACTATAACTGCTGAATTTCACTGGTTTTGTACCAGTGAAATCTGAGCCTAACTATAATGTCCCTCTAACCTCTGTTTGTTTTTTTCAGTGAATTTCTAAGGTCTTTTTTATTCTATTTCCCAACTACAACATGCCTGTAAGGTTTTTTAAGTGAATTTCTAGGGTTTTTCAAATTCTATTTTCTAGCTATAACATCCCTGTAATGTTTTCTTTTTCAGTGACTTTCTATGGTTTTTTAGCTAGTAGTCACGTTTGCAGAGTGGTAGAGAAAGGGGGCGGGCCTCCGACTAGCTCTCAGGAATCCCTCTGTAAGGGACTTACTGGAGGTAACAGGAGGGCTTCTTGGCCCCCAAGGTCCCTCAGCATCCAAGAGGACGTCCTCCATCAGCCAGTAGTGTGCCAGGAGGTGCGTTTGCAGACTGTTGGAAAAAGGAGGCATGGCCTCTGAAAACTTCTTAGCAGTCCCACTGTGTGGGATTTAATGGAGGTAACAGGTGGGGTATCTGGCCTACAAGGTCCCTCAGCAGCCATTGAAAACTTCATCCCCAACCACTTGTGTGCCAGGAGGCATGTTTGCAGAGTGGTGGAGAAAGGGGGCATGGCCTCCGACAAACTCTCAGCAATCCTGCTGTGTGGGACTTACTGGAGGTAACAGAAGGGGTAGTTGGTGCCCAAGGACCCTTAAAAGACAAGGGGACTTTATCACCCAATTAGTAGTGCACTAGGATATTTGTTTGCAGAGTGATGGAGAAATGGGGTGTGGCCTCCAGCAACCTCTCAGCAATCCCGCTGTGTGGCACACACTGGATGTAACAAGAGGGGGAGTTAACCCCCAAGGACCCTCTGAGGTCAAGGGGACTTCATTCTCATACTAGTAGTGTGCCAGGAGGCGTGTTTGAAGAGTGGTGGTGAAAGGGGGCAGGGCCTCCAGCGACTTGCTGCTGGCTGTTTTTAAAAACAAATTCCTTTTATTGGGGAAAGTGGGCCACGTGGTCCCCCCTCTCAGGCCAATTTCAGCCCTGGGGGCCCAACCACCTAGGGCCTGTCTACATGTAATAGGGAGGGAGGCTGTGCAGCGCTCCTCCCTGGGCCAATTTTGCCCCAGGGACCCCATCCCCTGGGCCCTGGCCTCTATTGTGGGTGCACCCACCCACATCTGTTAGGGACTCCTGGGAGAGCCTAAAGACCCCAGTGGTCCCTGCCGGCTCCCCCATCTTGCATGAGTTGGCATTGCTTTCACAGAGAGGAAGCTGCTAAACATGCAGCTCCCTCTCTGTGAAAGCAATTTTGCTCCGCTTCCAGCTGAAGCGTTTGCTATGGCTTGGTGGGTGCGGTAAAGTTTCCGCTAAGCCATAGCAAACAGCTATGTCCTGTAGGTGGCCACCCCGCGACACAGCAGGAGCCGGCCCTGGGGGGGTCGCGGTCCCCAAGACCATCTATGGCTCCAGGAGGGGGGCCACATGGCCCCCCTCCTTTCTAATTTGCAGGGCCTGCCCAGGGGAGGTGGTGGTCCCCAGGGCCGGAAACGGCCCCTCCCAAATTGTTAAAAAGAAGATAGGCCCAGGGAAGTGGTGGTCTCCAGGGGCTGGGGGGTCTCTGAGGCCCCCAAATAACAATTTATTAGCCCAAGGAGGTGGTGGCCTCTGGGGCACCAGGGTGGTCTAAGAGCCCCCTCCACTTTCTTCTTGGCATGTGGTCCCGGGAGGGGGCGATTCCTGGGGCCCAGGGGGGGGTCTGAGATGACCCTCATTTTTAAATAAATAACCCCCAGGGAGTTGGTGGTCCCTGGGGCATTTATAAGCCCCAGGAGTGGGCCTGTGCGCCCTCTCCTTTTTAATGCAATTGCCCCCGGAACCTGGCCCACCTGGGAGCTGATTATTAACAATGCAGGGGAGCCCGCCATTTGTCTTTTTTTTTATTTTCCCCCAGAGGCCTTGCGAGGTTAGGATAATTCTACCCTGCCCCCTTTTCTTTTTTAAATGTTTTTTTTCTGGGACTCTGCTTCCTGATTTGTAGTGTTGGCAGCCAATCATATCTCAGCACGAGTTCAGAAGGGGTCGCCGATCCTTCGAGCCCCTATATATACATCTGGAAATGTCTTTAAATTACTCAGCAACTTCTGAACAGATTTACATCAAATCACAAAAAGGCACTTCCCTTAACCAATATCTACCTTTCTGCCAAATTTGGTTTAATTCCGTTCAGCAGTTTGAGTTGTAGCCGTGCTCAAAGTTTCCTATGGAAATTAACATGGGGAAAACTCGTTATGGGACCCTCCTTTTTTCTTGGCACCCCACTTGACTGATCACCCCAAAACTTTCAAGACAGTAGCTGAATTGAGTGGCAAACTCTGTTCGAACATTGTGCGAGGATTCATCAAACGACTCCAAAGGTATTGGCAAATGAAAAAACGCTTTTCTTATGGAAACTGCATCCTAACTACAACTACCTACTGGTGAAGTTATTCTCTCATGGTCAACCCTTACATAAGAATAAAAAGTTAGACTGCAGCTTATGCAGTAACTCCTCCTCATGCTTCATTAGCTTGTTCAGGCCATCAGCTCCCATTTTTGGGTCCTGGTTTTGGGGTAAGATGATGTGGCCTTTTGTTGGGCATGTACCTAGATGTTTTTGGCCCTCATGCACCACTCAGTGAAGGTTTTGACAAAAGAGAGGAAGGAACAAAGATCAATGGAGCAAACAAATCTACTGAGTTTGGGTGATTAGGTCTCAATTTCAAAAATGAAAAAAACCCAACGCTAAAGAGTGACTATGGCTACAGTAATGGCTGCTCATTGAGAGAACTGAGTCCCTTTCTGGTGAGGCTTCTCCTTCTTAGGCCTTAATTTGATGGAGTGTGTAGTTTCCACATCAAATTCTTGAAATGTTCATAACTTGGGAAAGAGGCCCATCAGAGTGACAGAGAATCTGAGAGCTGCATGCCCTCTCACCTTCAGTGAAACATTTGCTCATTCTTTTGAGTCCCTTCTCGTGTCACTTAAAAAGTGGATCCATGAGATGATGTGAGGAAAATGTATTTAAATCTTGTCTTCACTTCCCTTTTTATTCCCATTTTCCTCGAGCAAAGGAGCAAGTTGACAGCATGAGACAGAGTAGCCGAAGATTTAATGGCTCGCACTCTACTTCACTTTGACAGTCTACTACACCCTACTCTGCTGTTCAACATACTGTTACCCTGTACAACCCTGCTGCTCCAATCTACTACATGAGACACTATGCCACTAAACTATATAACACTTGAATGCAATGTACGATACTCTACTACACTCTACTCTACTCCACTCAATTCCAATCTACAATAATCCAGTATATGACAATAGACTTTACAACACTCTCCTCTACCGTACTGTTCGACACTCCACATAACAACTCTCCACTTGCAACATTGGACTCTATGATTTGAAACACATTTGTATACTTTTTTTTTTAAAAACATTGAAATTCAATTAATAAAACAAAAGTTAAAGCTTAGTTATAGTTAGGAAAACTATTTCCTTATGCAAACCAAGTTTAAACTACACAAACTTTAGAAATTCAAAAGTTAAAGTTATAACTTTCATTTACAATTTATCCACCACCTTCAAATTATTATAAGTAGCGGACCTCATAACACGCTTTTTTCAGCTCACAAACCAGACAACACTAACTATAACTCATTCTATAATCATACGGCAGGACTCTGGCGTTCCGTCTTAGTCCATGTGTTACGTCTTGTTGTAACCTCAATCGAGTTGCACACTTGAGCGGGTATCTTGCTATCAATCCTTTATTTCTCATGCAACTGGAGTAATGCACACCATATAAATATTTATATATATATATATATATGTATAACTACTAATAACTTTGGACGTAACGTCACTTTATACTTCCATTCGCCATAATGATGGAATTAAGGCTATCGAATACTATCTAAACAAAAGACCAATGTGTTTATACATGCACAACAAAATGCTTGTCAGTATGGTATTAACATGTTTGGAACAAAACTTTTTTCTCTTTGATAATCAGGTTTATCAGCAAACCAGGATTGTTGCAATGGGGGCCTGCTTTTCCCCTAGCTATGCTTGTTAGCATATGGGTCTATGGGAAGAGCAGGTCCTCAAGATCTAATTTGCAGATATAATGAGACAACATGTGCCTTACTGGTTTCGTTATATTGACGATCTGTTCTTGATTTGGAGAGGTCCTGAGGAACGGGCCCTCCAATTCATAGAACAAATCAATAACAATGATCTCAATCTCCATTTTACTGCAAACACCAGTAGAGTATCGGTATGTTTTCTTGATGTTGAGGTATTTGTAAAACATGATAAACTTGAGACTAGGTTGCATAGGAAGCCTACTGCAGGAAACACAGTGCTTCACGCAAAGATTCATCACCCTAGACATTTAATACAAAGCATTCCGTATGGGGAAATGCTGAGTATTAAACGCAGAGCAGAGTGTTGTACAGTGGAGTGTCATAGAGTGTAATAGTGTATCGTGGAGTAGTGTACAGTGGAGTGGCATATAATGGAGTGGTGAAGACTGAAGAGACATACAGTGGTGTGGGGTAAAGTGTAATAGCAAACAGTGGAGTGGCGTGTATTGGAGTGGTGTCCAAAAGAATTGTATAGAATGAAATGCCGTAGAGTGGAGTACCATACACTGGAGTGGTATAGAGTGGAGTACCATACAGTGGAGTGGAATACAGTGGAACAGCGTACAGTGAAGTGTTGTAGAGTCCAGTGACATACAGTGGAATAGAGTGGAGTGGCATACAGTAGAATGGCATAGAGTGCAATAGCGTATAGTGGAGTAACATCCAGTGGAGTGGCGTACAGTCAAGTATCTTAGGCTGGAGTGGTGTACAGTGGCATTGCGTACAGTGTAATAGCGTAGAGTAGAGTGGCCTACAGTGGAATCTCATAGAGTGGAGAGGTGTAGACTGGAGTGATGTACAGTATAATAGCATACAGTGGAGTTGTGTGGAGTAGGGTGGAATACCACACAGTAGAGGGGCAAAGATTGAAGTTGCATACAGTCTAATAGCATAGAATAAAGTGGCGTAGAGTGGAATAGCGTAGAGTGGAGTACCGTGAAATGGTGTAGAGTGGAATAGCGTAGAGTGGAGTGGCATACAGTGGAGAGGTGTAGACTGGAGTAGTGTACAGTAGGGTGGGATAGAGTGAAATAGCATACAGTGGAGTGGCGTAGACTAGAGTGGCGTCCAATGAAGTAGCGTATAATGAAGTGGCGTAGGATGGAGTGGTGTACACTGGAGTAGCATAGAGTGGAGTACTGTATAGTTGAGTGGTATACAGTGGAATAGCATACAGTTGAGTGATGTACAGTAGAGTGGTGTAGACTGGAATAGCATATAGTGGAGTAGCGTACAGTGCAGTGGAGTACAGTGAAGTGGTGTACACTGGAGTGGTGTACACTGGAATGGAGTAGAGTGTAATTGCATATAATGGAGTGTCATACAGAGAAGTGGCGTCAAGTATTATAGGGTAGAATGGAGTTGGGGTTGAGTGGAATGTCATACAGTGGATTAGCATAGAGATAAATGGCATACAGTGGAATGGGGTAGAGTGGAATACCATATACTGGAGTAGCTTACAGCGGAGTGGTGAAGAGTGGAGTGGTGTACCTGGAAGAGGCATAGAGTGAACTTGCATACAGTGCAATAGCATAGAGTGGACTGGCGTTGAATGGAGTTGTGTAAAGTGTAATGGCATAAAGTCGAATGGCGCAGAGCAGAGTGTTGTACAGTGGAGTGTCATAGAGTGTAATAGTGTATCGTGGAGTAGCGTACAGTGGAGTGGCATATAATGGAGTGGTGAAGACTGGAGGGACATACAGTGGTGTGGGGTAAAGTATAATAGCAAACAGTGGAGTGGCGTGTATTGGAGTGGTGTCCAAAAGAATTGCATAGAATGAAATGCCGTAGAGTGGAGTACCATACACTGGAGTACCATACAGTGGAGTGGCATACAGTGGAACAGCGTACAGTGAAGTGCTGTAGAGTCCAGTGGCATACAGTGGAATAGAGTGGAGTGGCATACAGTAGAATGCCATAGAGTGCAATAGCATATAGTGGAGTAGCATCCAGTGGAGTGGTGTACAGTCGAGTATGTTAGACTGGAGTGGTGTACAGTGGCATTGCGTACAGTGTAATAGCGTAGAGTAGAGTGCCCTACAGTGGAGTCTGGTAGAGTGGAGAGGCGTAGACTGGAGTGATGTAGAGTGGAATCGCATATAGTGGATTGGCTACAGTGGCAAGGCATACGGATGTATGTGAAATGTTTCAGCAATGTAGATTATGGTGTGCAGAGTAGTGCAAGGCAGCGAATTGCGCTGCCTTGCCTTTTTCCAGATTTACCAATCAACCAATTTGTAAACTCCTTTGTAAATCTGCAATCCAAAGATACAGCTAGGCCTTAGTTATATGGCAGCCTTATTGTTTTTACTACATTTCGGCTGCGTTCAGTGTTATGGTCTTAGATAGAGGTAAGTAGTGGGTCCCTACCTAGTAAGACTTTGTTGAAGTAGCAATATGTAGGGAGATTTATTTATAATGGAATACTCTGCTACAGACCCCCAGGAGGCGTCCCCCCTCACTATCAAGAACTGGTTGACGTGATATATAACCTCTCATTTACTCACGCTAAACTATTGATCCTCGGATATTTTTTATCTCTGGGAGGGTGGGAGCCATGAGAATGCCTTTACTGAGCTTTGCCAAGCTTGCGCAAATGCTAATCTACACCAGCTGGTGCGGCATCCTACTCATCAGAAAGGTCCTGTGCTGGACCTAATTTTTGGCATCGATACTGATGTTGCCTTGGGGGAAATACTCCCACTCTGTTGGACGGGTCATTTCTTGGTCCTCTTCTCCCTAAAGGTAGCCACAAGTAAAAAAATCACCAATTCAACTAACACTCGTCTGAGAAGGGAATGGTCTAAATTAGTAAACTCTACTGAACTTCCGCAACTTACGAACGGTTGCTGCTTTAATAGTAATAGATCAGTTGAGGAGAACTATAAGGATTTATGTGATCAGATCACCAACACATTAGATCAGGTGGCCCCGTGGAAAAAAGATAAAAGTAATAAAAAACCGTCAGCTCCATGGTATAATGGGGAGCTGAGGTTGATGACGTTAAAATGTAAACAGGCAGAGAGAAAATGGCAGAGAGAATATGCGGAGACAGATAAAGTAGTGTTGAAAAAATTGATATCCGCCTATAAAGATATGATATGTAAGGCCAAAGCCAAATACTACGAGGAAACTATCCGGCAAGCATCTAACAAGGCCAAAGCTTTATTTGGTATAGTCAGAGATATGTCTAACCCTACTTGTGCAAAGAACAAGATCCCAGCCTCACAAGAGCTCAGTGATGGACTGGCAGCATTCTTTGAGGACAAGATTACTAAAATTATTAATGCCCTAAATACTCCAAGAGAAGTAGAGATGGATGATGCAGATGATATACGTGTATCTCTTACTAATAGCTCTCTATCCGTAGACTCCGACAGAGCAACCACGACTATTCTGGAGTCTTTTCAGGCTCCCTCGCAAGAAGAATTCAACATAATAGCTGCTAGCATTTCCTCAGGCTCGCCCCTGGATCCGCTCCCACGCAAGATGTGGAAAACATTTGGAACAGAGCTCTTCCCCTATCTCTATCAACTCTGTTACCAGTCTCTTCTAATGGCATAGTTCCAAACTGCAGGAAGAAGGCAGTGGTGTGCCCCTTATTGAAAAAAGTCACGCTGGACCCCCACTGCCCCACGAATTACAGACCTATCTCTCTGTTGCCTTACCCAATAAAGATCTTAGAAAGAGTTGTAAGTCAATCTCTTTCAAAATATGCGGAAGATAATCACCTTCTTGACGAAGTACAATTCGGGTTCCGCCCGGGACATGGCACCGAGACTGCCCTGGTGACGGCCCTAGATGACCTTAGAATGCGGGCTGACAAAGGCCACACAGCGTTCTAGTATTACTAGATATGTCAGCTGCATTCGACACGGTCAACCATAAGATTCTGATTAAGAGACTTATGGAGAACGGTATTGGGGGCAAGGCACTAGACTGGCTACAGTCGTACATTTCAAACAGACTAGAGCAGTGACCCTGACGCCTTTCTTTTCCCAAAATTACCCCGTTAAACACGGGGTCTCACAAAGATCGGCTATAAGCCCCATCCTTTTTAATTTCTATCTGCGCCCACTCATCTCCCTTATAAAATCCTTTGGCATTGAAGTCATAAATTATGCAGATGACACTCAACTCATCTTCACCTTTGAAGGTAACAATGCAGTCTCATTGGAGAAATTTCATAGCTGCATGCGGGAAACAGCAGAGTGGCTTAGAGACAACTCTCTGCAGTTCAACGGCGATAAGACGGAAGTCTTATGCTGTGATGCAAGTAAAGTGTCCCGCCCCTTCCCTGCGGACTTCTGGCCTGGCCCTCTTGACAACCCTCCTCTACCTGTTAAAACAGTGCGCAATTTGGGAGTGCTTCTAGACAGTAATCTTCAACTGGACTCCCAAGTGAATAAAACGGTGAGCACTTGTCTATCTCTGCTCTGTGCTCTTCGAAAAATTCTTCCTGTTCTACCAGCATTAACTAGACCTCAAGTGGTAAGGAGTATCATTATGAGCAGACTAGACTATTGTAATGCTCTTTTCTTGGGAGCCCCAGTGTCTCTGTTAAGAAAGTTACAGAGGATACAAGTAATGGCAGCTAAACTTGCCTTAAATAGACAACGCAGAGCCTCTGCATCATTGGCTCTAAAAGATCTTCACTGGCTTCCCATTGCCCAGAGGGTTCAGTTTAAGGCCCTCTGTATTGTCTATAGGGCAGTGCACAAAACAGGGCCTGTGCCCCTACAGAGGAAATTTCTCTGGTACTCTCCAGCAAGAAGCCTCCGCTCCTCCTCGGCCAATTTGGTGTGTATTCCACACTATAACAAAGCTAGACTGGGGTGGAGATCATTTAGCCTTGTAGCCTCCAAACTCTGGAATGCGCTACCAACTGAACTCAGACAAATTAACACTCTATTACAGTTCAGGAAGGAACTGAAAACTAGACTCTTTCCTAGAAAGTAAATGTCTTGCTCTGTTCTTGGATTCAGTTATGCACAGTGTTTTCTGGTATTCACAGCGCCAGGACACCCGTTGGGTGACAGCAGCGCTTTAGAAATACTATTTACAATACAGTACAATACAATAATTTCTTTTTATATTTTTAAATATGTTTATGTCCATGTACCCCAAAAACGTGTGAAATTCCGCAAAAGTACCGAAGTGACAGCTATCACTAAGTTTAAAAGCCTTATAACTTAAAAAATACTCACCCTACTTAACTGCAGTACCCAAAAAGCATAATCTCTGCACCATAATGTATAATCCTGCCAAATTTCAAGTAAATCCATTCAGCTGTTTTTGCGCTACTCAAATACAATAGTTTATGAAAAATGCATTGGTGGAAAAATACGTTTTGGGACCCCCTTTTATCTTTGCACCCCAAAAACGAATTATCCACAGAAATTTGCATCATCTCAAAATGTAGAAAATGCAATAGGTCTGGAAAGTTTTGTGTTGATTTTGTAAATGAGTGGAAAGTTATTACGAAGCTAATATCAGAGGAATTCCTATCTTTGGGAATACTAACAATAACTACAGAGTGGCAATCAGATTTTGTCAGAGGACTATTGTATTTCAAGTAGCACAAAAACTGCCAGTCTGATTTTGCTGAAATACGGCAGCATTGGCTATTAGGGTGCACAGATTATTTTTTGGGTACAGCAGGTAAATAGAGTAAGTATTTTATAAGTTATAAGGTTTTTCAACTCAATGATCTCTTGTAGCACAATACTAATAAAAGTAGCAAGGCAGCCAAAAAAATAAAACTAGACAGCATATGTAAGGTTCAGATTTACTACATGAACAACTGAAAGACCCATTATGGTAACATGCTAGGGAAACCGATAAACAAATACATAATAAATAGGATACATCTTAATCTACATAAGAATTATTTCCATGATCTCTGGCTCACAAAATAAAACTGTGCCCAACAAGCCAAACAAAAACCATCTTCATTATGTACTCCTGTGCAACATAATGGAAAAGTGACCAAGCAGTGAGCTACCCAAACTACTATATGGAGGACATGATATTTGGTCATTAGGAAAAAAATGTTTTTTTATAATAACAATGATTGGCTTTCATTAAGCCTGGGCGGTGAAATTCGCTACGCTCGCGAAGCTTGCGAAGTTACGGTAACTTCGCGATTCGCGTAGAACGCGAAGTTACCGAGCGCTACGCAATTTGCGGCGTAGCGTAGCTGTTTCTCTTCATCGCGCGCTCAATATACGTTCTCGCGCGCGCGGTAACGACCTACCGTGATTCTGTGTTCGCCGACGCGACTTCCTATCCGTTCGCGGGCGCTACGAGATTTGGAATCCGGCCGCAAGATCCCGCGAGAGTGTGCGACCGCGAACACGTCATTCGGACGCGCGATCTGACTTCCGGCGGCAGTGTTGGTAAGATCGCGATCCCGAACACGAAGAAACTACAATCTGGCGAAGAATATATCTCGAGCATCATAAAACCTTCTCGAAAATGATGAATTAGTTCATTTTGCACAAAAAACTCCTCAGGTTGTCATTTAGAGATGTAGTTTGGTGAGCAAGGAGTCCTTTTTCTTTTTTTCCAAGAGGAAGGAAGTGCCCCTGATTCTCAAACTTCCTGTTCCTGTCCAGCAGGCTCCTCCCAGTGTTTTGTCCATGTGCTGTTCACTTTCATTTGGATTTGGAGCTGGAAGGATCACTTTTTGTGTCTGTCTGTTGCATCATATCATTGGATTGGATTTGAGGACTCTTGGATTTGAGATTTTACAAGTAAGTTGGAGAATTGGTGTACTTGTTTGTTTGATTGGGGCTTGTTTGTACCTACATTTTTTGGGGGATTTCCATATTTTTTAAAATGTATTGTTGTGGCCTGTAGTTTCGGCAGGGGCCTAGTTGTTTTTCTTTGATTGGAATTTCAGCTAGTAGGCCCAGACTAGAGCCAGAGGTACCCATGGGTGCATGTTTCTGTGATGTCTGTTGAATTTAAAGTTTAAACATCATGTAGGCCGGGCATCCATGGATGGCCTTGTTTACTTTTGAATTGGTAAAAGTGGTTTTTGGGGCGTATTTTTTTTTTTTTGGTGTTTGTTAAATAAATAGGCCTTTTCAGCCAGTAGGTAACCCTGGGCGTTCAGCTCGCGGACTTTGGGCAAGTCCGCACTGCGCGACAACGCGGACTTACACTTTTATCTTCTTCGCGCGCTCAATGTACGTTTCGCGCGCGCGATAACGACAATTTGTGACGATCGCGATGCCGAACACGCAGAATTTACAATCTGGCGAACAATATCTCTCGAGCATCATTAAACCTTCTCGAAAATGTTGATTTAGTTCATTTTGCACCAAAAACTCCTCAGGTTGTCATTTAGATGTAGTTTGGTGATCAAGGAGTCATTTTTTTTTTGTTTTACGATTTTTTCCAAGAGGTAGCAAGTTTCCCAGAGTCTCCAACTGCCTGGACCTGTCCTTTGTCTTCACTTTTTGTTATTTTGGGTGGCCTGGCCATGTGGGTGGCAGCCATTTTGTGAAGCCAGGCATTGTGCTTTTGCCATAGGCCTGCATTGTCTGTCTTGTCTTCCTTTTCTTGTTGTTCTGGGTGGCCTGTCCATGTGTTGGCGGCCATTTTGTGTGAACAGCCACTGTGCTTTTGCCATAGGCCTCAAAGCTTGCGGCCTAGTGTGCCAGTAGGCCCGGCGGTAGTCATCCTCATGGGTGCATAAAAACTGTTTGTGTTGTCTGTTGAATTGTAACATAATTGAGGCCATGGATGGCATTGTTTTTAATTGGTAAAAGTGGTTTTGGGGCGTATTTTATTTTTTGTGGTGTTTGTTAAATAAATAGGCCTTTTCAGCCAGTAGGTAACCCTGGGCGTTCAGCTCGCGGACTTTGGGCAAGTCCGCACTGCGCGACAACGCGGACTTACACTTTTTAACTTCTTTGCGCGCTCAATGTACGTTTTCGCGCGCGCGATAACGACAATTTGTGACGATCGCGATGCCGAACACGCAAAATTTACAATCTGGCGAACAATATCTCTCGAGCATCATTAAACCTTCTCGAAAATGTTGATTTAGTTCATTTTGCACAAAAAACTCCTCAGGTTGTCATTTAGATGTAGTTTGGTGATCAAGGAGTCATTTTTTTTGTTTTACAATTTTTTCCAAGAGGTAGCAAGTTTCCCAGAGTCCCCAACTGCATGGTCCTGTCCTTTGTCTTCACTTTTTGTTATTTTGGGTGGCCTGGCCATGTGGGTGGCAGCCATTTTGTGAAGCCAGGCATTGTGCTTTTGCCATAGGCCTGCATTGTCTGTCTTGTCTTCCTTTTCTTGTTGTTCTGGGTGGCCTGTCCATGTGTTGGCGGCCATTTTGTGTGAACAGCCACTGTGCTTTTGCCATAGGCCTCAAAGCTTGCGGCCTAGTGTGCCAGTAGGCCCGGCGGTAGTCATCCTCATGGGTGCATAAAAACTGTTTGTGTTGTCTGTTGAATTGTAACATAATTGAGGCCATGGATGGCATTGTTTTTAATTGGTAAAAGTGGTTTTTGGGGCGTATTTTATTTTTTGTGGTGTTTGTTAAATAAATAGGCCTTTTCAGCCAGTAGGTAACCCTGGGCGTTCAGCTCGCGGACTTTGGGCAAGTCCGCACTGCGCGACAACGCGGACTTACACTTTTAACTTCTTCGCGCGCTCAATGTACGTTTCGCGCGCGCGATAACGACAATTTGTGACGATCGCGATGCCGAACACGCAAAATTTACAATCTGGCGAACAATATCTCTTGAGCATCATTAAACCTTCTCGAAAATGTTGATTTAGTTCATTTTGCACAAAAAACTCCTCAGGTTGTCATTTAGATGTAGTTTGGTGATCAAGGAGTCATTTTTTTTTTGTTTTACAATTTTTTCCAAGAGGTAGCAAGTTTCCCAGAGTCTCCAACTGCCTGGTCCTGTCCTTTGTCTTCACTTTTTGTTATTTTGGGTGGCCTGGCCATGTGGGCGGCGGCCATTTTGTTAAACCAGCCACTGTGCTTTTGCCATAGGCCTCCAAACTTGCGGCCCAGTATGCCAGTAGGCCCAGAGGTAGTCACCATGGGTGCATAAAACTGTTTCTGTGTAGTCTGTGGAATTTTGGCATCATTTATGCCATGGATGGCATTGAATAGATTAAATTGAATTGCGAAATGTGGCTTTTTTTGGAGGGTCTGACTATTTCACTTATTGGGTGTGGTAAATAAATGCCTTTTTTGCGTGTGTACTGTGTCATTATAATTGTGTTGTTGTAGTGGTTGTCTAACTTTCCAAAGTGTTTTTAGCCATGTGGATTTTAGTTTTTGCATTAAAGCTGTGTGTGTTTTATAAGGCATCCTCTGTCTGCCCATATATAGGCCTGCTTGAGTTCATTGTTTGCCGTGCCTTGTGCCTGTGAGTCACCATGTTTCTGGGGGCCATTTTGTTGTGGTAGTTATTAGTGTGCTGTTTTTGCCACATAGGCCTGCGTGTCTTTCCATTTTTCCTCTTGTTTTACTGCTTCCAAATCCATCCCCATTGCCAGCTGCAGCTCCCTGATGCTGCTATATAATACATCACACGTGATGCACAAATTTAGGCCAAACATGCTCCAGTACATTTTAGTTTTTGTTCTTTAATATTCTTATTCTTCCAGAGTGTACAGTAGCCATGAAAGCCCTGGCCTTGTTGTCAACGTCTCACAAATGGCTACACTGTGTGTTGTTGATGGAATAGTTTCTGAAATTTAATAATTGAGGCCACCACACACTAAGTTCTATATTCTATTTGTTTGATTTGTGCTATGTTTGACTGATGTTCTGGCTTTTTTGCTTTTAGGTGCACAAAGACTGAGGAGGAGGTGTGTCTCTCATCATTGCCTGTTGCACTTCCAGACAGACATCCTGCTGCTGGACACACAACGTGACGTGTGACCTGACCAGACATCTCTGCAACTGAGTGCTGCTGACATCTGAAGAAGATGGGCCCAAAGAAAGCAGGTACCAGGTCCTCCAGTACCAAGAAAGTTGCTATTGAGAAGAAGAAGGAACAGAAGAAGCAAGTGACACTGAAGTCTGGTGTGCCGGCCAGTACCTTTTTTGGGTGGCAAGCTGGGGGCAGCACATCCGCATCAGTGGACCCAACCCACCAACCCAGGGCCAAGCACATGAGTGGGGAAGAGGTAGCCAGCCTAATGGTGGAAAGCAGTGATGCTGAGCCGGAGATAAACTTATCGCTATCTCAAAGTAGTACCCAATCAACGCAGGAGGAAACACAGCAGATAAGTGGTCAACAACAACAGCCGCAACCACCGCCCGCAATAGTAGTTGTTGTTCCTCCTGAAGTAGGGGCAGTTCAGGAAATTGAGCCTCATGCAGAGGTAGAAGAAGAAGCCACTCATTCAGAAGATCCATTGTCTTCCAAATCCCCAGCAAGGAAAAGGAGGGGTAGTCCATCGAGTTCTTCGCCAAGCCCCCTTCTGATGATCTAGATGCCACTTGGAAGCCACAAACTGAGTCTGAGAGGGAGCCACGTTCCAAGACCAAGCTAGGGAAAAGGAAGGTTCCAGAAAGCCTTACACTTATGGAGGTCGATGTAGAACAGCAAGATGATGATGATGATGACGACGAGCCAGTCATCACGAACATCACTCCCGGCCCCGAGGAGATGGAGACCAACATTCTTACTCTATCCAAAATCGCTGCGAGGGATGTAGCACGCATACCTCCACAGGTAACACCAACACGACCTACAGCTTCCATATTTGCATTAGCAAAGGCCCGGCAGCGACCTACATCCAGCACAACCACCACCTCTGTAGGAGTAGGTAGTGGTACAGCAGCACAGAGTCAAATTCAACACACACCCTACAGATCATCCGGCATTGGAAGTGGCACCTCCAGCAGGAGGCCAAAGTTAAGCTCCCCAGTTTGGGACTTCTTTACGGTTAGCGAAAAGGAGGAGAACATTGCTATATGCTCCATTTGTAATACCTCTGTTAGTCGTGGTAAGCTTGGTACAAACTATGGTACCGGAGGCCAAATGACCCATCTGAAAAAACACCACTTGATCAGCTGGGAGGACCACCTTCGCGACAGAAAAAAAACTGCAACCATTGGTGTTGGTGGGGATAAAGGAGTAGAAGAAGATCCGATCACGGTGGAAGAGGAAGGACAGGGAGACATTCTCACTAGTGGTACACAAGGTGTCCCTGACCCCAGCAGTGCAGTCTTAACGTTGCACACATCTTCAGCAACATCTCAGTGGCACAAGAGTAAGAGTCAGCCGGAGACACCAAGAAGTACCAGGTCCTCACTACCAAAAAGTGCGTTGAGCCTAAGAGAAAGGAAAACCATGCAGCCTACCATTATCAGCATGTTTGGGGGTGAGGGGCAGTACGAACGCAACCACCCAATAGCACGTTTGTACAATGCAAAGCTGGCTAAAATGTTAGCACTGGACCTTCTCCCTTTTTCTTTTGTTGAAGGGTTGGGTTTTGTGGAATTTGTGTCAACCATCTGCCCAAAATGGCATGTTCCCAGCTGCTACTATTTTGCCAGAGTTGCAGTTCCAGCACTACATCACGACGTGCTGGAATTGCTAGGAAAGGCCTTGAAGCAGAGTGCTGTTCACAGTATCCACCTGACTACAGACATGTGGACCAGTTGCCAAGCCACAGATTACATGTGCATCACTGCACACTGGATCAGTTTTGTGGGTGTTAGAGAACAGCTATCTGCTGGTGTTGATACTGCAGAGATTTTTCATGCCACTCGCAAACATGCAACTGTAGCCATGTTTGCCATGGAGAAATCTCATACTGCTGCAAACATTTTGGAAGAGTTTAACACCAAGGTCTTTGAGTGGCTGCGCCCAAGAGGGCTTACGATTGGTTTTGTTGCCACGGACAACGGCAGTAATGTAGTTTTGGCCATGCGCAATGGTGGCTATTTCACGGTCCCGTGTTTGGCACACTGCATTAACATTGTTGTTCAAGACTTTTTGAAAAATGAATCAAAAGTCAGCAACTTACTGGTCACCTGCAGAAGAATATGCACACATTTCAGCCATTCTTTTAAAGCCCGGAAGCAGCTGAGGGTCATTCAACGTGAGCATAAACTGCCAGTCAAAGCGCTCATCCAGGAGGTGCCAACACGTTGGAACTCAACTTATTATATGCTTGATCGTCTGTTTGAACTGTACATACCACTCAATGCTTATGTCATGCAAAGAATAGGGGAACCTACTGTGAGAGGCATGACCATTGAGATGGCTCAATGGGACCTCATTAAATGCCTGACTGAGGTGCTACTTCCTTTTGAGATCTTCACACGTGAAGTCAGCAGGGAGGACTGTACTATGGGCCAAGCTATCCCATTGTTGCACATGCTAGAGCAACAGCTGAAGGATGTGTCTGAAATGTACGCAGGTGTGGATGACAAACAAGACGCATATCATTTGGCGGAGACCTTAGCCGCTCGCTTATCGGAAAATACAAGGATTAAAAATAAAATTTTGTCACAACCACATTACATTAGTGCCACAATTTTGGATCCACGGTACAAAGTATTTCTGAACAGCAAGGCAGTAATTCCTTTTCGGAAGTGGATGTTGCCAACTACAAAACTTTGATAGCTAAGGAAGCAACTATTTTCGAAAGCGAACAGCTGTTAATTACAGGCCCCCCACCACAGGCCATAACCAGTACTACAGGGCATCCAGAGTCAAGTTATACTTCGGAGCCTGAGGGCAGTGCATTTGCCTCCCAGCAGTCACCTACACCAACAATAACATCAAGAACAGGATCATCCACAGCACAATGTGCAACTGATTGGTTTCTACAGCAGGGGTATGGTAAGTCCAGTGCTGATGCAAAGGCAAAACCGGCTGAGCACATCCGAGCACCCCTTAACATTGAGCGGATGGTCCAGGCCTATCTGGATGACCCAACAGAGGTCTTCATGGATGGAAACCCATTGGTGTATTGGTATGGGAAAAGAAGCCAATGGACAGTGCTCAGCAGGCTGGCGATAAAGTATCTCGCTTCCCCTGTCGCAAGTGTCTCTTCTGAGCGTGTTTTCAGTGCTGCTGGTGCCATTGTAACTTCGAAAAGGACCAGTCTCTCGGCCCAAAGCGTGGAGAGGTTAACCATGATCAAAATGAATCAGCACTTTATACCACCGGATTACAAAATACGTGAATCACAGCAGGAAGAGCAGAGCGACTTGGATGACGTAAATAGTGCGTTACAGGACCTACTTCTGTCCGAACCACCAGAGTTTGAGGACGAGCTCCTCTTCCCTGACAACTAGGCTTTCAAATTGTTGCTTTCTTCCTTCCTTTATGTGTCTGTGTATCTGTCTTTCTGGTTCAAATCAAATCACAACAAAACCATCACCACCGTCTTCTTTTTATTTCCCTATTGGAGTTGCACGTCTGTGCATTTAACTGTCCACTCTTCAGAGTCCTGCTTCATCTTCCTGTCTCGCACGAGTACATTTCCATCAAGCCAGACATTAGTACAAGAAATGTTGCCTTTACCAGTCCCGCCTCCATTAGAAGTGAAACGTGACTACTATAGCTATCCTCCGTTTTGTTTTCGAGCTGAAACTCATCATTGTCCGAAGGCTACAGCCTCAGCAGGCATCCAAAGGTCCTCACTGTCAGGACAGAAGGTACTTGGCAGAGAAAGACAAGAGACTCTTCGAAGAAACTTGCTGACATTTGTGCAAACTCAAATGACCAGCAATGAGCACTACACAGGCCGCGGACCATCATCACAGTGCTGACCATGGGAAGCAACTTAAACTGTGACAAAGAAGTGCCACAGATGAATAAGACGAAAACCGAAACAGCGCCTAACACTCAAAATGAATGTGGACTGGAGTAATAATGATGAGGCCACTGCCCCGCAAAAAAAAAAAAAAAAATGTCAGAACTAGGCATCTGATGATCTGACAGCCAAAGAGAAGAGCAAGACAGGTAATGATGGAATGCATTGGATGTTTGCAGACTCTGAGCGATTGCTGTTGTTTGTTGTTGATGTTGTGCATGAAGTCGAACTCTACTCTACTAGTTAATCTACAAAGTGACTCAAGTAAGTAAGTGACAGTCAATGTTTCCTTTCTTGTTGTTTAATAACCAAATTGTACTCCTACTACTGCAGGTGCAGGCCAATATCTGTTGCAATTTTTTAATATGGAATATGGACTTAATCGGAGTCAATACAGACTGAGTTGTAGTTGGACAACACGTACCACACCATGATGATGACCATACTATCTTTTCGCGCGCAGTCATTCAGTTGGATCGGAGATGATTCAAGGACTAACTGCATTTCATGAAGTGGCATAAGGTAAACATAAACACAACAATTCAACAAGAAAGTAGTAAACACAGCAGACCTACATGTCCATGTAGTGGTCTAGTCGAGTGTAGTGATGACTGACAGCGGCGCATTGATTTTGTCTCTTAATTAGGAAAATGATAAGTTGCTGTGTATGCCCTTTGTCTGGCTATGTCAAAAATTAAGGTAAATGGAGGTTGGGTCACGGGCTGGTGTTGTGGTGGGCCTGTTCTGTCCTGTTGTTGTTGTAGCTTAATGCTGTAAACAGAATCTACACGATATATCCAAGCCGCCTCACTCTGAAAGTGTTCTCTCTTCTCTTCTTGGACTCCACCGTAAATGATGTTTTTTTTTTTATTCATTGATTTCTCAATACCCCTTTTGTTTTTCCATCTAGACGTTACAGGCCGGCCTTTACCCTTTGCTTGCTATACTGGGAGACACAACTCACATTTACCTTACCAATCGGCATCAGGAAGGCCACCAAGATTGATGTGCGGAGCGTCCATGGAAGATAGGACCAAGAGGAAGGACGAGATTCAACTCCACAATTTTAGCATGATAATACAGTAACTTTAGTATCATTCATCATTCATCTTTTAATTAATTTGAATCCTTTTTTCTCTGCAATCATTAGGACTGTGTGTTGTGTGTTTGTTTGCTAATTGATCCCTACAAATGTTTTTTAATTGTCTTTGCTATCTTTACAAGTAAGCCCAGTACAACATGGAATTTGGGTCTCTGAGGGCATATTACAGGCAAGGCAAATTGCATAGAATATACTGGTGCCCTGTACTGTCTAATTGTCTAGTAGGAGTTATTAAGTACTACTCATTAACCATCAAGTTATCTAATCTTCATCATCATTAACGCATGCATTTCCCTTTTCTCGCTTTATTGATTTTTTGGATAAGATCATGGTCGTCTGCCAAGATTGCGCTTTGCTTTTGTTGTCCATGCGTACTGTTTTTCATTTTCAAACCTTTCCCCAAACCCCCTTCCCATCCATTCATCAAACCCTAACCCTCTTCCCCCGGGCTGTGATTTATATTGAGGTGTGATGTGACTACATAAAATGTACACCAATTGATCACACGCTTGCTGGGGCAGATGTGGTGAACACTAATTCAATTGCAAGGCAGGGTGAGGAGCTTCTTCTGCTTGGCCACCCATGCTCAGTCTATGTGCATTGTGCAAGCCGTCAATGGCTAATAGTAGTACATCATAATTAATTGCCGTCATTGATTGGATTAATCATCAAACTCCTACCACACAGCAGTAAAGGTTACGAATTACGATTGTGTTAAGTTAAGTGACTCACTCGACAGCACAACTGCAGTTTATAACTTCTTGTACTAGGCTGTCCCCGCCACCATTATGTTTAATTTGACTTTAGCAGTTGCAACTGCAATATTGTTTGTTTGGCAGTCGTCTTCTGTACTGTATTTCACTTCGTTCGACTACTCCTCCCACAGTTTTTCTCAGGCAAGTGACTGTCTCTTTTTTATTTTTTTAGCAAATGCTACTGCCAGTGTCTACTCTACTACTACCACCACAACCGTGGCATCTTCTACATTCTCTATGGAAACCATGCAGCCATCGCTGTGCCGAACGTAGTCATCATCAATCACAGGTAAGATAAGTTTGGTGGGAGGTAGAATACTAGTAGGACAAATAACTCAGTGAGGGGTACCGCATCTATCTGTTTGTTATACATCATCGGCAGATTATTTAAATCAAACACTGGCTGCGGCCCTGCAGCAGCAAGCAAACCAATGTGACGTTAATTCGTAAAACAGTAACCCCCACAAAACATTAACATTGTATGTTTAAGTATAAATATAATTTATTACCCTAACAAAAATAAACTATCCCACACCTGACCCACCCCTCTCCCTAACCCCAACCAATGTCCAAAACGAAAAAGTCCAAATAATGTCCCGAAACCCCAACGCCCAATTCCCACCCACCAAAACAAGGAATTAAAAGGGGCAAAGCAACAGGGTCCTCGATGTTATAATCGGCGGGCTTTGAGGTGTTTGTCCACCAGGATTCTTACCCGCTCCTCCATTTGCTCCTCTTGCCGCGCCATCCGGAGGAGAATCTTCTTGCGGAATGCCCTGCAGTGGCATCCACAATGGGGGACAGCAGTGCTGGCTGCTAGCGAATTGCGGCGGGTGGCTATCAGACCGCGGCACCGTACCGCTGGAGTTGGGGCCTGGCTGGGGCCCGGGGCATCGGACGAGGCTGCAGCTGCTGCAGCCTCCTCCTCCTCCTCCGCCAGAGCCACCAGCCGCCGGTACTCCCGGCATATGGCCTCCAGTTTCCGGCGCTGGGCCCTGACTGCCAACTCCTTCCGCGATGGTTTGTCTTGGGAAAAGAAAGAAAAAAATATTGTTGTAACCAGTACTCTTACCTAAACAGTAACACAAAATTAATTCAACACATAATGGCACAGTAGCACTAGCAAGAAGCACAGTACATAACATTTGTGGTAATAATCTATCTATCCTCCCACTTCCTCGGCCTCTAACATTTGTGGGAGTTTCAGGCATTATACTAGCACTATGGACTCCAACCAGTACACAGTACACCAGTGTTCTTCTTATCTCTAGTTTAGGGAAATGACATAACCTGGTTGTAGCCGGCATTGCCAGCTCGGTCATCTATGCTTGAAGCCAAGACAAACATACGAGTCATGACGCAGAGTCACATTAGTTTGATTTACTACTGTTTGCAGGTGGGGCAGCTCGTATTTTTCTATTACGGGTGGCACTGGCCATACTCTCTCTGTTACATGGAGGGCAATTGCTCAATTTCACAGTGCCTTGGCTACTACAAAAGGCAGATTATATATCTGATCCAATGATCGTTGCTTTTATATGGGACAACGACATAAGGTCAGTAGCGGTCGTTGGTGGGACTCGGGGAGTTTGGCCGGGCGGTGGCGTGGGTAGGGGCAGGATGGGGGTAGTAAACTATGGATTACGGCCAATTACAGGTAAGTAAACATATAAATAAATGAAACTAATTTTGTTGCGCACACTGCATCGCATTTGGCGGTGCAGTGCGCACAATGAAATTCACTTTATTTATTTGTATGTTACAGTAAAGTTACCTGTATTTGCCCGCGTAATACATTGTTTACTACTACCCCCACCCTGCCCCTCCCCACATCGGCTTTGGTACGCTGGCGCGGTTTCTTTAACATTCCCTAAAACTGTGCATCCCGTGACAGTCTCCACCTATGCTGTCTATGATGAATACATACAGGCATCCATCCATTCTAAGTAAATGTCAATCATTCTTCTTAATCTCTCCACAAACGTTACTTTGTTTCACCAACAACAACGCATGCGTCCACTCACTCCGTTCCTTGCCTTGGCTTAGAGTTTCACCCAAACACCGCTGATGATTCTTGCTATCCACAGTATCCACCCATACTGTGTCTTCCACCCAGGCAGGCATCCATTCTTCTTTCACCTCCCACCCATCCTTCAACAACACATGCATCTGATTCCTATCAGCCACCTATCCATGCTTCCAACGTATCCTTCTCTGCCAGTCGTCATATTAAATCTCGCCCGCCCTTCCTCCTTCCACCCTTCTTTCCCTTTTTGTTCAACACATCCATCAAGGTCATCTGATCTGACTTTTAGTCTCCTCCATAAAACTTTCACAGCTGAGTTGGAGTCAGATATAAGAGGCCATTGGTTAATGAAGTCACGCTGGTAATGCTATTGCTACTGCATTGCTCATGCTGCTAAGTAAAGGGTGTCTTCTTTATTAACCGTTGTATAATGTTCACTACAACTTCATACCTAATAAGTCTCAACAACAGTACAGTGAGTGAAGTCCACTCCACACACCCTTCCAGCTAGTGCAATGTCAATAAGTCATGAATATAACTTACCACCGCCCGCCACTGCTGCTGGCTCACCCCCTGTATCTCCTGCCCCTCCGGAATGGCCGCAACGCCATTGCCGCTGGCCCCACCGGCACTGGTGGTCGGTAGTACGCCTAGCAAAAACATGACACATTTTTAGATGCCTGTACACCTCCCCCTATTTATTCTTTTTCACTAGCAAGATTGAAAAAAGGTTAATACATATTATTATTATAAATCACATTCAATAGTCGAAATCGGGTACTATAGTACAGTCAGTAGACAGACACTAGTAGTGTTATTATGGTCCCTAAGGTCATTATTATACTATACTCTACTCTTTGCAAAGTTAGCCTGAGCCATGCAACCATTTTTCGCTTCATGTCTTTTGCGCATGTTACCTCGTGTTAGGATTTCGGCAGCAGATGCCCTTGTAGGAGAAATGTCGGTACCTTGATGCATGTGTACTTCCTCGTTAGTTCACAGTGTGAGTTCTTTTGTGACGACCCCTACCTGCTATAAGAGGCCGTCTCACCCAATTGCCAATGCTTGACTTACTATCCCTAACTAGTGACCACGCCCCCTTCGAGCTCGGAGTTGAGTACCTGCTCTTTGGATTGATTCCTGGTATCCGGCTTGAACTCTTCTATCCCGAGTTGCCTTGTCTACTTCTGCTATCCATCAGAAGTTCTGTTCCTTCCTGACGAGCGTGTGTCTCGCTGATCCGCTCCTCTCCCCACGGAGCCGGCCAGCGTGCCACGCCTTCCTTTGCTGACCTGCCTTCGTGAAGCGTCTGTGCCGCTGATCCGCTCTTTTCCCCACGGAGCCGGCCAGCGCGTCACGCCATCTATTGCCGACCCACCTTCGAGAAAGCGTGTGCGCCTCTGATCCGCTCCTCTCCCTACGGAGCCGGCCAGCGCGCCACGCCATCTTTTCCTGTCCCGCTTTCTTGAAAGCGTGTGCGCCGCTGATCCGCTCCTCTCTCTATGGAGCCGGCCAGCGCGCCACGCCATCTTTTCCAGTCCCGCTTTCTTGAAAGCGTGTGCGCCGCTGATCCGCTCCTCTCCCTACGGAGCCGGCCAGCGCGCCACGCCGTCTTTTCCTCTCCCGCTTTCGTGAAAGCGTGAGTGCCGCTGATCCGCTCCTTTCCCTACGGAGCCGGTCAGTAATTCTTGGAATCCCCACTCCCCTTAACAAACTAGGGGACTCTCCCTCTTTTGAATCACCCAACGTGACCTTGAGTGGTTGTGGAAGTGAGTGGTTGTGTTTGTCGTCCCTTAGTAGTTCATCTTCTCAATATTCCCTTACCTGCACTTCCTGGTCTTTCATCGATTGGGCCTGGGTTATGCGCTCATAGGACGCTGAGAAATATCAGAATATCCTGGGACTCTATCACTGGTAAGTGAACTGCATATGTTGGGAAGTGACATGCATTAATGTTCTTGACTACTGTTTAGTTCTTGAGGAGTAAGACCAGTCTTATTTGTTATCTCTTTTGTTTAGCTTCTCTGTGGAACCAGCTCCCCACTACCACGCTACCTGGTGTCATCTCTGGGGAAAGAGTGGTGGTCACTCTATGCGTTATTCCCCTTACTTTTGGTTAGCAGCGTCTTGTGAGTGAGTTACTATACCTCCTCCAGGAGTTGTTGTCTAAAGGTGGGGGGAACTAATTTCTTTGCTCCTGTGGAATCTCACGTGGATTGGACTTCAGACCCGACAGAAAGTCAAGCCCAAGAGTTATTTCCACCTGAGCAAAGATGAATACTGACGGGGCTAGCGCCCCTCTAGATCCCTCTCTCCACTCATCTTTATTAGGTCCCTCAGTAGAGGAACTTGCGGCAGTTCTAGTTGAATTGCAATCGGAGGTAGGGAGGTTAAGGTCTGAAAATCAGAGATTACAGACAGAGTTACTACAATCAAAGTCACAGAATTCAGTAGACCCTAGGAACCCTGGTACCCTTCCAAAGACCCGGAAAAGTTACATTCAGCCTGTGCATTTTTCAGTTCCGTCCCATAGTCCCAATTCCTCCACAAGGGTAGATAGCAACATACCTCCTGTTCACTTTACTGTTCATACTCCCAGCCCAGTTCCACTAGCTATGCCAGAGAGGTTCAACGGAGACAGTGCTAGATTTAGCGTCTTCATGAACCAATGTCAGCTACAGTTCCTGTGTAAGGCGGCATCGTTTCCAGACGACGCTGCTAAAGTAGCCTTTGTTATATCTTATTTAGCAGGCAATGCTGCAGATTGGGCTGTTCCATTGGTAGAAAACAACGATCCATTATTATATGACTTTATGCTATTTCAGGATAAGATGAAGAGTCTTTTTCAAAACATACCTTTATGCAGGCCAGCGATAATGCTCTTCTCAATCTTAGGCAGGGATCCAAGGACCTACTTACGTATATAACTAACTTTAATAGGCTGGTAGCTGAAACGCATTGGCCTGAGGAAAAAGAACCTCTCTGTTTTATCGAGGGTTAAACGATGAACTTAAAGATTTGTTGTCTCAAATAGTAGATCCTCCTGATGACTGCTCTGCCTTCATAGATATGACGGTCAAGTTGGATCATAGACTCCATGAAAGGAAAGGGGAAAAATCACGTCTTACTCTTTCTAAATATATGTTAAAACCTGAAAAGAAAGACATTAAAGACGTTGCTGAGCCTATGCAGATTGGAGGACTGAGGAGTCCGCTGTCTGCTGAAGAAAAAGACAAGAGGAGAAAGAACAATCTCTGTTTATATTGCGGGAAAGGAGGACATTATGCTCGTGAGTGTCCAATCAGACCTCGTTCCGTTGCTAAGAAAATCGCAAGTAGTATTCTTCCTACTTATATGGAGGAAAACTAGAAGACTTGAAGAAAGCAGAGACCAATTCTTCAAGTGTTGTCTTTTCTACGGTCTCTACCACAAAGAAAATCCTTCCCCTAGTACCAAGACACTTTACCTTGTCCATTACTTTGGTGATATCTCCTCAATGTCGAAAGAACATGTCTATATTATTGGACTCAGGGGCCACAGGGAATTTTCTTGATATTCAGTTGGCCCGAGATGTCGGAATCCCTTTCTTATCGAAACCTCATCCTGAACCGGTGAGAGCGGTAGATGGGTCTGAGTTATCATCTGGATTGATTACCTATCAGACTCCCCGATTGTAATGGTGTGTAATAACGGACATTCAGAATCTATAGTCTTTGATCTTATAGACACCCCAATTTCGGCGCTATCCTGAGGGTTCCCTGGCTACAAGTTCACAATCCCCAAATAGACTGGGTGACTCGAACAGTGACACTAAAATCTCATCATTGCATGATAAACTGTTACCAAGAAGCAAGTGAATGGAATAGTTCGCTTTGCTGTGCGGTACATATAATGTCCACAGTTCCTGACCTTCCGGCGCACTATGAGGAATACCTAACTGTCTTTGACGAAGTTAAAGCCTCTGCCTTACCTCCGCACAGAAGCTATGATTGTCGCATTGATTTAGTACCCGGAGCAACCTTGCCAGTTAGTCGTATTTATGCCCTAACTGCACCTGAAACTGAATACTTGCAGAAATACATCGAAGAAATGCTGGAAAAAGGGTTCATACGTCACTCTACATCTCCAGTGTCCTCTCCCATCTTTTTATTCCAAAGCGAGAAGGGGTCTTCGAGCGTGTTTGGATTATCGCGCCCTTAACAAAGTCACCATAAAGAATAAATATCCCCTACCACTTATTTCAGTTCTTTTGGATCAGGTACGAGGAGCTAAGATCTTTACCAAAATAGATCTTAGAGGAGCCTACCATCTCATTCGTATTAAACATGGAGATGAATGGAAAACAGCATTCCGTACCAAATTTGGGTTATTTGAGTACTGCGTAATGCCGTTTGGTCTTTGTAATGCTCCAGCGGCATTTCAATTTTTTGTTAACGAAATACTAAGAGAATACCTTGATGTCTTCGTGATCGTCTATATCGACGATATCCTGATTTATTCACAAACAGAACAAGATCATATTATCCACGTTACAAAAATCTTGAAAACACTGAAGGAAAACCAATTATTCGCCAAACTTGACAAGAGCACCTTCCATACCACCAGAGTGGAGTTTCTAGGATTTGTGATATCTCCTGAAGGCGTACATATGGACCCCAAAAAGATAGAAGCCTTGGTTAACTGGTCTAGTCCCTGTACAGTAAAAGAGGTGCAATCTTTTATAGGTTTTGCCAATTTTACCGCAGATTTATAGATCACTTTTTTGAATTATTAACACCCATTACTCGACTTCTGCGGAAAGGAGTACAGCTTGAATGGAATCAAGAAGCAGAACGAGCCTTCTGCATTTTAAAGGAACGATTCACTACCGCTCCTGTCATCAAACATGCTGATAATACGCAACCTTATTTCGTTGAAGCAGACGCTTCTCAGTATGCGGTGGGAGGAGTTCTCTCTCAGAGAGATACTAACACAGGACGCTTGCATCCTGTTGCTTACTATTCTAAAACCCTATTGCCTGCTGAACAGAACTACACAATTGGAGAACGTGAACTATTGGCCATCAAGCTTGCCTTCCAGGAGTGGAGACACTATTTGTTAGGATCCCCACATATAGTTACCATCTACTCTGATCATAGAAATCTCCAATATTTTCGGTCAGCACGAGCACTCACTCCCCGTCAAATGAGATGGGTTTCATTCTTTAGTGAGTATGATTTCGTTATCACTTATCGCCCTGGATCTCAACATGGCAAGGCAGATGCACTCTCTCGACTTGGTCCAGAGAAAGTTGCCTCTCCTGAATGTTATCCCCCTTTTTTTCTGACAAAAAAATTATAGGGGTAGAATGCCATGGGGACGTCACTCCCTTGGGGTTTATAGACAAACTAAAAGAATACTACCGTACCATCCCTTCTGAAGAATGGGAAAACGATCCCCTGAATCAGATCAGAGACCAGTTGTATTATCACGAAAACAAATTATACATACCAACTGTTGCATTGCAAAAACAACTATTGCTCTGGTGCCACAATAGCTCACTGGCTGGACATCCAGGGAGTAGCAAAACCCTCAAGATCTGTCAGAGATGGTTTTGGTGGGAAGAAATGGCCAAAGATATTATAGCCTTTGTCAATTCGTGTTCCACCTGTGCTCGACAAAAAGCCTCACATTGTGCTCCGGCCGGGTTATTGAGAACCACTGCCGTTCCCCTTCCCCCTGGCATTCCATTAGCATGGATTTTATTACAGATCTCCCGAGAAGTCAGGGATACAACACCATCTTTGTAGTGGTAGATATGTTAACCAAGATGGCCCATTTTGTCCCTCTAAAAACTTACCCACATCCAAAGAATTAGTGCATATTTTTCTAGAACATGTAATCAGATTACATGGTCTTCCTTCGATAATCATTTCAGACAGAGGGGCCCAATTTGTGTCCAAATTTTGGCAAGGCATGTGTAAGACACTGGGTATAGATCACAGACTCTCCACCGCTTATCATCCCCAAACCGATGGTCAAACCGAAAGAACTAACCAGACTTTAGAACAATATTTACGTTGTCTGTTAGCCACAATCACAAGTGACTGGTCCCGAGCTCTCCCTATGGCTGAATTTGCCTATAACAATTCCACACATTCTTCTACTGGTGTGTCTCCTTTCTTTTTCACATTAGCACAACACCCTAAATTCCTGCCTATTTCTCTTCCCTCAGAATTAGAGAGTATCCCTGCTCTTAAAGATCATCACAAAGTTCTTTTGTCCAACTGGGACAACGCAAAAAGAATTACACCGAGCCAAAGAAGCCATGAAACTACAGGCTGATAAACACAGACGTCCTGAACCTGCTTATCAAGTAGGAGACAAGGTGTGGTTATCAACTAGAAATCTGAGATTGAGAGGCTCTAAAAATTACAACCTAGATACATAGGTCCTTATCTGGTAAAGAGAGTAATAACACCTGTTACAGTACACATGCAGTTGCCAGACGACATGCAAATACACCCTGTATTTCATTGCTCCTTAGTCAAAAGATACATACCCCCTCTAGTCCCTGAGAAGCCTCCTCCCCAATAATCATAGAGGGTGAAGAGGAATATGAAGTGAACATGATTTTAGATTCCCGCAAACACAGAGGCAAAATACAGTACCTCATTGATTGGGTAGGCTATGCCCCAGAGGATAGGTCCTGGGAGCCTGCTGAAAATATTCATGCCCCTGTGTTGATTCGCAGATTCCATGCACTCCATCCTTCAAAACCCCGCCCGGGAATAGGCCTTTGGGTGGGAGAACTGTTAGGATTTCGGCAGCAGATGCCCTTGTAGGAGAAATGTCGGTACCTTGATGCATGTGTACTTCCCTCGTTAGTTCACAGTGTGAGTTCTTTGTGACGACCCCTACCTGCTATAAGAGGCCGTCTCACCCAATTGCCAATGCTTGACTTACTATCCCTAACTAGTGACCACGCCCCTTCGAGCTCGGAGTTGAGTACCTGCTCTTTGGATTGATTCCTGGTATCCGGCTTGAACTCTTCTATCCCGAGTTGCCTTGTCTACTTCTGCTATCCATCAGAAGTTCTGTTCCTTCCCTGACGAGCGTGTGTCTCGCTGATCCGCTCCTCTCCCCACGGAGCCGGCCAGCGTGCCACGCCTTCCTTTGCTGACCTGCCTTCGTGAAAGCGTCTGTGCCGCTGATCCGCTCTTTTCCCCACGGAGCCGGCCAGCGCGTCACGCCATCTATTGCCGACCCACCTTCGAGAAAGCGTGTGCGCCTCTGATCCGCTCCTCTCCCTACGGAGCCGGCCAGCGCGCCACGCCATCTTTCCTGTCCCGCTTTCTTGAAAGCGTGTGCGCCGCTGATCCGCTCCTCTCTCTACGGAGCCGGCCAGCGCGCCACGCCATCTTTTCCAGTCCCGCTTTCTTGAAAGCGTGTGCGCCGCTGATCCGCTCCTCTCCCTACGGAGCCGGCCAGCGCGCCACGCCGTCTTTTCCTCTCCCGCTTTCGTGAAAGCGTGAGTGCCGCTGATCCGCTCCTTTCCCTACGGAGCCGGTCAGTAATTCTTGGAATCCCCACTCCCCTTAACAAACTAGGGGACTCTCCTCTTTTTGAATCACCCAACGTGACCTTGAGTGGTTGTGGAAGTGAGTGGTTGTGTTTGTCGTCCCTTAGTAGTTCATCTTCTCAATATTCCCTTACCTGCACTTCCTGGTCTTTCATCGATTGGGCCTGGGTTATGCGCTCATAGGACGCTGAGAAATATCAGAATATCCTGGGACTCTATCACTGGTAAGTGAACTGCATATGTTGGGAAGTGACATGCATTAATGTTCTTGACTACTGTTTAGTTCTTGAGGAGTAAGACCAGTCTTATTTGTTATCTCTTTTGTTTAGCTTCTCTGTGGAACCAGCTCCCCACTACCACGCTACCTGGTGTCATCTCTGGGGAAAGAGTGGTGGTCACTCTATGCGTTATTCCCCTTACTTTTGGTTAGCAGCGTCTTGTGAGTGAGTTACTATACCTCCTCCAGGAGTTGTTGTCTAAAGGTGGGGGGGAACTAATTTCTTTGCTCCTGTGGAATCTCACGTGGATTGGACTTCAGACCCGACACCTCGCAGCTTGTTGTGCAGTAACAGTAAGACGCCTTTTTGAGCCCACATGAGCACATACAGCTACTGTCTGAGCGTTGCGTACAAGAGGTCGGAAAACAAGCCACTTTGTTATGGAGTTCCGTTAGTCCGTATTACTTAGCCATAGGTAACATGTTACAGTTTTTGGGCAGGACTGACAAATGCTTGCATTAACACGCACCATTTTTCTCAGGCAGAGGATTCCCTTCTACGAGTACGAACCAAAGATTTGCAGAGCTTATGAATGATGCATGTAACCAGTAATTCTACGTTCTACGGTGAGGAGTCGCCCAGAATTCACACAGATCTTTTGTCTTATATCATCATGCACTTGTTGCAACAATTTTTAGTGTTTTAATCTTATGCATTTTGCTGTTGGAGCTGGCTGGAGTACACTGAATTTTATAGAACAACAACATACAGAAGTTGTCATTTGAAAATAAACCTTTTGAACTTACACATAGACTCTGTGGTATTTGGTGTGGTGGTGGTGGTGGACTTACACGAGTGAGTGAGCGAAAGTGTGTTATGTTCTGGGTTGTGGAATCATAATCATTGGGTATCTTCGGGTGGGGGTTCGGGGACCTAATGAGACACTAGCTAGTCGTTCAGGGGATTGTGGGTTCACTTCTGACTGAGGTGTGAGTAACGTCCAAGTTCCAAACTCTCATCACCAACATCCTCTTTCATTGTGCATAGTTCTGCATGGGGCTGTGCAGAATCCAAGTAGTATGTACTATATCCTATCAAAAATAGTCAAATATCTGGTTGTGCATTTTGTTTGTGGTAATTGTCAAAGCCTCAAGATTAAGAAGCCTAGAAGAGGACAACCGAAAGGACTGGACTCAGTGGCTAGAGCTATTAGTATTGGTCAATCTGAGTTTTATTCAAAACCGTACAATAAAGAGTGGCAATGCAAACTGGGCAAGCTTAGCGACAGACTAATAGTAGTAGTACCGAGTACAGACATTCATAGCAGAGGCAGTTACAACTTAGAGGCAGGGATAACCAGAATTTAGAAACAGATAGTCAAGTCAAGATCAAAGAATCTTTTGTAAAAAATATAATTAGGGAGTGGAGCCAGAATTAATAGTTCTGAAAAAATAAGGTCCAGTAAAAGTTAGGGCAATATAATTGTTAATATAACCACTGGAGGACTTACTGGGACCAGCAGCAGGGCCCTCGGTAGAGGAGCGGTCCTCTGGTGGTTGTCCCGCCGACTCGGACCCCGTCTTCTTGCCCCTGGGTGCTGCAGATCAGTGATCATGTAAGATATAATAAAGAAAAAGAAAGACACAAACATTAATGATTGCTGTGAAACAAATAAATTATCTAAAAAAACGCTCAAAAAACGTTTTAGGAAACAAAAATTGCAATAAAATTGACCTATCGAATCCGAGCGCCTACTGGCTTGCGGAATTCACGGACAGTCTACTTATTGGGGAACACTAATTCAGTGTTCCATTCTGATTGATTCAAATAAAATCCAGAACACTAACTAAGCCTAAGTACCACCAGACCTAGCCCACCTATTCCAGGCGGGCCAATTGTTCATTAAGCATGCATTTCCATTTTTTTTTTTCATCAAAAATGCATAGATGAGAAGGAGGACACATGCATAAAGTCAGTGCATAATGCATACACCAAATTGTTGGTTGGTTGCGTCTGATGTTCTGCAGCTGACTGACACTGCTAAGCTAAGCTTACCAGTACCACTCACTAAACAAACTACAAAAGGTTCTACTAAGGACTGGGGTAAGCAGCACTCAGTGACAGAGGATGCGTCACGCACACCGTTCAAAAATTATCAACTAATAGTAACTAAACCTAGTATCAAATCCATCCACCACTATTTGACAGGAGGACAAAGGAAGGACTACAGTCTCTCTAGCAATAGCATTACCTAACTGAAGTTCTCTAAAGTAAACTCTTACATAATAATGACAAGCGAGCGCAAAGTTGCAAAAAGTAAGAGTACCGCCCAGCACCTGTGTCCTACAATCACAGAAGATTTTGAAACGTAATTTACCTGCAATGTAAGCAGCATTATTCTTGTTATTTGTAAAAAATGTATACACAAATCACAATACTTATACTACTATATATATTGGCTACTCACCAAGCCCCACGACCTCGACACCTAGCAGGTCCAACAGGTCCTGCTCCCGGTCAAGAATGTCTGACCACCGGTGGGCCAGCTGGTTATGTGTGCGCCGGACCGCGGAGCAGCGAAACACTGCCCGACGCACCTTCGCCCACCGGCGGTGACGGTCCTGGGTCGGGTAACCGGAGCCTGGCCTGCCGCCTGCTGCCAAGGTCAAGGGGAGGTGGCGCTGAATAAAAAAAACAAGGGCGGCCACCTCCTCCTCCGTAAACAGCTGGCGGGCTTGCACCCCTGCGGGGCGCAGTCTGCCGCAAGGCAGGCGGCGATTGGGCGCACGCGCCTTGCCCTTTGACCCGCTGCTGCTACCCTTCGCCATGGTTCTGGGGTGGGAGGAGGTGAAAAAGAAAAGTTAGAAGGGAAAAATAAAGTTAGGGGAAGAAGTAGGAGCTTAAAGAAGAAAGTTATATAAAACAGTTGAAAAGTAAAAAAAACACAGTAAAAAGTAGAAAAAAATGCAAAATATAGACTTAGGCAGAGAGAGAGATAGGTAAGAAATAAAGAAAAATTGAAAAACAGTGTAAAAAACTAAGGATTGCAAAGATTGAGGGAGGATAGAAAAGCAGGCCCAGAACCATAGCATAGAGTGGTAAAACAAGATGGCCGCGCCCATCGAGACCGCATGGGTAAGTTCGCGCGATATTTCTCCCCGAGCACGCACAAAACGTCGCGAACACGTACAGCGCGTTCCCGAACATGGAATGCGCATCGCGAGCACGCTATACGCGACCCGGAACAGGAAATAAGGGATCGCGAACAGGCGGGACAAGTGAAAATCAAAATGGCCGCGCCCATAGGCGACCGCATGGGTAAGTTCGCGCCCCCGAGCACGCAAACAGCGTCCCGAACACGAACAACGCGTTCCCGAGCAAGAAAAACGCATCGCGAACGGGCGCGCCAAGCAGCTACGCACGCTCGCGAAGCTACGCGAAGCTCGCGTAGCGCTTCGACGTCTTCGCGTAGCTTCGCGTAGCGCGACTACGCAAACTACGCCCAGGGTTAGCTTTCATTCACTTTGGACTTTATATGTAGCACAGGCCTACTGAAAGTAGCATGGAAGCCCCAACAATAAACTATACTGCATATGTAATATGTTTATGCAAGGACATTATAGTGAGTACGCTTCATAGATGACTAATTTGCCATATAGAGAGGCTGTAAGGTAGAGGAAGACCTCCTTGTGGAGGAGATAAACAAAAACTATCTGAATTGGGCTTTTACGAGTAAGATAACTGAGAGAGAGTTGGAGTTCCTTAATAAAGGTAGGTGCCCAGAAATTGGTGACAACATTGTATAGAAAGCCCACAGTAGGCAACAGTGTTTTATATGCTCATAGCATCCATCTGGCACCACTTAATAACAGTATACCCTTGAGGGAATTCCACAGAGCTAGAAGAGTTTGCAGTACAAATTAGGAATATAGTGAAATAGAAAGGCAAATGATAACTAGATTCAGGGCAAGAGGGTACAGTGAAAATCATATGGCTGTAACCTCAAAAACAGCGAGACTGTACACAAGGGAAGTGGCATTATTTAGTACTACAAGGAGGAAAGAGAGGAACAAGGGAATCCACTTTATCACCACTTATAACTGAGAACATGCCCTTACCAAACATTGGCATCTTATGAGAAGTGACCCAGTAATTGGTAATAATGTTCCTAGGAGACCTCTTATTTGTGATAGACGTGCTCAGTCAATGCAAGATCACTTAGTGAGACATGATATAAAAAGTGGTGACAAGAAGTTGACATGGATTTCCCCGAGGGAGAAATTTATGAAATGCAATAAATGCAAAGCATGTCAGCATGGAGTTAATATCACTGCACTCAGAACACCATGTAACAAAAGCATCCGGGTTAAAGGTAGACTTGCAAAAGCATATATCTGCTCCGTCAATTAACATGCCCCTGCCATATACATATATTGGCAGTATGACATTGCCTATTCATAAACAAATCTTACAACATTTGAGAGTGATTAAAAAATAAAATTTTAGCTACCCAGTTGCCAGGCATTTTAGTAGATTCCATAATGGAGAGGGATCCCAGCTAAAATATTGTGTTTTAGCACAGGCACCTAAAAATGTAAGAGGAGGTGAGAGAGAACGAGATTTGAGACAATTAGAAACAAGATTCCTTCTGGATGGGGACAGTAGGAACTGTATGGCCTCAATATCGATGAAGAACTTCACACGTACCTAGCTTGAGCCTGCTTGCTTGTAAGCTGTACAATAGATGCCTTGAGTGGGTATGACTTTGCAGACTGAGGATGGATGAATAGGGTTGAAACATGATGCCACTCACTACAAACATATATTTTATTTGTTTATTTGCAGATGTTCATAATGAAGGTAATGGATTACATTGCCCACTGTGGCTAAATGTGGAAACTCTTTAAATGAAGTGTAATGATTGGAAAAGGGATATTGATAAATAAGACATTGCAGTGGCCAGTCCAAACAGATGATTATGGAGAGTTAACAATGGAATAATTACAATATTTTTCATTAAATGATTCATTTTATGTCAATGAATTACACATGATATTTATGGTTGGTATAATTGTATATGTATTGTGAGCAATTATATATTGATAGATTATGTAATGACTTAGAAACATCTATGTCTATAATAACATTGCGCTAAACTGACATTTTGTCTAATCAAACGTTATTAATAATGATTATGCCAGGTTGATTTGGATGATATTTTATATATAAATGGAGAATACATACATAGAATAAAATATTTTTCTACCAAATTATTGACTTGGATTGCCCCAATTTGAATTAAGTTTAGTAGTATCATATGCAATCTAAGATGACACCCGTTCGTTTATTTGGAAAGTTAGTCCTTCGTTTATGACTACGATTTGTTGATTTAAATGAAGTAACAAATATGGTGTCTGTATCATGAATAAGGCTGATATTAGCAGCTGAAACGCATTAAGAGTCTTTATCTTTCAATCAACCATGCTTTTTTTTCCCGCAGTGTGCTGGTCTCATCTATGATGAGGTGGGATTCTTATGTTTATGACGTGAAGGAGGGCACGCTTACCCAAGATCAGAAAGCACCCCTGCACTGCAGCATATAGCGTATATATATAATTATATATATATATATATATATATATATATATATATATATATATACTCCAAAGATTATAGAGACGCCATAGTTAGGCTCAGATTTCACTGGTACAAAACCAGTGAAATTCAGCTGGCATTTGATATGTCATCAGTGATGTCACTAACCATGTCATGATTGATGTAATATGTGAGGTCATGAGCAGTGCATTGCGGGGATGTCAGTTATAGTTAGTTCAGGTAACTATAACTGCTGAATTTCACTGGTTTTGTACCAGTGAAATCTGAGCCTAACTATAATGTCCCTCTAACCTCTGTTTGTTTTTTTCAGTGAATTTCTAAGGTCTTTTTTATTCTATTTCCCAACTACAACATGCCTGTAAGGTTTTTTAAGTGAATTTCTAGGGTTTTTCAAATTCTATTTTCTAGCTATAACATCCCTGTAATGTTTTCTTTTTCAGTGACTTTCTATGGTTTTTTAGCTAGTAGTCACGTTTGCAGAGTGGTAGAGAAAGGGGGCGGGCCTCCGACTAGCTCTCAGGAATCCCTCAGTAAGGGACTTACTGGAGGTAACAGGAGGGCTTCTTGGCCCCCAAGGTCCCTCAGCATCCAAGAGGACGTCCTCCATCAGCCAGTAGTGTGCCAGGAGGTGCGTTTGCAGACTGTTGGAAAAAGGAGGCATGGCCTCTGAAAACTTCTTAGCAGTCCCACTGTGTGGGATTTAATGGAGGTAACAGGTGGAGTATCTGGTCTACAAGGTCCCTCAGCAGCCATTGAAAACTTCATCCCCAACCACTTGTGTGCCAGGAGGCATGTTTGCAGAGTGGTGGAGAAAGGGGGCATGGCCTCCGACAAACTCTCAGCAATCCTGCTGTGTGGGACTTACTGGAGGTAACAGCAGGGGTAGTTGGTGCCCAAGGACCCTTAAAAGACAAGGGGACTTTATCACCCAATTAGTAGTGCACTAGGATATTTGTTTGCAGAGTGATGGAGAAATGGGGTGTGGCCTCCAGCAACCTCTCAGCAATCCCGCTGTGTGGCACACACTGGATGTAACAAGAGGGGGAGTTAACCCCCAAGGACCCTCTGAGGTCAAGGGGACTTCATTCTCATACTAGTAGTGTGCCAGAAGGCGTGTTTGAAGAGTGGTGGTGAAAGGGGGCAGGGCCTCCAGCGACTTGCTGCCGGCTGTTTTTAAAAACAAATTCCTTTTATTGGGGAAAGTGGGCCACGTGGTCCCCCCTCTCAGGCCAATTTCAGCCCTGGGGGCCCCACCACCTAGGGCCTGTCTAATAGGGAGGGAGGCTGTGCAGCGCTCCTCCCTGGGCCAATTTTGCCCCAGGGACCCCATCCCCTGGGCCTTGGCCTCTATTGTGGGTGCACCCACCCACATCTGTTAGGGACTCCTGGGAGAGCCTAAAGGCCCCAGTGGTCCCTGCCGGCTCCCCCATCTTGCATGAGTTGGCATTGCTTTCACAGAGAGGAAGCTGCTAAACATGCAGCTCCCTCTCTGTGAAAGCAATTTTGCTCCGCTTCCAGCAAGCAAGAGCATTTTCAATGCTCCTGCTTGCTGGAGCTGAAGCATTTGCTATGGCTTGGTGGGTGCGGTAAAGTTTCCGCTAAGCCATAGCAAACAGCTATGTCCTGTAGGTGGGCACCCCGCGACACAGCAGGAGCCGGCCCTGGGGGGGTCGCGGTCCCCAAGACCATTTATGGCTCCAGGAGGGGGGCCACATGGCCCCCCTCCTTTCTAATTTGCAGGGCCTGCCCCGGGGAGGTGGTGGTCCCCAGGGCCGGAAACGGCCCCTCCCAAATTGTTAAAAAGAAGATAGGCCCAGGGAAGTGGTGGTCTCCAGGGGCTGGGGGGGTCTCTGAGGCCCGCAAATAACAATTTATTAGCCCAAGGAGGTGGTGGCCTCTGGGGCACCAGGGTGGTCTAAGAGCCCCCTCCACTTTCTTCTTGGCATGTGGTCCCGGGAGGGGGCGATTCCTGGGGCCCAGGGGGGGGGTCCGAGATGACACTCATTTTTAAATAAATAACCCCCAGGGAGTTGGTGGTCCCTGGGGCATTTATAAGCCCCAGGAGGGGGCCTGTGCGCCCTCTCCTTTTTAATGCAATTGCCCCCGGGACCTGGCCCACCTGGGAGCTGATTATTAACAATGCAGGGGAGCCCGCAATTTGCCTTTTTTTTTAATTTTCCCCCAGAGGCCTTGCGAGGTTAGGATAATTCTACCCTGCCCCCTTTTCTTTTTTAAATGTTTTTTTTCTGGGACTCTGCTTCCTGATTTGTAGTGTTGGCAGCCAATCATATCTCAGCACAAGTTCGGAAGGGGTCGCCGATCCTTCGAGCCCCTATATATACATCTGGAAATGTCTTTAAATTACTCAGCAACTTCTGAACAGATTTACATCAAATCACAAAAAGGCACTTCCCTTAACCAATATCTACCTTTCTGCCAAATTTGGTTTAATTCCGTTCAGCAGTTTGAGTTGTAGCCGTGCTCAAAGTTTCCTATGGAAATTAACATGGGGAAAACTCGTTATGGGACCCTCCCTTTTTCTTGGCCCCCCACTTGACTGATCACCCCAAAACTTTCAAGACAGTAGCTGAATTGAGTGGCAAACTCTGTTCGAACATTGTGCGAGTATTCATCAAACGACTCCAAAGGTATTGGCAAATGGAAAAAACGCTTTTCTTATGGAAACTGCATCCTAACTACAACTACCTACTGGTGAAGTTATTCTCTCATGGTCAACCCTTACATAAGAATAAAAAGTTAGACTGCAGCTCATGCAGTAACTCCTCCTCATGCTTCATTAGCTTGTTCAGGCCATCAGCTCCCATTTTTGGGTCCTGGTTTTGGGGTAAGATGATGTGGCCTTTTGTTGGGCATGTACCTAGATGTTTTTGGCCCTCATGCACCACTCAGTGAAGGTTTTGACAAAAGAGGGGAAGGAACAAAGATCAATGGAGCAAACAGATCTACTGAGTTTGGGTGATTAGGTCTCAATTTCAAAAATGAAAAAAACCCAACGCTAAAGAGTGACTATGGATACAGTAATGGCTGCTCATTGAGAGAACTGAGTCCCTTTCTGGTGAGGCTTCTCCTTCTTAGGCCTTAATTTGATGGAGTGTATAGTTTCCACATCAAATTCTTGAAATGTTCATAACTTGGGAAAGAGGCCCATCAGAGTGACAGAGAGCTGCATGCCCTCTCACCTTCAGTGAAACATTTGCTCATTCTTTTGAGTCCCTTCTCGTGTCACTTAAAAAGTGGATCCATGAGATGATGTGAGGAAAATGTATTTAAATCTTGTCTTCACTTCCCTTTTTATTCCCATTTTCCTCGAGCAAAGGAGCAAGTTGACAGCATGAGACAGAGTAGCCGAAGATTTAATGGCTCGCACTCTACTTCACTTTGACAGTCTACTACACCCTACTCTGCTGTTCAACATGCTGTTACCATGTACAACCCTGCTGCTCCAATCTACTACATGAGACACTATGCCAATACACTATATAACACTTGAATGCAATGTACGATACTCTACTACACTCTACTCTACTCCACTCAATTCCAATCTACAATAATCCAGTATATGACAATAGACTTTACAACACTCTCCTCTACCGTACTGTTCGACACTCCACATAACAACTCTCCACTTGCAACATTGGACTCTATGATTTGAAACACATTTGTATACTTTTTTTTAAAAAACATTGAAATTCAATGAATAAAACAAAAAGTTAAACCTTAGTTATAGTTAGGAAAACTATTTTCCTTATGCAAACCAAGTTTAAACTACACAAACTTTAGAAATTCAAAAGTTAAAGTTATAACTTTCATTTACAATTTATCCACCACCTTCAAATTATTATAAGTAGCGGACCTCATAACACGCTTTTTTCAGCTCACAAACCAGACAACACTAACTATAACTCATACTATAATCATACGGCAGGACTCTGGCGTTCCGTCTTAGTCCATGTGTTACGTCTTGATGTAACCTCAATCGAGTTGCACACTTGAGCGGGTATCTTGCTATCAATCCTTTATTTCTCATGCAACTGGAGTAATGCACACCATATAAATATTTATATATATATATATATATGTATAACTACTAATAACTTTGGACGTAACGTCACTTTATACTTCCATTCGCCATAATGATGGAATTAAGGCTACCGAATACTATCTAAACAAAAGACCAATGTGTTTATACATGCACAACAAAATGCTTGTCAGTATGGTATTAACATGTTTGGAACAAAACTTTTTTCTCTTTGATAATCAGGTTTATCAGCAAACCAGGGGTGTTGCAATGGGGGCCTGCTTTTCCCCTAGCTATGCTTGTTAGCATATGGGTCTATGGGAAGAGCAGGTCCTCAAGATCTAATTTGCAGATATAATGAGACAACATGTGCCTTACTGGTTTCTTTATATTGACGATCTGTTCTTGATTTGGAGAGGTCCTGAGGAACGGGCCCTCCAATTCATAGAACAAATCAATAACAATGATCTCAATCTCCATTTTACTGCAAACACCAGTAGAGTATCGGTATGTTTTCTTGATGTTGAGGTATTTGTAAAACATGATAAACTTGAGACTATGTTGCATAGGAAGCCTACTGCAGGAAACACAGTGCTTCACGCAAAGATTCATCACCCTAGACATTTAATACAAAGCATTCCGTATGGGGAAATGCTGCGTATTAAACGCAGAGCAGAGTGTTGTACAGTGGAGTGTCATAGAGTGTAATAGTGTATCGTGGAGTAGTGTACAGTGGAGTGGCATATAATGGAGTGGTGAAGACTGAAGAGACATACAGTGGTGTGGGGTAAAGTGTAATAGCAAACAGTGGAGTGGCGTGTATTGGAGTGATGTCCAAAAGAATTGTATAGAATGAAATGCCGTAGAGTGGAGTACCATACAGTGGAGTGGAATACAGTGGAACAGCGTACAGTGAAGTGTTGTAGAGTCCAGTGGCATACAGTGGAATAGAGTGGAGTTGCATAAAGTAGAATGGCATACAGTGCAATAGCGTATAGTGGAGTAACATCCAGTGGAGTGGCGTACAGTCAAGTATCTTAGGCTGGAGTGGTGTACAGTGGCATTGCGTACAGTGTAATAGCGTAGAATAGAGTGGCCTACAGTGGAATCTCGTAGAGTGGAGAGGTGTAGACTGGAGTGATGTACAGTATAATAGCATACAGTGGAGTTGTGTGGAGTAGGGTGGAATACCACACAGTAGAGGGGCAAAGATTGAAGTTGCATACAGTCTAATAGCATAGAATAAAGTGGCGTAGAGTGGAATAGCGTAGAGTGGAGTACCGTGAAATGGTGTAGAGTGGAATAGCATAGAGTGGAGTGGCATACAGTGGAGAGGTGTAGACTGGAGTAGTGTACAGTAGGGTGGGATAGAGTGAAATAGCATACAGTGGAGTGGCGTAGACTAGAGTGGCGTCCAATGAAGTAGCGTATAATGAAGTGGCGTAGGATGGAGTGGTGTACACTGGAGTAGCGTGGAGTACTGTATAGTTGAGTGGTATACAGTGGAATAGCATACAGTTGAGTGATTTACAGTAGAGTGGTGTAGACTGGAATAGCATATAGTGGAGTAGCGTACAGTGCAGTGGAGTACAGTGAAGTGGTGTACACTGGAGTGGTGTACACTGGAATGGAGTAGAGTGTAATTGCATATAGTGGAGTGTCATACAGAGAAGTGGCGTCAAGTATTATAGGGTAGAATGGAGTTGGGGTTGAGTGGAATGTCATACAGTGGATTAGCATAGAGATAAATGGCATACAGTGGAATGGGGTAGAGTGGAATACCATATACTGGAGTAGCTTACAGCGGAGTGGCGAAGAGTGGAGTGGTGTACCTGGAAGAGGCATAGAGTGAACTTGCATACAGTGTAATAGCATAGAGTGGAATGGCGTTGAATGGAGTTGTGTAAAGTGTAATGGCATAGAGTCGAATGGTGCAGAGCAGAGTGTTGTACAGTGGAGTGTCATAGAGTGTAATAGTGTATCATGGAGTAGCGTACAGTGGAGTGGCATATAATGGAGTGGTGAAGACTGGAGGGACGTACAGTGGTGTGGGGTAAAGTATAATAGCAAACAGTGGAGTGGCGTGTATTGGAGTGGTGTCCAAAAGAATTGCATAGAATGAAATGAAATACAGTGGAGTGGCATACAGTGGAACAGCGTACAGTGAAGTGCTGTAGAGTCCAGTGGCATACAGTGGAATAGAGTGGAGTGGCATACAGTAGACTGCCATAGAGTGCAATAGCATATAGTGGAGTAGCATCCAGTGGAGTGGTGTACAGTCGAGTATGTTAGACTGGAGTGGTGTACAGTGGCATTGCGTACAGTGTAATAGCATAGAGTAGAGTGCCCTACAGTGGAGTCTGGTAGAGTGGAGAGGCGTAGACTGGAGTGATGTAGAGTGGAATCGCATATAGTGGATTGGCTACAGTGGCAAGGCATACGGATGTATGTGAAATGTTTCAGCAATGTAGATTATGGTGTGCAGAGAAGTGCAAGGCAGCGAATTGCGCTGCCTTGCCTTTTTCCAGATTTACCAATCAACCAATTTGTAAACTCCTTTGTAAATCTGCAATCCAAAGATACAGCTAGGCCTTAGTTATATGGCAGCCTTATTGTTTTTACTACATTTCGGCTGCATTCAGTGTTATGGTCTTAGATAGAGGTAAGTAGTGGGTCCCTACCTAGTAAGACTTTGTTGAAGTAGCAATATGTAGGGAGATTTATTTATAATGGAATACTCTGCTACAGACCCCCAGGAGGCGTCCCCCTCACTATCAAGAACTGGTTAACGTGATATATAACCTCTCATTTACTCACGCTAAACTATTGATCCTCGGATATTTTTATCTCTGGGAGGGTGGGAGCCATGAGAATGCCTTTACTGAGCTTTGCCAAGCTTGCGCAAATGCTAATCTACACCAGCTGGTGCGGCATCCTACTCATCAGAAAGGTCCTGTGCTGGACCTAATTTTTGGCAAAGATACTGATGTTGCCTTGGGGGAAATACTCCCACTCTGTTGGACGGGTCATTTCTTGGTCCTCTTCTCCCTAAAGGTAGCCACAAGTAAACAAATCACCAATTCAACTAACACTCGTCTGAGAAGGGAATGGTCTAAATTAGTAAACTCTACTGAACTTCCGCAACTTACGAACGGTTGCTGCTTTTATAGTAATAGATCAGTTGAGGAGAACTATAAGGATTTATGTGATCAGATCACCAACACATTAGATCAGGTGGCCCCATGGAAAAAAGATAAAAGTAATAAAAAACCGTCAGCTCCATGGTATAATGGGGAGCTGAGGTTGATGACGTTAAAATGTAAACAGGCAGAGAGAAAATGGCGGAGAGAATATGCGGAGACAGATAAAGTAGTGTTGAAAAAATTGCTATCCGCCTATAAAGATATGATATGTAAGGCCAAAGCCAAATACTACGAGGAAACTATCCGGCAAGCATCTAACAAGGCCAAAGCTTTATTTGGTATAGTCAGAGATATGTCTAACCCTACTTGTGCAAAGAACAAGATCCCAGCCTCACAAGAGCTCTGTGATGGACTGGCAGCATTCTTTGAGGACAAGATTACTAAAATTATTAATGCCCTAAATACTCCAAGAGAAGTAGAGATGGATGATGCAGATGATATACGTGTATCTCTTACTAATAGCTCTCTATCCGTAGACTCCGACAGAGCAACCACGACTATTCTGGAGTCTTTTCAGGCTCCCTCGCAAGAAGAATTCAACATAATAGCTGCTAGTATTTCCTCAGGCTCGCCCCTGGATCCGCTCCCACACAAGATGTGGAAAACGTTTGGAACAGAGCTCTTCCCCTATCTCTATCAACTCTGTTACCAGTCTCTATCTAATGGCATAGTTCCAAACTGCTGGAAGAAGGCAGTGGTGTGCCCCTTATTGAAAAAAGTCACGCTGGACCCCCACTGCCCCACGAATTACAGACCTATCTCTCTGTTGCCTTACCCAATAAAGATCTTAGAAAGAGTTGTAAGTCAATCTCTTTCAAAATATGCGGAAGATAATCACCTTCTTGACGAAGTTCAATTCGGGTTCCGCCCGGGACATGGCACCGAGACTGCCCTGGTGACGGCCCTAGATGACCTTAGAATGCGGGCTGACAAAGGCCACACAGCGTTCTAGTATTACTAGATATGTCAGCTGCATTCGACACGGTCAACCATAAGATTCTGATTAAGAGACTTATGGAGAACGGTATTGGGGGCAAGGCACTAGACTGGCTACAGTCGTACATTTCAAACAGACTAGAGCAGTGACCCTGACGCCTTTCTTTTCCCAAAATTACCCCGTTAAACACGGGGTCTCACAAAGATCGGCTATAAGCCCCATCCTTTTTAATTTCTATCTGCGCCCACTCATCTCCCTTATAAAATCCTTTGGCATTGAAGTCATAAATTATGCAGATGACACTCAACTCATCTTCACCTTTGAAGGTAACAATGCAGTCTCATTGGAGAAATTTCATAGCTGCATGCGGGAAACAGCAGAGTGGCTTAGAGACAACTCTCTGCAGTTCAACGGCGATAAGACGGAAGTCTTATGCTGTTTTGCAAGTAAGGTGTCCCGCTCCTTCCCTGCGGACTTCTGGCCTGGCCCTCTTGACAACCCTCCTCTACCTGTTAAAACAGTGCGCAATTTGGGAGTGCTTCTAGACAGTAATCTTCAACTGGACTCCCAAGTGAATAAAACGGTGAGCACTTGTCTATCTCTGCTCTGTGCTCTTCAAAAAATTCTTCCTTTTCTACCAGCATTAACTAGACCTCAAGTGGTAAGGAGTATCATTATGAGCAGACTAGACTATTGTAATGCTCTTTTCTTGGGAGCCCCAGTGTCTCTGTTAAGAAAGTTACAGAGGATACAAGTAATGGCAGCTAAACTTGCCTTAAATAGACAACGCAGAGCCTCTGCATCATTGGCTCTAAAAGATCTTCACTGGCTTCCCATTGCCCAGAGGGTTCAGTTTAAGGCCCTCTGTATTGTCTATAGGGCAGTGCACAAAACAGGGCCTGTGCCCCTACAGAGGAAATTTCTCTGGTACTCTCCAGCAAGAAGCCTCCGCTCCTCCTCGGCCAATTTGGTGTGTATTCCACACTATAACAAAGCTAGACTGGGGTGGAGATCATTTAGCCTTGTAGCCTCCAAACTCTGGAATGCGCTACCAACTGAACTCAGACAAATTAACACTCTATTACAGTTCAGGAAGGAACTGAAAACTAGACTCTTTCCTAGAAAGTAAATGTCTTGCTCTGTTCTTGGATTCAGTTATGCACAGTGTTTTCTGGTATTCACAGCGCCAGGATACCCGTTGGGTGACAGCAGCGCTTTAGAAATACTATTTACAATACAGTACAATACAATAATTTCTTTTTATATTTTTAAATATGTTTATGTCCATGTACCCCAAAACGTGTGAAATTCCGCAAAAGTACAGAAGTGACAGCTATCACTAAGTTTAAATGCCTTATAACTTAAAAATACTCACCCTACTTAACTGCAGTACCCAAAAAGCATAATCTCTGCACCATAATGTATAATCCTGCCAAATTTCAAGTAAATCCATTCAGCTGTTTTTGCGCTACTCAAATACAATAGTTTATGAAAAATGCATTGGTGGAAAAATACGTTTTGGGACCCCCTTTTATCTTTGCACCCCAAAAACGAATTATCCACAGAAATTTGCATCATCTCAAAATGTAGAAAATGCAATAGGTCTGGAAAGTTTTGAGGTGATTTTGTAAATGAGTGGAAAGTTATTACGAAGCTAATATCAGAGGAATTCCTATCTTTGGGAATACTAACAATAACTACAGAGTGGCAATCAGATTTTGTCAGAGGACTATTGTATTTCAAGTAGCACAAAAACTGCCAGTCTGATTTTGCTGAAATACGGCAGCATTGGCTATTAGGGTGCACAGATTATTTTTTGGGTACAGCAGGTAAGTAGAGGAAGTATTTTATAAGTTATAAGGTTTTTCAACTCAATGATCTCTTGTAGCACAATACTAATAAAAGTAGCAAGGCAGCCCAAAAAATAAAACTAGACAGCATATGTAAGGTTCAGATTTACTACATGAACAACTGAAAGACCCATTACGGTAGCATGCCAAGGGAAAACGATAAACAAATACATAATAAATAGGATACATCTTAATCTCCATAAGAATTATTTGCATGATCTCTGGCTCACAAAATAAAACTGTGCCCAACAAGCCAAACAAAAACCATCTTCATTATGTACTCCTGTGCACCATAATGGAAAAGTGACCAAGCAGTGAGCTACCCAAACTACTATATGGAGGACATGATATTTGGTCATTAGGAAAAAAATGTTTTTTTATAATAACAATGATTGGCTTTCATTCACTTTGGACTTTATATGTAGCACAAACCTACTGAAAGTAGCATGGAAGCCCCAACAATAAACTATACTGCATATGTAATATGTATATGCAAGGACATTATACTGAGTACACTTCATAGATGACTAATTTGCCATATAGAGAGGCTGTAAGGTAGAGGAAGACCTCCTTGTGGAGGAGATAAACAAAAACTATCTGAATTGGGCTTTTACGAGTAAGATAACTGAGAGAGAGTTGGAGTTCCTTAATAAAGGTAGGTGCCCAGAAATTGGTGACAACATTGTATAGAAAGCCCACAGTAGGCAACAGTGTTTTATATGCTCATAGCATCCATCTGGCACCACTTAATAACAGTATACCCTTCAGGGAATTCCACAGAGCTAGAAGAGTTTGCAGTACAAATTAGGAATATAGTGAAATAGAAAGGCAAATGATAACTAGATTCAGGGCAAGAGGGTACAGTGAAAATCATATGGCTGTAACCTCAAAAAGAGCGAGACTGAACACAAGGGAAGTGGCATTATTTAGTACTATAAGGAGGAAAGAGAGGAACAAGGGACTCCGCTTTATCACCACTTATAACTGAGAACATGCCCTTACCAAACATTGGCATCTTATGAGAAGTGACCCAGTAATTGGTAATAATGTTCCTAGGAGACCTCTTATTTGTGATAGACGTGCTCAGTCAATGCAAGATCACTTAGTGAGACATGATATAAAAAGTGGTGACAAGAAGTTGACATAGATTTCCCCGAGGGAGAAATTTATGAAATGCAATAAATGCAAAGCATGTCAGCATGGAGTTAATATCACTGCACTCAAAACACCATGTAACAAAAGCATCCGGGTCAAAGGTAGACTTGCAGAAGCATATATCTGCTCTGTCAATTAACATGCCCCTGCCATATACATATATTTGCAGTATGACATTGCCTGTACATAAACAAATCTTACAACATTTGAGAGTGATTAAAAAATAAAATTTTAGCTACCCAGTTGCCAGGCATTTTAGTAGATTCCATAATGGAGAGGGATCCCAGCTAAAATATTGTGTTTTAGCACAGGCACCTAAAAATGTAAGAGGAGGTGACAGAGAACGAGATTTGAGACAATTAGAAATGAGATTCCTTGTGGATGGGGACAGTAAGGAACTGTATGGCCTCAATATCGATGAAGAACTACACACGTACCTAGCTTGAGCCTGCTTGCTTGTAAGCTGTACAATAGATGCCTTGAGTGGGTATGACTTTGCAGACTGAGGATGGATGAATAGGGTTGAAACATGATGCCACTCACTACAAACATATATTTTATTTGTTTATTTGCAGATTTTCATAATGAAGGTCATGGATTACATTGCCCACTGGGGCTAAATGTGGAAACTCTTTAAATGAAGTGTAATGATTGGAAAAGGGATATTGATAAATAAGACATTGCAGTGGCCAGTCCAAACAGATGATTATGGAGAGTTAACAATGGAATAATTACAATATTTTTCATTAAATGATTCATTTTGTGTCAATGAATTACACATGATATTTATGGTTGGTATAATTGTATATGTATTGTGAGCAATTATACATTGATAGATTATGTAATGACTTAGAAACATCTATGTCTATCATAACATTGCGCTCAACTGACATTTTGTCTAATCAAACGTTATTAATAATGATTATGCCAGGTTGATTTGGATGATATATTATAGATAAATGGAGAATACATACATAGAATTAAAAAAAAATTCTTCCAAATTTTTGACTTGGATTGCCCCAATTTGAATTAAGCTTTGTAGTATTATATGCAATCTAAGATGACACCCGTTCGTTTATTTGGAAAGTTAGTCCTTCGTTTATGACTACGATTTGTTGATTTAAATGAAGTAACAAATATGGTGTCTGTATCATGAATAAGGCTGATATTAGCAGCTGAAACGCATTAAGAGTCTTCAGCTTTCAATCAACCATGCATCTTTTTCCCGCAGTGTGCTGGTCTCATCTATGATGAGGTGGGATTCTTATGTTTATGACGTGAAGGAGGGCACGCTTACCCAAGCTTTACCAGTGATCAGAAGCACCCCTGCACTGCAGCATATAGCGTTGTAACATTCCATAAATAAAAGATGGCTCTTTGTAGCTTTGTTCCAGATGTAAATTTATTGTTGAGATGAAGTCACAAGATAGACAGATACAGCATATAATCAGGATAGTAGAATCCAGTAAAGACCAAGGTAAAGGCCCCACCGGGAGCAGCTGCCCTGCTGCTCAGCCTCCAAGGTAACTGACAGTACACTCAAACATACATAGATAGAACTAAGGATGACATCATAGAGACAGGCTGAGCAGCAGAGAACAGGACACTAAGAAAGGACAAAGAGGAGGGAAAGCAGGATACAACACACCTTTCCCCTTAACAGAAACAATGAGGAAGAGAGAACAGCGAGTAGAGGAGCAAAAGAATGACAGAACAGAACACCAAATACACACACATATAACCTTCTTCGCAATAGTAGGGAGAAGAGGTTAAACACACAACGAGGGTGTGAGTACCGAAGGTTGTACCAACACCAGAAGACAACAAAAGAATACATGAGCGTGGTTAAACTGAGCGTGGTTAAAGTGCTCCACATGACAAACCCACTCATTAATCACTAACACAAAGAAACTGAACACCTCAATAAATATTGAGCAATAATGGTTCAGTACTGCAAAAATTAAATGAAATTTGAAGATGAAATTTGAACACCTCTAACGAAATAGAGCACTAAAGTGGTTCATCATAGAGCACCGAAGTGGTTCATTACAAGTAATCACCAATAAAACTGAGCACCTCTACGGCTCCTCACAAACACTGAGCACCTCTATGGCCCATCACCAGTAAGCATAAACAGAACTGAGCACCTCTACGGCTCATCACCAATAAGCATAAACAAAACTGAGCACCTCTACGGCTCCTCACAAACACTGAGCACCACTACAGCTCATCACCAGTAAGCATGAAAAGAATGGAGCACCTCAATAGAAATTGCGCACAAGGGTGGTTCCGCACAAGTACGCATCAACAAAAAAAAAAAATTACTTCAAGAACGCATCACCAAAAAATTCAAATAGAAATGAACACCTCAAAGGTTCAGTACTGCAAAAAGCAAATTAAATTTGAAGATGAAATTTAAACACCTCTAACGAAATAGAGCACTAAAGTGGTTCAGAACTAGTAAGTATAACAGAATAAACTCATAAACAGAAATAAACGTTGAGCACCTCAAATAATATTGAGCACGTGAGTGGCTCACCACAATAACACGGAATGCCCAGAATCAAGCAATTCCAGCACCATCACAGAAATGAAACTTTGAAAATGACATATATGCAATAACCTGCATATAGTATCACATAGTAGGCAATTAAGGTTAATGTATTGTAAACCGACATATCCTACATGACGAAATTCCATACATAACACACTTGTACTATATACTAAAGCGTAAACACAATATAAACAGCACACTATGGGGCCGATTCAGGCCGGAAATCTCTCCGACCGAGCCGGACCCGGAGAGATTTCCGACCGAATCGGACTCTGGCAGTCCGACCGAACGAGTACGATGCGCACACATGCAATCGGACTCGAGTCGGTCGGACTCCCATTGAGTCAATGGGAGCCGGACGTACAACGCGTACATGGACTCCCATTGACCCAATGGGTGCGAGGCGAACAAGGGTGCCCCCTACAGTGGGTACGCCTCGAAGTGACTCGTGGCGGACATGCACAGGTAGGGGGGACCCATGGGTCCCCCCTGTGTGCGACTCGCACGGCTAGGCGTACAGGGGGGTCCGACACGGACCCCCAAAGTCCGGCTCCGACAGCTGTTTCGAGCCGGACGGTGCGAGTCGGTCGGACTGCTCAAGGCGCGCATCGTACTTGCCCGGCCGGGGAACGTCTCCATCAAGCGGTGCGAGTCGAGTCCGTGCGAGTCGGTCGGTGCGGGTCGGACCCGTGAACGAGTCGGTCGGCGATTTCGCGTCGCTCGCATCGTACTCGCTCGGCCGGACGCGCGTTCGAATCGGTCGGGAAAGAGGGCTCCGAATCGGATCCGGTTAAGCCGAATCCGATTCGGTGCGCTACCGGCCGAGATCGCAATCGGCCCCTTGGTAACTGAGTTGATGTGCAAGGTGCAGACAACGATATCATAAACATAACAAATTAAAAAAATAAAAGTAGTCACCGTTGTTCGAACGTTGAAATGCCACAGTCACGGTCATCGTAGATCACAAAGTACAGGCCGGGATTCACTTCCATCTGACCCAGTAGCAACATTTCCATTGGCTGATGGCTTGCCAATGAGACTGGATAACTGCAGGCCCCCGATGATATCCTCAGAATCGTCAGCAATGCAAATCCTTAACTTTTTTTTAGGTCCGGCCATGTGCAACTTGTAGTAATCCTCTCTTTTGCTCCAGCGGTTGCGGTGCATTGAAGAAAAACGACGGGAACACATTGTGGTTGGCAAGGTGCGTGGAGTGCCTTAAACATGAAAAAATGCACCAATTGCAAAATGGCGGCACGTTTCTTGATGCTGAGCCGGGTGGCTCGCAGCACGTCTTGGCAGCTCAGCACGAAGAAACTGGAGGCTGCACGCGGCGAAGGTAGGCTCGGTGAGCGCGAGCAGAATCCGTTGGGTGAGTGCCAAACTGCTGATTCTATGTTGTTTTTTTAAAACAATGAATTTTTGTAAACGAACTGCCAAATAATCCCAAAACAGTCACTGCCTACGTTTTAAATAAAATGAATGTCACAAGAATGCACCTCGTTTAACAGTCACTTCAAGCCGAGACCCGATATTTGCCCTGTAGTTCATCCAGGTTGTGCTGATTTTGTTCAGCAGAGTGTACAGACTCTCCGACTCCTCTCAGTTGAACCGCTAACTACCAACTGTTCATAGCGCATCAAAACAGGAATATTTAAGAGGACGGATGATAGCACCTCCCACTCAGAATAAATAATATTCTCACTCTCAGTCAGATAAAACTTGGTACGAGGCAGCACAGAGCATCTGTAGACTGCGCAGACTTCAGAGTTTCAATGCTTTTGTAGACACAATGTAGGCAGGTTCAAATTATTCAGACCATATAACCTCCTATGCCCAAAAGTAAGTTCTGTAATGTGTCTGTAAGTTGGTCAGCTTAAATGTCAAGCTGCACAAAGAATGTAGTGACAGATTTCAGGCAGACCAGATGCAACGCCCTAAACTTACTTCTGATGTTGTAGACACCGGTGGGGCATCCAAGGCGTTGGCATCAGGCTCAGCTAGTTTCTCTTAGTTTCTTTTGCAGTTTCTTCTCTTAAGTTTTGTTACACGTGGTTTCTTTTCTCCAATCCTTGCCAGTGTAACATTCTGATCCAGCGCGATACTAGCAACGAGCATTCATACATCAGATACTCACTTGGGCCCATACATTCATACTACGCTAGTATTTTCACGCTGGGGGTGTCAGTTGTTACTCTTGATCAAATCCCTGCTACCAATTACCTTCTGATTGAAGAGTAATGACTTACCAATGGATCCTTTGCTAATTAGGAAGTTTAAAATGAGTGACATTCATTACAGTTCATAAATTCTGAAAAGAATCACTGAGTCAGGAAGTTTTAAAATATTTATCTAAAGATTTAGCAGAGTAAATTACAGAGCTGCATGATACTCTTCGAATATCAAAGATGAAGCACAAGAAATCGATTATTGATTAATGACGGTCCCTCAGAAAAAGGAGAGGATAGAGACAGCAGCGCAACTATAGGTTGCATATATTTACCTAAGTGCGAGAACCAAACCCCTTGGCCAAGGAGTTGGAAAGATAGGACCCAGGAAGGATGAAGAGCAAGACCTCCTCCAGGATCAGGACAGGACCGGTGACCTCTCTACCTACGACGCCTGCGTCATTCCCCTCTCTGGTACTTTTTTCTCTTCCTATTCTACTGTTCGCTTTCTTTGTAGTACACGTGGTAATTCTTTCTTGGCGGGACTAAGCAAGCACAAGTCTATGCGGAGGATTATCTCTTGTGGCCCAGGCACATTAAGGACTGTAATAATAAACCGAACTTGAATAGTAAAAATAGTAAATCCAGTACTTGTATAGCGCACGAATCACCCCCGAAGGGGTATCTCGGCGCTGGGGGCCGTTGGGAAGATTAAGCAAGCTATTGCCCAGAGTCGCATGGTGCTGGGCAGACCCCTGCCGCCGGAGCCGGGGATCGAACCGTGATCCCCAGCGTCCAGCGTCAGTCGCCCTGGCCGCGGCGCCACACCTCTCCCCATTCTTGAATGGGAATGCAAGTAAGCCCAACCATGCAAAGTTTTTTAATGGCATGACAGAATTGAGTCAGTTCTTAGGCCAATCTTCCACTCTGCCTGTATTTTAATAGTTTTAGCTTTAGTACTTTTTAATAGCAGTTCTTACTCATAGTTTACCATAGTATCATCGTAATTTGTTATGGCTGTCTCGAAACATGAAACTGTTTTAATTGATGATGGTTTGTAATGGTTTTAATTAACTGTACAATAAAGTATTACCCCCCCCTCTCTGGTACTTCGCTTCTACTCGATTCTCCCGTGTCTCCCTTCTAATGGACTCCGCCGCCCCCTCCTCAGGACCTCTTCCGGACAGGGATTCAGTCTGCAAGCGGTCAGCTTGGCGGTCTGGAGCTCTTCTGTGCGTTCTGAGAGTAAGCTCTAACTAATTAGCTAATTCTATATCTATTATACCCTTCTATACCATGTACCTCCCACTAATGTTGCTAAAATATGGGACCACTACTTCTGATTGGCCAGGGACAGGGGGTGGATTCTCACACCATATTACTTTGGTTTAATTTCTGAGGCCCATTGTCTTTAAACTACCGCCCATACAATTTAATACATTTGCTTTATTTCCCACCCGTCTCACGACAAATGTTATATAATTTTCATATACAAAGTTTCTTTTTCAACAGGAAAAGGCATGAACACTGCAGCCTCGGCCATTGGGTCATGGCCTTGGACGACGTCCAGGTTGACTTCATCTTGCTCTTTTTGGCAGGCATGCAAGACGCATGCGTAGAATCTTTCTCCCTCGAGTTTCAGTGCACCAACCCAGGCCCAAGTTTACGAACTAATAAAAATACAAGAAGGAAAAGATTAAAATCACAAATAAAATGTTTCACTGTATACCCACTCTCTCTATTCTAATCCCATTTATTTATAATTCTATCCCGCATTAGTAGCGTTATGAAAACGACAATTTAATTAGAACACAAGGGCAAGCTGTAGCATGTGAAAACATTAAGCAGCCATTTTAGAACACACTGCGCAGAAGCAGGATTTTCCCTCCAAGCAAAGAAAGACGTCACACCATGTGATATGGTTGTGACATGCGCAGAAGAGTTTCCCGCGTTTTAGCGGCCATTTTAGAACAGACAAGCGTTATTTGTTAGTTAAAACACATAAGCAAGCTTCCTAACTATTTATGTCGTGTATGCAAAGGTTAGTATGACAATACAAAGTTTAATATATTAATACTGTGAGGAGATTGCATCCAAGCAAGTCTCATTTGTGAGTCCTTGCTCCATCAATCCCCTCTCTGATGGTGTTTCTGAGCCATCAAATACTACCCACAACCAGATGCCAACTTCTAGCATATTATATTTTCAGCTTCATTTTTACTCTTTCTGTCTTTCACATCTCCTTTCAATTTCTTGTATAGTTCACTTCTCAAATCTTCAAGCTCTATTTCATCTAATTTTCTCTTCTTTCCCTTTCCATCCACATTATATGTTCCATTCTTTCTACAACATTTGCACCATATTATTATTGACAATGCTATTATTGCTATTCCCCCTAAGGGCATTAACACTTTACCTATAAGTCCTTTCCCTATATTAGAAAACCAGGTACCAATTGACGCTATACTATTTGTCAATCTTTCCCATAACTATCAACTTCCAGTGGTTTCAGTTCCTTCTCAAGTTTTGTTATATTCTGTATATATGTTCCAATTTCTGCACTCTTATCAGGTATGTATGTGCAACAGTGTTTCTTCTTCAAAAATTTACAGACTCCGCCCTCTTTTGCCAATATAATGTCAAGCGCAAGTCAATTTTGCATAACCATAGATCTAATTGCAACCATTTCCGTATTAATCATTAGAAAGCCTCCAGCAGTATCCGTTGATAAACGATCAACCACTATAGATAATTTACATATTCTCCTTGAGTTCAGTATTACTCCCACTGAAGGTATCAATGCACCAAATATATCACCTACAATTTCAGAAAAACTAGCTCTTTTGTTACGTATTAATCCATTGTTTTCATCGTTGACAGTGTTTCTTTTTACGTGGTATATCTTTGGAAACACTATTCCAAAATAACAACTTCCATACCACCGTGCAGGAAGCCTAAAGTAAGCCTTATTCCCACACACATAATAGATTCCAGGAAAAACTGAATCTGTTCCTCCTTTGAGTCCCCAACCTCCCAAAATTAAGAAATTGTGTTCACATTCACTGGTACCGATGAAAACATTGTTATAGTCAGACCTTAACCTATGTAGACAAATTTTCCCTGTCTTTACAAAATCCAGAGCCATAGCAGCTTGAGCCTTTCCAGGTGTGTAACTACCTTCCTTCTCAGCCCAAGGTGGCAAATGAGCCTTATGCTCAGAAGCTTTCCTTAGAAAATCTTGTTTTCTATCTACTACTAAATTCAAAAATATCTTTTCTTCTTCATGTAAAGAACATGTTAGGTTGTTTCTATGTGCATGTGTTATGTCTATTGACTTCATTGTTAAGAAAAACTCTCCCATAAACTGTGCATCTGGACTACTAAGCACTGGGTTCATACTCTTGCGAATTGGAACCTCAGAAAATATCACATCTAAGTTTGAATAATAATACTGAATTCTTCCTGTTCTATAAAACAGACTTGTTAGTACACTACATGATATGCCATAGGTTAATGGTAAGTGATGATACGTTAATCCTTCTGCTGCGGATTCTGGTAACTTCATACAGACATAACAATTCCTAACTTCCATGGTGTCTACGTACTGAAACAATAATTTTGTGAAAACATTTAAACTAGTGTCATTATCTGTTACTTCATGGTGAAATTCTGAATCGTCTTCTGCCATTAATTCTACGCTATTACTTTTCAAGTTATCTAATCTTTCCTTCGTTTCATTGTTAATCTTTTTATCCATTATCATCAGATATGGAATTGCTACAATCAGTACTAACCATACTACAAGTACTACTACTAGACTTCATATGCATAAAGCACAGCATCTCCTACAACATTTTCGTTTTGGTCTCCCAGAAACTCTATCATTGGACATTTTGACAAGGAAGATTGCTCTTCTTATCTATTTTCTTTAGTTTTTCTTTAAGTAACTTCTTCACTCTATCAAGGTGGTCTTGTTTCTGTCTCATAGACCAGTTCTGCACTTGTTCCTTCGTCACCACTTTCACTTGAATCTGAACTTTCGTAGTCTTCAAGAATGATATAAGTCCAATCAGGACCTTTAAACTTGTTGTTAATGAGTTTCAGTCTTTTGCTTCTCCGTTTCTCAAGTTTGATTTCTTGTCCTGTTTGACTTCATACTTCGTTTACTTGATCTGGATCTTCACTTCTGGTTGTTACGTGGTATTTCAATCTTTTAATGGCACTTGGCCAATGATCACCTTTTCTTGTTTTCTGTGTTTGCACTGCCTCTTCGTTTTCTTCTTCGGAAAATCTATTATTTTTAGTTTCGGTCACAGTTTTGTTCTCGACAATTACAGTTTCTTCTATCTGTTTCTTTTCAGGTCTGATTGGTTTCTCTTCAGCAGTTTCACTGTCAGTTTCTATTGCTTGACTTTGTTCTGTATTTTCGTCTTCAGGTTCAGGTATTTCGAAATCTTCTGTATGAATGTATTTTCCTTCATCTAACTGGTCCTGATCAGGCCTTATTGCACTTTGTACTTCTGCAGGATTGACCGCATTCTTCTAGACCTGTCTGTCCCTGCTCAAAATCTCTTTGTTCTCCACTATTTTGAGCCCAGTTTTCTCTCCCTATCTGGTCCTGCTCAGGTTCTCTTATTGTTTCTTCTTCTTCTCTTTCCTGAGCTGCTTCTTCTTCACCTATCTGATCTTCTGTAATTTCTTCTAGCTTTACTTGACTTCTTGTTTGATAGTAAACTTCAGGAATTTCCACCACTGGTATCCAGTCCTGACTTGTGCTCGGTTGTTCTTCGTCAGCTTCCCTCGAATCTTGCTCCTGAGATTCTTCAGCTGGGCAACCTTCAGCTTCCTCAATGATCGTTACTGTCTGAGGAATTTCTTCTTCAGGGTTTGGTACTCTTTTAGTGCGGCTTACATGAATCCAATTAGGAAATCCTGCACACTTCACAGCGGTGTTCGTAATCAGTATGATCTGACAAGGTTCACTCCACCTAGGTGATAGACACGTTTCTCTGGTGTGATTCTTCACTACTACCCAGTCACCAGGATTCAGATCATGTTCTTGTTCATGCTGCCTGGAATCTGCGTCTTCTCCAACCTGGTGAGAGACAGAACGCACTAGGTCAGCCAATCCTTTGCAATAATCCAGAACCATATCATCAGATATATTCACCAATTTGTTTATGGGAACATGTGCTTGTCTCATTGCTCTTCCCATCATTATTTCGTGGGGACTCAATCCTGTGTTTCTATCAGGTATGCTTCTGAGTCCCATTAGAACAAGTGGCAATGCATCTGGCCAACTTAATGATGTTGATGCACACATTTTTCCCAATCTGGATTTTATTGTGCCATTCAGAAGCCTCTGGACGATATGCACAGTGCAATTTTTGTTCAATTTGAAATGCTTCACAGATTATTTTAATCACTTCACTGTTAAAGTGTTTTCCTCTGTCCGATTCCAAAGTTACTGGAAAACCAAACCTAGGAATGAGTTCTCGTAGCAACAACTTTGCGACTGTAATACTGTCATTCCTCCTGGTAGGGTAAGCCTCCATTCACTTTGAAAACAGGCACACTATGACAAGTACATGTGTCAGCCCTCTGCATGGTGGTAATTGGATGAAATCAAATTGGAGTCTATAAATGGACCCTCTGCCTTTCCAATCTTCCCAAACCCAATTATCGTTTTTCTGCCGGGATTATGCATTTGGCAGGTCAAACATCTCTGACAAAGACTCTCTGCTACAGCTCTGAATTTAGGATTGTACCAATTTTGTCTGAAAAGCCTAATCATTGCATCTCTCCCTACGTGTGTGTCTCCATGATACATCCTAGCCATTTGTGAGAGCAAACAGTCAGGCATGACTGGTCTGCCATCAGCACAAATCCACACTTCATCTTCCTTTCTTTGAGAACATCCTACTTTAACCCATATATTCTTTTCACTCTCATCAGCATCATCTTGCAACCTTTTTACATCATTCCATGTTTCTGGAGGTTCAAACAGTAAAAGTTGGCAGCTGATTCCCATTCTTTCCACCCTTTTGTTTGCTGCCATTCTGTTTTTGGCACAATGTTGAGCCACAAAATCCGCATACCTGTTGCCGACTACCACCCAGTCATCTCCTGACTGGTGTGCGGCACATTTCACCACAGCCAATTCCTTTGGTGATTGTATTGCTTCCAGCAGTTCTCTTACGAACTGTCCATTTTTAATGGGAGATCCTGAAGAAGTCATGAAATCCTTCTGCATCCATAGTTGGCCAAAATCATGCACAACCCCGTAACCATATTGGCTATCTGTAAATATAGTTACTTTTGATTCCTCCCAATTTTGCAAGCTTTTATCAAAGCAATCAATTCAGCTACTTGTGCAGATTTTACTCCTGGTAAATAGGATGCTTCGACTATTTCAGTTAATTCACATACTGCATATGCTGCAGTCAGTTTACCATCTTCATGCCTTTGGCATGAACCATCAACAAACAGCTCCCTATCTGGCTTCCTAAGAGGCTGTTCCTCAATATCCGGACGTGGTTTTGTGCACAACTCTGTGACTTGTAAACAATCATGTTCTTCTTCATCGTCTTTTACTTCCTCATGGTATGGGTCTGGTAGTAAGGTAGCAGGATTCACTATTGTGCACCTTACCATGGTCACATTTTCAGCACCCAATATTATTCTCTCTTATTTAGTCATCCGACTAGGAGTAAGATGCTGAGTTCGGGTTCTTGTCAATAGAATCACAACCGCATGTGGAACAAACACTTTTACTGGATGTCCCATTACAATCGACTCACTTTGCTCAATGCTCAAACAAGTAGCCGCTACTGCTTTTAAGCAGCCTGGCAATGCGGCCACCCCTGGGTCCAATGTAGCAGAAAAGTATGCTATAGGACGTCTATCTAGACCATGTCTCTGAGTTAGGACTGAGAGTGCACAATTTTCTCTTTCGTGACAGAATAATGCAAATTCTTTCTTATAGTCAGGCATGCCTAAGGCAGGCGCTGCACACAAAGCATTTCTCAATTTTACAAAAGCTCCTACACCTTCATCGTCCCACTCAACTGGGTCCTTTGCCTTCTTTTTTGTCATTTGAATTAGGGGCTTTGCCAACAGAGAAAATCCCGGTATCCATTGTCAAAAACTTACGATTCCCAGGAACATTCTCACCTCTTGTTGAGTATTTGGCATTTGCATTTTCTTGATCAATTTCACTCTTTCAGAGGTTATTTTTCTTTTTCCCCTCTCAATTTGGTGTCCCAGATACTTAACTGCTGTTGTACAAAACTGCAGTTTTTCAGGTGAGACCTTATGCCTTTCTTCAGCTAGAAGATTCAATAGTGCAATAGAGTCAACAATACAGTCTTCTCTGGTGTTAGATGCCACCAGTAAGTCATCTATATACTGCACTAAGACTGAGCTTCCTGGCATCACTAGTTTTTCTAAGCACTTTTTCAATATCTGATTAAAGATGGAAGGACTTTCCGTGTACCCTTGAGGAACATGATTCCATACATAGACTTTATTCTCAAATTTAAATGAGAAAAGATACTGGCTATCTGGGTGCAATGGTATGGAAAAGAACGCTTGGCATAAATCAATCACAGTGAACCATCCTGCACTCCAAGGAATCTGGTATAGAATTACTGCAGGATTTGGCACTATAGGACAACATGGTTCCACAATCTTATTTATTTTCCTCAGGTCTTGAACAATCCTATATTTTCCACTAGGTTTCTTCAAACCCATTATTGTCGAATTACACGGGCTACTCATTACTTCTTTCAGTATGTTTTGTTTTACCATTCGGTCAATTTCTTCAATGACTCCTGCTTTTACTTCTGCACTCATTTTGTACTGCCTGGTATTCGGGAAAATGGCACCTTCCTTTACAGTAACTTTAACCGGGTCTATTTTGGCCATTAGTCCTACTTCTTTTCCTGTGAAATCCCATACTATAGGATTTTCCGTAGCTTTTAATTCCTCTGGCAACTCGTCCTTTGTTATCAACGAGAACATCTCATCTACCTCTGTACCTTGTTTTGCAATCATGAATTTATATACATGGTCTTCATCAGGGGTCTGTATTGCCACACCATCCGATGCGCAGAATATTGTGCAGTTCATTTTACACAATAAATCCCTTCCTAATAAATTTACTGGACTAGAATCACACAGTACAAATTGGTGCACTTCTCTAAAGTTTCCAATTTTAACTTCCATTGGTTCTGTAAGAGGTGTTCTAATCTTTCGATTAGCTACTCCCACTACTTGGATAGCTTCTCCAGAGAGAGGAAGGTCTGGAATGTCTGCTGTTCTCACAGTAGACCGGGTAGCACCAGTGTCCAAAAGAAAAGTAATATCATTACCCTTTACATTCCCTTCAACATATGGACCTGACTGATCTACCGGTAAGGATGCGCCAAGTATGCACTCCTTCTCCCCCTCTCCTAGGCACCGTCATGAACTGTACTGACAGAAATCGTCCTGAAAAAGAAACTGTGATGTTACATAATCATTCTTACCACTTCCTCCTTGATATCCGATGTCTGTACCGTGCTTTGCTCTGCTTACATTACCCTGTACAGGTGCTGGTGGCAACTGACTCTGAGGATTTACACCCTGCTGTGAGTCATTCTGCGTCTGTGGATTTAAATTTTGATTTGGGCCATTATTATTCCGTTATTATATCTTTTTACATTCATCTTTCCAATGCCCCAACTTTCCGCATCCATGACAAGGAAATTTCTTTTTAGCCTCTTCTCTGCTCATTCGTCCTCTCATTTTTCCACTATTTCCAGTATCAGCATTCACTCCAGGATCTTTTCCCTGATTTTCACTCGGATTATCCAAATTAATTCCCTGTTTCTCAGCCATTTTTACCTGAGCCCACATCACTTTTTCCTGCAATTTCTTGTGCCTATCTTCAATGTCATCTCCACAATACTTTGCATATTTCAAAATTTCATCTATGGGTTTCCCTTGCCAACACAACATGTGTTGTTTAATCATCTGGCAAATCTCTGGCTTCAGGCTATAAACAAATCGGTAAACAAACTGACTCATGTTCTTGTCTCCAATATCCTCAAAGCCACTATACTGCTTGAATACCTGCAATAAACGTTCATAGTACACGTGTACTGATTCACTGGCTTCTTGGGTAGTTCTGTCTATTTTCACCCAATCTGTTTCTTTTGGTGGTATTTTCCCTTTCAGGTAAGTTATTACCTGCTGATACTTTTTCATCACATCACTTGACGGGGCACCTGTGTTTGGGTCTCTGGGATACTCTTCACTTGGCCAATCAACTGTGATTTTACAATCTGTCCACAAATCGGCAGGTACCACTATGTCAAAAAGACCATCCAAATCCTTCAACAATACCTTTGACACCTTCACAAACCTCTCAACTTGCTTGTACCATTCAATTGGCTTTTCTCTCAACTTTGGAAATCATTGGTAAAGGATAAAATATCCTGTCTGCTCCAAGGGTCATATACATATCCTCCTCCTGGTACTTCTCGCATTGGATACACCTGATCTGTTTTCCCTGTTTCCTTCATCACATATTCAGAAGCTGCTCTACTATGTCGTGCTTCTTCCTTTTTCTTTGTCCATCTAGCTTTCCATTTATCCAAGTCTCCCCATTTCTGTAACACTGTTATTAATTCTTTTATTTGTAATTTTCTTCCAGAAGTATTCATGTTTTCTAAATCTTTGTCTGAAAAATCTGCTCTATAGGGTTTCTGTAATAACTTGGACTTCCCTATTTCAATTCCCATCTGCAGAGCCAAATCTGATAATTTTTCGTGGAATATTTTTACATTTCTTGTGATGCTTCTGCATACGAACAACAGTTCTTCCACATCATAGGTGTTTAAACAGTCTATCCCTATATTTCCTGCTATTATTTCTTCCAATTCGACTTATAATTTAAAAACGTCCGTAATCTTTGGTGGTGGAGTCTGTTTGTCTGAACCCTGTGCCCACCTTTCTAAATCTTCCACAGTAACTACTGTGGCACTTTTGGATCCTGATGAGGTTATTATATTTACATCTTTTGAGCAACCAGGTGTAACTCTTCTGGGAGTACTATTTACAGATTCTCGAATGGGCAAGTCCATTAATGAAATCACAGACTCACAATCACTAAAATGATCCTCAACCATTACCACTGCTTCAGGTTTTGAAACGCTCACAGGAGTAGGCGTAACTAGCGGCTGGGGATAGTTTGCCTTATCACTATACAATGGAACTACTGGACCAATTGTTACAGGTATGGTCAAAGAATCAGGTTGCACTTTTAACTGTGTTATTTTCTGTATTAATTCAGCTCTGGTCTTTTCTAGGGCTTCCTTTTCTTTCTCATGAAGTGCCCTACTAGGTGTGGAATCATGTAATACTTGTGGTACCAATGGTGTTCTCAATGGTGGTGCACTTGGGGTACATCCTTTTGTCCCTTCCTGATATGGTGGAGGGTTCTTTAATAACTCTTCCATAAATTCATCTTCAGAATCTCCACACCTATTTAAGTGTTTTGTCTTTTCTGTGCATTTGCTCCCTAAAAATTCTTCTTCTGTCAATATTGGGTACAGTCTTTCAGTAAGCATCGCTCTTCTCCACTGTTTCATCTGACCGTCCCTTGACTCATTTTGGTATCTCGGGAAAAATCCCTGATAACCCCTATTACTTCTGGATCGGTCACGTTCAAATGCCTCAGTTTCCCACTCTTCTAAGGCTTCGTATTGGGTTAGTCTGGGTCTTGGTTCTAAATCATTCATCCTCAATCTCAAATTTTGAAGAATCCTCTCATTGAAAGTACAATTTTCGGGAAATTTCAATACACCATCATTTTTGGTATATTCTATCTAATTTTCTAACCATACGCAAGTATGATAACCTCTCTCCATCATCATGAATGAAGCGGGCGTTTTAGCTGGTGGAATTATAATTCCTTCTCTAGTTTTGATTGGTTTATCCTTTTTAAAATAATTCTTAATCTTTTGTAGAAATGACATCTTCCTCTTTTCTCCGTACATTCTATCTAATCTTCGGTGTATAAAGTTATATTCTGCAAAACCTAGGAATCTCCTATCAGGACGAGTTCCTATTAAAGTTGGATCGTATTTTAACATACAATCTTCTGTCCACTAAGATTTCTGCTTCTATTTTATCAACCAATCAGATTCCAGTTCACTTTTGACTTCGCACCAATCCTAGCACGGCTTTTCTATGACGTTGGTCTGCCAACCCCTCCTTTACAATCTGCGCTTTCCTGTCCCTCGCTGTTTCGACCAATCCCAATGCGGCACCTGTGATGTCAGTGTCACTCCTGACTACTGACCCCTCCTTTACAAGAGTCTTCCACGCCCGCTTCAACCAATCCCAGCGCGACGCTTTGTGACGTCAGCTCCCTCTCCGGCAGCTAACCCTCCCTTTACAAAATCGTACGCAAAACTTTATTTTCTCTACAACTTAATTAAAAATTCAGTAACAACATAAAACATTCGCTATCGTGTCAGTTTCTCTAACTTGAAAAAGATAGTTTTCATCCGCACTAGTAAACCCTTTCCGTTTACTAAAAACATACACTACGAGTAAAACCCTTCCGTTTACTCTTCACTCGAGCATCAAAAATACCCGTTACTTCTTCAATGTTACCCTTTCTAGGTGATATAACATCAAATTTTCACCAGGATATTCCTTTTGCTATTACTTACACGCATAGAGTCCCTAACTAGTACTGATAGCCCTACTTAACTTTTCAGTACTATTTCTGCCTGACAGATAACCTCACTGCAGTATGGCTTCCACTTAGCACCCGCTATTCAATTTTCCTCCCCGGGGAATTCTGGACAACATAAAACAAAACGTTTAAACGAATAACAGGCGTTAGTTCATAAAAATATAATTCTCATTACCCAATTAACAAAGTAGAAACCTAACCATCCTCTGATAGCCAGAAAACTGATCCAGCGCGATACTAGCAACGAGCATTCATACATCAGATGCTCACTTGGGCCCATACATTCATACTACGCTAGTATTTTCACGCTGGGGGTGTCAGTTGTTACTCTTGATCAAATCCCTGCTATCAATTACCTTCTGATTGAAGAGTAATGACTTACCAATGGATCCTTTGCTAATTAGGAAGTTTAAAATGAGTGACATTCATTACAGTTCATAAATTCTGAAAATAATCACTGAGTCAGGAAGTTTTAAAATATTTATCTAAAGATTTAGCAGAGTAAATTACAGAGCTGCATGATACTCTTCGAATATCAAAGATGAAGCACAAGAAATCGATTATTGATTAATGACGGTCCCTCAGAAAAAGGAGAGGATAGAGACAGCAGCGCAACTATAGGTTGCATATATTTACCTAAGTGCGAGAACCAAACCCCTTGGCCAAGGAGTTGGAAAGATAGGACCCAGGAAGGATGAAGAGCAAGACCTCCTCCAGGATCAGGACAGGACCGGTGACCTCTCTACCTACGACGCCTGCGTCATTCCCCTCTCTGGTACTTTTTTTCTCTTCCTATTCTACTGTTCGCTTTCTTTGTAGTACACGTGGTAATTCTTTCTTGGGCGGGACTAAGCAAGCACAAGTCTATGCGGAGGATTATCTCTTGTGGCCCAGGCACATTAAGGACTGTAATAATAAACCGAACTTGAATAGTAAAAATAGTAAATCCAGTACTTGTATAGCGCACGAATCACCCCCGAAGGGGTATCTCGGCGCTGGGGGCCGTTGGGAAGATTAAGCAAGCTATTGCCCAGAGTCGCATGGTGCTGGGCAGACCCCTGCCGCCGGAGCCGGGGATCGAACCGTGATCCCCAGCGTCCAGCGTCAGTCGCCCTGGCCGCGGCGCCACACCTCTCCCCATTCTTGAATGGGAATGCAAGTAAGCCCAACCATGCAAAGTTTTTTAATGGCATGACAGAATTGAGTCAGTTCTTAGGCCAATCTTCCACTCTGCCTGTATTTTAATAGTTTTAGCTTTAGTACTTCATGAGTGATGTAATATGTGACGTCATCAGCAGTGCATTGCGGGGGCGCGAGTTATAGTTAGCTGAACTAACTATAACGGGGGAATTTCACGGGTTTTGTACGAGTGCAATGTCCAACTAACTATAACTGTCCCTAAAACCTATGGTTTTTTCAGTGAATTTCAAAGGTTTTTTAAATGCAAATTTCTAACTATAACGTGTCTGAAACCTATGGTTTTTTCAGTGAATTTCAAAGGTTTTTTAAATGCTAATTTCTAACTATAACGTGCCTGAAACCTATGGTTTTTTCAGTGAATTTCAAAGGTTTTTAAATGCTAATTTCTAACTATAACGTGTCTGAAACCTATGGTTTTTTCAGTGAATTTCAAAGGTTTTTTAAATGCTAATTTCTAACTATAACGTGCCTGAAACCTATGGTTTTTACAGTGCATAGAATCACCAATGTTATCCTATGGCAGGAAATTCACTTAGCAGGTAAGTAGTGTTATCGTTACTTTTTCTTACTCAGTGGTGGATCCTGGATCCAGCACTGGTGCATCTCCTGTAAACAGTTGAAAGAATGCGTTTAAGTTATACAGGAGATTTTTAAGGAATATTTGTAGTTTGTGAAAATCGACACTTTGAAAATTTTCTGCTGAAAACCAGACAATGGATTCCTATGGAAGGAAATACAAGTTACTGGTAAGTACGGTTAGAATTACTTTTCAGGGTCAGTGCTGGGCTAAAAGATGCAGCACTGGGTTCTCTCCTGATAACAGGTGAGTAAATCGGAATTCGTAGTTCGGCTGATTTTAGAGGAATATTATAAAGTTCCAAAACTCCACACTTAGAAGAATTTCCAAGTGAAACCAGTCAATGTTAGCCTATGGAAGTAAATTCTTGTTCCTGGTAAGTACGGTTAAAATTACTTTTCAGGATTAGTACTGGGCTGAAAGATGCAGCACTGAGGTCTCTCCTGATAACAGGTGATTAAATCGGAATTCGTATTTTGGCTGATTTTAGAGGAATATTTGTATGTTTCAAAAATTGACACTTAGAAACTTTTTCAGCAAAAAGCAGGCAATGATATCCTATGGAAGGAAATTCAAGTTACTGGTAAGTACGGTTAAAATTACTTTTCAGGATCAGTACTGGGCTGAAAGATGCAGCACTGAGGTCTCTCCTGATAACAGGTGAGTAAATAGGAATTCGTAGTTCGGCTGATTTTAGAGGAATATTTGCACATTGGTGAAGGGAGGGGGCGGGGCCTGAGGTGACATCTGTGCAAACGCGCCCCGTGGCGCGTTTTAAGTTGGGGGATTAAGTCCCCTTGAATCATGAGGGTCCCTGGGGTCCAACTAGCCCACCCTGTACCTACAGTATGCGCCAGGGAGCTGCGTTGCAGAGAGGTGTTCAGAGGCCACGCCCTTTTGCACCTCTCTGCAATGCAGCTCTGTGGCGCTTTCTGGACGTACCTGTTGGGCTAGTTGGCCCCCAGGGACCCTCAGGATTGAAGGGGATTTAATTCCCATCTTAAAACGCGCCACGGGGCCTGTTTGCACACATGTCACCTGAAGCCCCGCCCCCTCCCTTCACCACTGTGCAAACGCGCCCTGTGGCGCATTTTAAGTTGGGGGATTAAGTCCCCTTGAATCCTGAGGGTCCCTGGAGTCCAACTAGCCCACCATGTACTTCTAAAAGCGCCACAGAGCTGCGTTGCAGAGAGGTGTAAAAGGGCGTGGCCTCTGTACACCTCTCTGCAACGCAGCCTCTGGCGCATACTGGAGGTTCCTGGTGGGCTAGTTGGCCCTCAGGGACCCCCAGTATTCAAGGGGAATTACTTCCCCTTCTTAAAACGCGCCGGGGGCGCGTTTGCAGAGTACTGCAGGGAGGGGGGCGGGGCCTCCGGCACGATGCCGGTCGTTTTTTTTTTTTTCAAAATTTTTTTAATGGGAGGGGGGCTGCGTGGCCCCCCTTCCCTTGGCCACTTTTGGCCCCGGGGACCCCATCCCCCGGGGCCTGTGCATTTTTTATTTTTTTTTAAATTAAAAAAAAAAAACGGGAAGGGGGCCGCGTGGCCCCCCTTCCCTGGGCCTGTATTGGCCCCGGGGACCCCATCCCCCGGGGCATGCCCTCGATTTTTTTTTTATTATTTTGGAGGGGGCTGCGTGGCCCCCTCCTCAGGCCATTTAAGGCCCCGGGGACCCCATCCCCCGGGGCCGGCCTTGCCCTTTTTAAAAAAAAAATGTTTTATTTGAGGAGGGGGGCTGCGTGGCCCCCCTCCCTGGCCTCTTATGGCCCCGGGGACCCCATCCCCCGGGGCCTGGCCTTCTGGTTGGGGACTGTGGGGGTCCCCAATCCCCCACAGTCCCATCCGGCTCCCCGCCTCCTGCGTGAGCCGGCATTGCTTTTCCACATGGGGAGCAGCTAACATGCTGCTCCCCATGTGGAAAGCGATTGGTTTGCATTTTGAAAGAGAGAGCAGGTTTCCTGCTCTCTCTTTCAAAATGCAAACCAAGTTTGCTATGACAGGACGGGAGCCGCGAGGCTCCTGTCCTGTCATAGCAAACTACAGTGTCCCGGGGGTAGGCACCCCGGGACACTGCAGGAGCCGGCCCTGGGGGTGGCGGTCCCCAGGGCCATCAAGGGCTCCGGGAGGGGGCCGCGCGGCCCCCTCCCTTGAATTGCACAGCCCCGGGGAGGTGGTGGTCCCCGGGCTCTGGGTCCGTAACGGACCCCCACATTTATTTTCTATGTGCCCCGGGGAGGTGGTGGTCCCCGGGGCGTGTGGGGGGGGCTGGAGCGCCCCCACACATTATTTAAAATTGAAAAAAGAAGCCCCGGGGGGTGGCGGTCCCCGGGGCTGCGGGAGGGCAGGAGAGCCCTCCTGCACCATTTTTTTTGATTAAGCCCCGGGGGGTGGTGGTCCCTGGGGCTTGGGGGGCCTTAGAGGCCCCCCATCTAAACAATAAACCCACCCCCCGCATGCCCCCGGGACTTGGGCCACCCGGGGGCAAATTTGCATCGAAGCACGGGAGACCGCGCTTCGATTTTTTTTTTTCTCTGCGGGATTCGCGCACCCTGAGCGCATCCCGCCGATTCTTTTTTTTTTAAATGCTTTTTTCTGCCCAGGGGTCCTTGTGGGACCCCTGAGCAGACCTAGGGGTCAGGGTGTTTCTACCCTGCCCCCTTTGTGCGTTTTGCGCACTTGTTTCTTCTGGGTTTTTTTCTAATCGGCAGGATCCGCACAACTGAGGGCATCCTGCCGATTTAAAAAAAAAATGCTTTTTCTGCCCAGGGGTCCTTGTGGGACCCCCTGAGCAGACCTAGGGGGTCAGGGTGTTTCTACCCTGCTCCCTTTTTGCGCTTTGCGCACTTGTTTCTGTCCCTCGGTTCTACCGAGGGACAAAATGGCTGCCAACACTTCCTGATTTGGAGTGTTGACAGCCACTTGACAGCCAATTAGCATGCAGCTCGTGATCGGGAGGGTACGCGGACCCTACTCGGCCATAGATATATATGTGACTTTACTTTTGATTTTCTCAGGAACTACTGAACGGATTTACACCATTTAAGCAAAAGGCACCAGTCTGAACCAAGGGCTACCTCTTTGCCAAATTTGGTGTAATTCCGTTCAGCAGTTCGGGCTGTAGCTGCGACTAAAGGTTCCTATGGAAAAATGAATGGGGAAAATGCGTTTTGGGACCCCCCTTTTTTCTCGGCCCCCGCTTGACGAATCAACCCGAGACTTTCAGGGTAGGAGCGGAGCGGAGCGCCCCAACAAGTTGGAAACTTTCGTGAAGATTCGTCAACCGGCGCCAACGTTATTTCAAATAGAATGTCCCGGATTTCCTATGGATAATAGGTCCTAACTATAACTATCTACTGGCGACCGCCAGTAGGTAATGTATATATATATATATATATATATATTCACTGAAAAAACCATAGGTTTTAGGGACAGTTATAGTTATATAGTTATAGTTAGTTGGACATTGCACTCGTACAAAACCCGTGAAATTCCCCCGTTATAGTTAGTTCAGCTAACTATAACTCGCGCCCCCGCAATGCACTGCTGATGACGTCACATATTACATCACTCATGACATGGTCAGTGACATCACTGATGACATCACTGATGACATCTCAAATGACATCACTGATGACATCATCCAGTGACTGTGTGTTTCTGTAAAGTTTAAATATGTTTAATATATATAGGGAAATCTTATTGAAGAATGAGTGGGTGTATAAGTGTCTGAATGGATGATTTAGTAGGTGCGTGACTAACTCTATAAGTGAGTGATTAAACGTATCTTACTGAATGCATGGGTTAGTGACTAAACTGGGTGAATGTCTGTATCCGTCTGTCTGTTGCTGTGTAAGTGGCTGCATGGGTTTGTGAATAGCTACATGAGTGTCTATGTGAGTTATTGATTGGTTGTCTGAGTATCTGTATGGGTGCCTGAGTGTTTGTGGGGGTGGGGTGTGTGTGACTCTGTGCATAGATGTGTGAGGGGGTGAGTCACTGGGTGCATGGATTCAAGAGTGCATCTGTGATGGACTGTATGGGTGGGTAAGTGTGTGTATGAGTGTGTTAGTGAGTGAATGTATATCTCAGTGGTACATGTGTGAGTAACTACATATGTGAAAGCCAGTATATATGTGTTGGAGTATATAAATGGCTATAAGTGAGAGTGTGTGATTGTGAGAGTGGCTGCATGGATGAGTGTGTACTTGTATCAGTGATTGTATAAGAGCGTAAGAATGTGCTAGTATTTGTATGAGTAAGTGAGCTGGTGTGTGTATAACTGTATAGGTGAGTAAATGGCAGTGTGATTAATTATTTGCATGACTGACTAGGTGTGTGAGTACCTCTATGGATGAGTGGCGGTGTGTGAGTGTCTATGTAGGTGTATGAGTGCATATGCTAGTCCTGTACTGAGTGACCATAAGTATGAGTGACTGTACGGGTGAGTGAGTGGATGTGTGTGTGTAGACCTAAGAATCAGTGAGTGGGAATGTAGTTATTGGTGTTGGAGTGTCTATGGTTTTGCGAATGGCAGTCTGTAATTTAGAGTGGGTGTATCAAAGGTAATATTAGGGTGTGAGGCGGTGCATCAGATTATCACGTGGATGATGTCATCAGTGATGTCATCAGTGATGTCATCAGTGATGTCACTGACCATGTCATTAGTGATGTAATATGTGACGTCATCAGCAGTGCATTATGGGGCGTGAGTTATAGTTAGCTGAACTAACTATAACGAGGGAATTTCACGGGTTTTGTACGAGTGCAATGTCCAACTAACTATAACTGTCCCTAAAACCTATGGTTTTTTCAGTGAATTTGTAAGGTTTTTTAAATGCTAATTTCTAACTATAACGTGCCTGAAACCTATGGTTTTTTCAGTGAATTTCAAAGGTTTTTTAAATGCTAATTCCTAACTATAACATGTCTGAAACCTATGGGTTTTTTCAGTGAATTTCAAAGGTTTTGTAAATGACAATTTTTAAATCTATTAATTGTTATATTTATTTTTTTGATACTGATTTACTACATTTTTTAAAACTATTTATATTTAGATATTTTATTTTTTAAATTACATTGTAATTACATTATACATTACATTACAAAATATACTTTCTCAGAATGAATTACTTTAGTTTAAATACTTTGCAAATAGGCAATAGACTTTTAAGTACAGTAGTTACAGTTGTTGCAATGGGCAACACAATTTCAAACACAATGCAACATTGAGTTCAATGTGAATTTCTACTTAAATGCAATTAGTTACTTTATGGATTACTTTTCTAACCACAGGACTGGATCCTAGATTCAGTCCTGGGACATCTCCTGTAAACAGTGAGTAAAAGCGTTTTGGTTACAGTATTTATTTTTAAGGAATATTATTGTATTTTAAAAGTTGACACAGAAACTTTTTCACATAGAATCACCAATGTTATCCTATGGGAGGAAATTCACTTAGCAGGTAAGTAGTGTTATCGTTACTTTTTCTTACTCAGTGGTGGATCCTGGATCCAGCACTGGTGCATCTCCTGTAAACAGTTGAAAGAATGCGTGTAAGTCATACAGGCGATTTTTAAGGAATATTTGTAGTTTGTGAAAATCGACACTGAAACTTTTCTGCTGAAAACCAGACAATGGATTCCTATGGAAGGAAATACAAGTTACTGGTAAGTACGGTTAGAATTACTTTTTCAGGGTCAGTGCTGGGCTAAAAGATGCAGCACTGGGTTCTCTCCTGAAAACAGGTGAGTAAATCGGAATTCGTAGTTCAGCTGATTTAGAGGAATATTATAAAGTTCCAAAACTCCACACTTAGAAGAATTTCCAAGTGAAACCAGTCAATGTTAGCCTATGGAAGGAAATTCAAGTTACTGGTAAATACGGTTAGAATTACTTTTCAGGATCTGTACTGGGTTCAAAGATGCAGCACTGAGGTCTCTCCTGATAACAGGTGAGTAAATTGGAATTCGTAGTTCGGCTGATTTAGAGGAATATTATAAAGTTCCAAAACTCCACACTTAGAAGAATTTCCAAGTGAAACCAGTCAATGTTAGCCTATGGAAGGAAATTCAAGTTACTGGTAAGTACGGTTAGAATTACTTTTCAGGATCAGTACTGGGCTCAAAGATGCAGCACTGAGGTCTCTCCTGATAACAGGTGAGTAAATCGGAATTCGTAGTTCGGCTGATTTTAGAGGAATATTTGCACAATGGTGAAGGAAGGGGTGGGGCCTGAGGTGACATGCCTGCAAACACGCCCTGTGGCGCGTTTTAAGTTGGAGAATTAATTCCTCCTCAATCCCGAGGGTCCCTAGGGGCCAACTTGCCCACCAGGTACCTCCAGTATGCGCCAGAGAGCTGCGTTGCAGAGAGGTGCTCAGAGGCCACGCCCCTTTTTACAACACTCTGCAACGCAGCTCCGTGGCGCTTACTGGAGGTACCTGGTGGGCTAGTTGGCCCTCAGGGACCCTCAGGATTGAAGAGGAATTAATTCCTGAACTTAAAACACGCCATGGGGCCTGTTTGCACACATGTCACCTGAAGCCCCGCCCCCTCCATTCACCACTGTGCAAACACGCCCCGTGGCGCATTTTAAGTTGGGGGATTAACTCCCCTTGAATCCTGAGGGTCCCTGGATTCCAAGTAGCCCACCATGTACCTCCAAAAAGCGCCACAGAGCTGCGTTGCAGAGAGATGTAAAAAGGGGCGTGGCCTCTGTACACCTCTCAGCAACACAGCTCCCTGGCGCATACTGGAGGTTCCTGGTGGGCTAGTTGGCCCCCAGGCACCCCCAGTATTCAAGGGGAGTTCGTTCCCCATCTGCAAATGCACCAGGGGGCGTGTTTGCAGACTGCTGCAGCGAGGGGGCGGGGCCTCCGGCACGATGCCGGTCTTTTTTTTTTTATGGGAGGGGGGCTGCATGGCCCCCCTTCCCTCGGCCACTTTTGGCCCCGGGGACCCCATCCCCCGGGGCCTGAGCATTTTATTATTTTGTTTTTAAATAAAAAAAACAGGAAGGGGGCCGCGTGGCCCCCCTTCTCTGGGCCTCTATTGGCCCCGGGGACCCCATCCCCCGGGGCATGCCCACTGCTTTTTTTATAAAATATTCAGAGGGGGGCTGCGTGGCCCCCCTCCTCAGGCCATTTAAGGCCCCGGGGACCCCATCCCCCGGGGCCGGCCTTTGCGTCTTTTTTATTTTTTTATTTCTTTTTTCTTTTTGGGGAGGGGGCTGCATGGCCCCCCTCCCGGGCCACTAATGGCCCCGGGGACCCCATCCCCCGGGGCCTGGCCACTCGTTGGGGACCGTGGGGGGTCCCCAATGCACCCACGGTCCCGCCGGCTCCCCGCGTCCTGCGGGAGCCGGCATTGCTTTTCCAAAAGGGGAGCTGCTGACATGCAGCTTCCCTTATGGAAAAGCAATTCTGCTTTGCTTCATTGAAGCAAGAGCAGGTTTCCCTGCTCTCGCTTAAATGAAGCAAAGCAGTTTGCAATGACAGGGCGGGAGCCGCGAGGCTCCCGTCCTGTCATTGCAAACTACAGTGTCCCGGGGGTAGGCACCCCGGGACACGGCAGGAGCCGGCCCTGGGGGGTGGCGGTCCCCAGGGCCACCACAGGCTCCAGGAGGGGGGCCGCGCGGCCCCCCTCCCTTCATTACTAAAGCCCCGGGGAGGTGGTGGTCCCCGGGGCTTCGGAGGTCCGAAACGGACCCCCACATTTCTTTTGTTAGTGCCCCGGGGAGGTGGCGGTCCCCGGGGCATGTGGGGGGGCAGGAGCCCCCCCACACAGGTTATTATTATTTAAAAAAAGAAGCCCCGGGGGTGGCGGTCCCCAGGGCTGCGGGAGGGCGGAGAGCCCTCCCGCACCATTTTTTTTTAAAGCCCCGGGGGGTGGCGGTCCCCGGGGCTTGGAGGGCCTTAGATGCCCCCCACATAAAACATAAACCCACCCCCGCATGCCCCCGGGACTTGGCCCACTCGGGGGCAAAATAGCATCGAAGCGCGGGAGCCCGCTCTTCGATTTTTTTTTTTTATCGGCTGGATCCGCGCACCCAGCGCGTTTTTGCCGATTTAAAAAAAAAAAGCAGGCCTAGGGGATCAGGGTGTTTCTACCCTGCCCCCTTTTTGCGTTTTGCGCACTTTTTTTACTGCTTTCTTGTTCCTCGGTTCTACCGAGGAACAAGATGGCTGCCAACACTTCCTGATTTGGAGTGTTGACAGCCAATTAGCATACAGCTCGTGATCGGGAGGGTGCGCGGAACCTACGCGGCCATAGATATATATGTGATTTTATTTTTGATTTTCTCAGGAACTACTGAACGGATTTACACCATTTAAGCAAAAGGCACGACTCTGAACCAAGGGCTACCTTTTTGGCAAATTTGGTGTAATTCCGTTCAGCAGTTCGGGCTGTAGCTGCGACTAAAGGTTCCTACGGAAAATTGCATGGGGAAAATACGTTTTGGGACCCCCCTTTTTTCTCGGCCCCCGCTTGCCGAATCACCCCGAGACTTTCAGGATAGGAGCGGACCAGAGCGCCCCAACAAGTTGGAAAATTTCGCGAAGATTCGTCAACCGGCACCAAAGTTATTTCAAATAGAATGTTGCGGATTTCCTATGGAAAATAGGTCTTAACTATAACTATCTACTGGCGACCGCCAGTAGATAATATATGTATGTATATATATATATATATATATATATATATATATATATATATATATATATATATATATATATATATATTTATATATATATATATACTCCAAAGATTATAGAGACGCCATAGTTAGGCTCAGATTTCACTGGTACAAAACCAGTGAAATTCAGCTGGCATTTGAGATGTCATCAGTGATGTCACTAACCATGTCATGATTGATGTAATATGTGAGGTCATGAGCAGTGCATTGCGGGGGTGTCAGTTATAGTGAGTTCAGGTAACTATAACTGCTGAATTTCACTGGTTTTGTACCAGTGAAATCTGAGCCTACCTATAATGTCCCTCTAACCTCTGTTTGTTTTTTTCCAGTGAATTTCTAAGGTCTTTTTTATTCTATTTCCCAACTACAACATCCCTGTAAGGTTTTTTTAAGTGAATTTCTAAGTTTTTTCAAATTCTATTTTCTAGCTATAACATCCCTGTAACGTTTGCTTTTTCAGTGACTTTCTATAGTTTTTTAGCTAGTAGTCACGTTTGCAGAGTGGTAGAGAAAGGGGGCGGGCCGCCGACTAGCTCTCAGGAATCCCTCTGTAAGGGACTTACTGGAGGTAACAGGAAGGCTTCTTGGCCCCCAAGGTCCTTCAGCATCCAAGAGGACTTCCTCCACCAGCCAGGTGTGTGCCAGGAGGTGCGTTTGCAGACTGTTGGAAAAAGGAGGCATGGCCTCTGAAAACTTCTTAGCAGTCCCACTGTGTGGGATTTAATGGAGGTAACAGGTGGGGTAGCTGGCCTACAAGGTCTCTCAGCAGCCATTGAAAACTTCATCCCCAACCACTTGTGTGCCAGGAGGCATGTTTGCAGAGTGGTGGAGAAAGGGGGCATGGCCTCCGACAAACTCTCAGCAATCGTGCTGTGTGGGACTTACTGGAGGTAACAGAAGGGGTAGTTGGTGCCCAAGGACCCTTAAAAGCCAAGGGGACTTTATCACCCAATTAGTAGTGCACTAGGATATTTGTTTGCAGAGTGATGGAGAAATGAGGTGTGGCCTCCAGCAACCTCTCAGCAATCCCGCTGTGTGGCACTTACTGGATGTAACAAGAGGGGGAGTTAACCCCCAAGGACCCTCTGAGGTCAAGGGGACTTCATTCTCCTACTAGTAGTGTGCCAGGAGGCGTGTTTGAAGAGTGGTGGTGAAAGGGGGCAGGGCCTCCAGCGACTTGCTGCCGGCTGTTTTTAAAAACAAATTCCTTTTATTGGGGAAAGGGGGCCACGTGGTCCCCCCTCTCAGGCCAATTTCAGCCCTGGGGGCCCCAACACCTAGGGCCTGTCTTCATGTAATAGGGGAGGGAGGCTGTGCAGCACTCCTCCCTGGGCTGATTTTGCCCCAGGGACCCCATCCCCTGGGCCCTGGCCTCTATTGTGGGTGCACCCACCCACATCTGTTAGGGACTCCTGGGAGAGCCTAAAGGCCCCAGTGGTCCCTGCCGGCTCCCCCATCTTGCATGAGTTGGCATTGCTTTCACAGAGAGGAAGCTGCTAAACATGCAGCTCCCTCTCTGTGAAAGCAATTTTGCATTTTCAATGCTCCTGCTTGCTGGAACTGAAGCGTTTGCTATGGCTTGGTGGGTGCGGTAAAGTTTCCGCTAAGCCATAGCAAACAGCGATGTCCTATAGGTGCAAAAACAACAATTGATGGACAGAATGCAGATCAATGTCGTACATTCACCCCAGTACATAGATCTGGGCCTAAATCCATTGTTTTTTTGTTCACCGTGCCATTCCAGTTTGGACCCAGCCATATGCAAATCAGTCTTGACCCTGCGCCCAATGGGAACAGTCCAGCCCGTATTGCCAGGCCAGGTCCTCCCTGGACTGGAAACAAGCATCCTAGGACCGGTTTCGGGCTTTCAGCCCTCATCAGCCAGGATAGCTTGACTCCAGTGGCATGGAGAGCACGGGACCCACGTCTGGGCATACCCGTCTCACTCGGAGTGACAAATGCAAAAACAAAAATTGATGGACAGAATGCAGAACAATGTCGTACATTCACCCCAGTACAGAGATCTGGGCCTAAAACCATTGTTTTTTTGCTCACCATGCCATTCCAGTTTGGACCCAGCCATATGCAAATCAGTCTTGACCCTGCGCCCAATGGGAACAGTCCAGCCCGAACTGCCAGGCCAGGTCCCCCCTGGACAGGAAACCAGCATCCTAGGACCGGTTTTGGGCTTTAAGCCCTCATCAGCCAGGATAGCTTGACTCCAGTGGCATGGAGAGCAAGGGACCCACGTCTGGGCATACCCGTCTCACTCAGGGTGACAAATGCAAAAACAACAATTGATGGACAGAATGCAGAACAATGTCGTACATTCACCACAGTACAGAGATCTGGGCCTAAATCCATCGTTTTTTTGCTCACCATGCCATTCCAGTTTGGACCCAGCCATATGCAAATTAGTCTTGACCCTACGCCCAATGGGAACAGTCCAGCCCGAACTGCCAGGCCAGGTCCTCCCTGGAGTGGAAACAAGCATCCTAGGACCGGTTTCGGGCTTTCAGCCCTCATCAGCCAGGATAGCTTGACTCCAGTGGCATGGAGAGCACGGGACCCACGTCTGGGCGGGAATATTCAGTGCTTATGACTATTGATGAGGATCCCCTGGAAGAGAAGAATAAGTTACTTACCTGTAATCCTAGTTCTCTTCCAGAGTTGGCAGTGGTCTTGTGCATCACTGTCTACACTGCCCTAAGACGTTGTTTAAGATTCACAAAATGGGGAAGGGGCACCGAGGGGTCTTCTTCGGTTTTTTGAATGGTTCACCTACCAATCTTGGTGGTCCGTAACTTTTCAATCATTTACGAACAGATTTTTGGTCACAAAGAATTGATACATTGCACATTCACTATTTTGGAAGGGAAGCCCAAAACACACCCCGTTCAATAACTGAGTTAGTATCCTTTCACAAACCAATTTTAGGAGTCAGTAAAATTTTACTGACTCATAAAATGGAGTTCGAACATGGATAGAAATGCTTTTACAGTTGCAAATGCTGAATTCGAGTGTTTGTGAATGCAAAAAATGTTATACACCTGTCCCCTTTGGAGATGTCCCTTGCATTAACCACACAATTTAAAAAAAATACTTTTAATACCATGTTAACATCAATTAAGGCTAAAAAACACAATTTCCAAACATTTGTAGTTTTGGCCGGTTCCTCAGTGTGCAATATACTGACCGAGATTTGTAGGCTATCATTTTTAACTGGAGAAGTGCAGGAACACAAGATGGTAGGTCTTTTGACAGTGATTATGAATTCTGTTTTGTTATAGAGGGAAACGTTGTTCTATTTAGGCATAGTTTGAAGTTTTCGAGACACTGTGGGTAAAGAAAAGTGATCATAATCCATGCAAGTCAAACCTTTGTGGCTTCCTTTGGGTCTGTAATGTTAAAAAATGTCTGGTGTTGGTCGGGTTCTTTGGAAGTCAGCTGACCAATGGGCCAAATACTCCAGACACACATCATGGCAAAGTTTCTTTGAAACTTGGTCGTCACAAAGTACCTTGTCGTGGTCGCAGTGTCGGCATTCAAATGTGACTGTACCATTTTTATCTAGCGAAGTGTTGAAACGCCGATGTTACAAAGGTTTTTGCTGTTAGGTAATTCCCCTTCTCCGCATGTAAATATGATGAAACCTTGTTTACCACTATGGTGTGCGGTGTATTTTATGTAAAACAAAACTAAGTTGTGCAATTCAACTAAGCCATATCTCCCTGGCTTACTGTTAGACCTGGGGGTCGCTAGTTGGCTGAGGTAGGTACCTTAGGCCAAATAGGGACCCTTGCTTCCACGTCAGGGAAAGGAAGGACACCTTTTCAGATAGCCCCCGCTCACCCCCTTGATAGCTTGGCACGAGCAGCCAGGCTTAGCTTCAAGGCAAATGTGTAAAGTATTTGCACACACGCTCTCAATAACCCAATGATGGCACCACAAATGGACTCCATACGAGTTCCATAAAAACGAGTATAATTTTATATAAAAAGATATACGATGAGACCACACGATAAAGATCCAACATATGCGTATTTTTAATATTCCTCCTGGCCGGTTGTTAGGCCAGCCAGCCCTTGTAAGTTCTGGCGATATTAATGAGCAATTCTAAATGATCCACTGCAGTCCTAATGCAATGCTATGCAGTTTGTAATGCTGGAATCAGGTACTTTGCAATATAAAAATAATGCAGTTCGTTATGCTAGAATCAGGCACTTTGCAATGTAAAAATAATGCAGTTCGTTATGCAACAATCAAGCAGTTCGTAATGTCAAAATAATGCAATGCATAACGCAACAATCAGGTAGTTCGTTATGCAACCTAACGCAATGCGTAATGCAACAATTAGGTAGTTTGTTATGCAAAAATAGTGCAATGCGTAATGCAATAATCAGGTAGTTTGTAATGCAGAAATAATGCAATGCGTAATACGACAATCAGGTAGTTCGTAATGCAGAAATAATGCAATGCGTAATACACTCCAGCACCGAGCACGGTGCCTTAGGCGGTCTCTCCGCCACTCGTACTGACTCGCGGTCAGCTCTTGTCAACAGATGCCCCCACATGGGTATGGTGTAAACCAAAGTGCAGCTCTGCACTACGGCCCCGGTACTGCCACTACTTGGCACGTACGGGCCGCGATACGAGCCGAAGCAGAGGCTTGCACTGCAGGAATGGGAGAGGCCGAGAGCGTCTCTCTCCGAGCCCGCACCCCACCCCAGGCAGCGACATACGCTACCTGGGGGGTGCGACCTCGCTCTCCTCTCCTTTTCCCACGACTTGGGCCTCCGATGCAATCTTTGTGGATTCCGGGCAGTGGAACTCGGGCCCTCCCTCGACAGGGCTGGTTCGAGGTCCCGCTCTGGCAACGGCGGGCTCGAGACAGCGGCTCAGCTCCTCCGGAGCTGCCGGTGCGGGCCGCTGGTGCTACGCAGATCTCAGGCTGCAACAGGGCACACGCACACAGCGTGGCTGAGACACACTTGAGCTTCGGTTGTGCACGATCACAGGGCACTCCTCACGAAGCACATGCACACAGCATCGCTGAGACTCACTTGAACTCCGGGTGCACGATAACAGGGCAATCCTCACGAAGGTCTCAGGCTGCGCAAAGCACATGCACACAGCGTCGCTGAGACTCGCTTGGACTCCAGGTGCCCACGATCACAGGGCACTTCTTATGAGGGTCTCAGGCTGCAAAAAGCACACGCACACAGCGTCACTGAGACTCTCCTGGAAACCTTTGTGTTCCTCAGTTTCCGCAACAGGGAGCCAGCTCACCTCGGGCCCTTGGGGATAAGTTACTTCCGGACACTGCACACAGCAAAGTCCTTTCAAGCAGGGGGACACAGCACACAACAAAGTCCCTTTAGCCTCTCCTTGGTTAAAGCAGCAAACTGCAGGCCAGCCCCAGAACACACAGCAAGGGTCAGTCCTTTCCTTCAGTCTCTTCAGCTGTTTATTCCTTGGCAGAGGTTCCTCTTGACCACAAAGTAGTTTCAGTCTTGGTCAGTCTTCATCAATCCATTTCTCCAAAGTTCAGGGGCTTCAGCTCTCATAGTTATACCCCTAAATGTCTTTGAAGTCTTTGTGTTCAGGGGGGCAATGGCCCCTGTTCAAACCAGTTCTGGGTGCCTCCCTGCCAGTGACACCTTCTTCCTTTGATTAGCGGGGGTCTGGATTCTCAATCACTCAGCAGTAGATGGGACCATAGTTTTATGGCAGTAACCCAGGCCTCTTCACCTCTAGGGGCTACTCCTCCCTCCTACACTCCAGATGCAGGTCAGCCTGTTGCTGTCTCACCTCCTCCCCTGGGTCAAGACATTCCCAGATCCTATCACTTTCAAATCCAGACAGTCAATCCACAACCAGGCAGAGACACACAGAAATGTTAGAGCACAAAAACCCAGCCACTTCTAAAAGAGTGGTTTCTAAACACACAATGCAAAAACCACCCTCATAAAAAGATGTGTTATTACATTGTGAGTTCAGGCACACTAAACCTCACCTCTCCATCTTAAGCCTTTGGGAAGATAGGCTGGAAAACATATTACACAGCCTCCCCATTCTATCCTATGGGCAAGATGGCCTTTCAACAGTGAAAAACGAAATGGAGATTATTTCACTGTCAGGACATGGTACACACCTTAGTACATGTCCTACCTTTCACATGCACTGCACCCTGCCCAAGGGGTACATTGGGCCTACCATAGGGGTGTCTGATGTGCATAGAAAGGGAAGGGTAAGGCCTGGCAAGTGGGTGCACTTGTTAGGACAACATGGCAGTTTAACAAACTGCGCGCAGGCACTGCAGTGGGAGGCCTGAGTTCCCTCTTTAAAGCTACTTGTGTGGGTGGCACAATTCGTGCTGCAGGCCCACTAGTAGCATTTGCATTACTAGCCCTGGCACACATAGTGCACTTTACTAGTGACTTTACTAGTAAGGCAAACATACCAATCATGGACAACCAATTACCATTACACTTTACACAGGGAGCACTTGCACTTTGACACTGATCAGCAGTGGCAAAGTGCCCAAAGCATCTAAGTTGGCAACACCATGTCAGAAAAAAGGTCTAGGGGGAAAGCAAAAAGGTTAGGGAACTTTAGCCAAAAAGGGCCAAGTCCAACACTTACCTTGGGAGTTTAATTTCAAAACTCCACTGGGTTAGCCTAACACGGAAGCCATCCCACATTTCACATTGCGGTGAAATCCCCTCTTCTCAAATTGATTGGTTCTATTCCTCTCTTGTACAATATGCTGTTCCAACATGCAGAGAGATTAGAAGAATATTCCAGTTTTTCGTGGCAGCTGTGGAGAATGCTGTTCTTGTTTTGGAATTTACCACTTGAATATGCACACAAAAAGGTGAAAAGAATTTTAGTAGGCAGTACAATGCTCCATTATAATGGATTTAAACAATATCTGAGGACAGGCATAATATGTTCCCATTTATTCAGACCAGTGACTAGCCTTGCAGTGGCATTTTGCAATAGTTGGAGCCAGCAGACTACTTTCTCCCTAGTATTCATGTATATCTCATTGCCATGGTCTAGTGCAACTGGACAATGGATTAATAAATTGGGGCCAGATGTATGAAGGCATCTTGCACTGGCAAAAAATCTGATTTGCAAAACGGGCCTGTTTGTGACCATAAAAAAAGGCCTTTTGGTATTTAACAAACTCAAATTGTGATTCCTTAACACATAACCATATTGCAATTTGGGTTTGCATCTAAATACCAAATCATTTTTGGATGGGCATGTTTAGGGCTTCCCTTTCAAATACCGATTCAGACTGGGATATATTAATATTTTGCGACTGAAATCCTGTCACCTAACACTAACAAAGTGCACAAAGTAGAGGTACCCAACTACTAATGGGAAGGAGTCCTGAATTGACCCTTCCCCTTTGTGAGTGTTGATAAAAACATCATGTTAAGTAAAATGTAAACATTTTCATTCTTTTAAACTCATCCACTTTTTCTTTCTGGAAAACAGGCTGCAGTTTAAAAAAAAAAGATTGCATTATTTAAAAGCAATCACAGACTGTGATGGCTGTGAATCATAGTGGATCGGAATTTGTGACCTACCTCAATAATATTCATGAAGTATGTCAAATTGCAACCCACTACGATTCAGTATTTTGACCTAGTAATTGATTGGTTGGTTCGCAAAATACCACATTGGTCGCAAGAATAGTCATTGCAAGTTGCAACGAGTACTTTGCGACTAGTGCTTCATACACCTGGCACAGGAACTCTTAGAAAGAGTTAAACAAACCAACGTGGTGAAAATCTCTGTTTTGTGTTCTTTTTTGGGGGGGGGTACCCCTTAACCCCCTTAGTCCGCTGTTATATTTTGTCTTCCCCTCTCATAGTTCCCCTATCACTTTCCTTCCTGTCTTTGTGCCACTCCACCTCCATCTTGCCCCCTTCAATCAACTTCCCCAACTTACTTGCACCACCCACATCCACTATTGCCACCCTGTACTACGAGAAACTTATACTTTAAAAAAAAAATCTACTTTAATTCTTACAGGTTCTATAATATTAGCAATCTTTGCAGTCCTTGGTTTCTACACTGGAGCCATTACACCTTTTTCACTGAATCGGGCTATTTTCATGGAAAAAGTATTTCGTTATTTTGGCGTTTCTCCAGTATGACGTTTTGATAGTCTCATTTTGTTAGCCAAAACTATCTCTATTTTGGGAAATTCCTAAAAATTATGAAATTCTTTATAAATAAGATCCACTCTTGATCGTAGATTGTAGGACATAATTTCAAATAGCAACGCTTTATGTGGGACCTTATTTGTATTTTTATTATTTTTCAGTGTCAATAATGATTGGTGGGTACATAGTAAAAAATCACTACAGGAATTAGCTCACTTGTTGGATTAGCGTGTCTAAACTTTTTGGCCAATCTATGAAAGCTCTACATCAGTGGTTCTTAACCTGTGGTCAGGGGACCTATCAGGGTCTGCAAAGCCTACTCAAGTGATCCACGACTGCTTGGAAAATTAAATATATAACAGATTAATAAACTAAATATAAATAGAGAAGCAAAATGTGAGATTAAAATGTTTTGTAAATGTGAAGGAATTTGAAATTGGAGGCCAAAAATTAAGTTAGTAGCCTCAGAATGAGTTGTGGGAGCAGTGCACATGCATACAACAGAATATAGTAGGGGCAATGTGGGACCTCAACTGAATTTAGAAAAGTTCTAATCTCCCTACTAAAATTAAAATGCTGATTTTGTTTGTATATTTGTTTATGAATTGTTAGAAATTGGGTCTCTAGATGGTAGAGGTTGCACCCTGTCCAAGTAGCAAACACAATCCTAGTCAGGTTTAGCTAGATTTACACTAGAAGATAACCTCTGCTCACCCTCTGATAGCTTGGTAAAGAGTAGTCAGACTTATCTGAAGAAGCAATGTGTAAAGTATTTGTGCAACACACACCCACAGTAACCCAATGAAAACACCACAAAAATACTCTACCAAGGTTTAGAAAAATAGCTAATATTTTTATGAGAAAATCAACACCAAAAAACAAAAATCCAATCAGTAGAACCAAAGTTATGATTTTTTTTTAAATAAACCAAAAATAGTGCTTAGAAGTCAATAGCGATAAAAGGTTTCTTGAGGTTGCACTGGACCGGCGTAAATCCAAAGTTCAAACCACAAATGAGTGCAGGCCGGATACAGGACTCGGGTAGGTCTCGCTGACAAAGTACCATGGATGGAGCAAAGCATCAACAGTGAGAGCACGATGCGTTGGTTCCAAGACACGGATGTTTCATTTGTGGGGCTCACAGATTGATCCTGCGTTGTCGTTGAACCCCTTTGTGATGGAGGCGATGCGTTGCTCTCGAGCCTCATAGTCAGGTTCTGTGACATCATCGAAGCACCTTACGATGAAGGCAATGGGTTGTCGTCGAGCCTCGCAGTCGGGCTTCGCATCGTTGTCGGACAGCACAGAGATGTTGTTGATGGGGAACTGAGTCGAAGGAGATGCGCTGGTTCCAATCGGCATAGAGGTGACGATGTGTCGGTTTTAGAGCAAAACAGCTATTGAACCCACTTCTGAGGCCAAGGACTGGATGGGCACCTCAGGCAAGGGAGGACTCGCAGATGGCAGGGTCCAGCAGCAAGGTAGCAGGAAGTACTTGATGGCTCTGAGACCTCAGAACAGGGAGCAAGCCAGAAAACCCTTGGAGTCACTCTGTGTTCAAGTGAGATGGGTCCAGTCCTTATCCTCAGCAGGGCAGAGATCATCAGGTAGCAGGGCAGCTCAGCAAAGAAGAGAAGCAATATGTTAAGAACTGTCAGTCAAGTAGAGAGGCATTCCTTGTAGCACAGAAGTCTCCTGGCAGAGTTCTTCACAGGTCCAGTCGTATACTGTCTTGGTAGGGTCAGAGTCCCAGTACGTATACCCAAATGTGCCTTTGAAGTGGGGGTGACTTCAAAGCAAGACCTTGAAGTGTACTTGTTCCCTTTCATCCCAGCCTGTCTGCCAGGCTATCTCTGGGGATAATCAGCCCATTGTGTGGGACACAGGGCACTGCCTAGTCAGATGTAGGTGTTAGCTCCCTCTCCATCTTCCTGCCCAGGAAGACTATCAGAATGTCGATTAATGCAGATGCGTTCTCTGCCACACCCACCCATCCTGTGTCCTGTGTTTATGGCTGTCTACAGAGAATGTACAAAGTATAGCTGTCACCCACCCCAGACATGTTTTGAAGATAGGCTGCAAGGCACACAGAGCAGTACTAGCGGAGAAATGTCCACTTGCTAAATGTGTCATTTCTAAAACAGTAATGTTAAATGTAACTTTACCAGTAAAGTGGATTTATTATTACCATTCCAAAGATAAGAAACATGATGCAGCTACTCCCTTCTAATCAGGAATTAAAGCTTTAAAGTGTTTTAAGGAATTCCCAAATGCTGGCCTATAAGAGGAGTAGGCCTCACATTAGTGAAAAATGAATTTAGCTGTTTGTCACTACCTGGACATGTAAAACTTTAAACAAAAGTAAATGTCATACCTTTTACTTACACAGCACCCTACCCTTAGGGCTACCTAGGGCATACCTTAGGGGTGACTTTTGTGTAATAAAAGGGGTCTTCAAGGCTCGTGGTTTTAAATGTCAAGTCGAAGTGGCAGTGAACTGCACACACAAGCCTTAAAATGGTAGGGCTGAGACAGATGTGAAAGTCTACTTGTGTGGGAGTCAAAACCAGTGCTGCAGGCCCACTAGTAGCATTTAGATGAGAGGCCCTGGGTATATGATATACCACTTTACAAGGGCAATTTAAGTAAACTAAATATGCCAATCATGTATACACCAATGTCACCATGTTTAGGGGAGAAGCACATGCAGTTTAACACTGGTTAGCATTTTTAAGTGTTCAGAGTCCTAAGGCCAACAAGAAAATACTGCAAAAAGTGGAGGTAAGCAGGCAAATGTTTTGTGGGAAGACCATCCTAAGGATGACAGGTTTAACAAGAACTACTCATATTCAATCATTTGCGTTGTTGTTTGATGAATGCTTGTTTCTGTCTTTTTTGTGTATTGTTTTGCGGTTCAAACCATTAAAAATGCTTAGGCTGGGGTCCCTGGCTTCCATAATGACTTGCAAGGGGTCCCCGGATTCCATAATGATTCAGTTGTTGTTCCCAAGTTCCAGTAATGATTAAGTGGTGATCCACAGAATTAAAAAAGGTTGAGAACCGCTGCTCTACCTCTCTGACTCATAAACATCAGAGGAACGTTGCAGTATATTGCTTCCAATGATCGTTCTGCAGTACCAAAAAGGACTGATGTCATCTTGTTTCTAAACACTGCTTTAGCAATTTATATATAGAAAACAAATGAGCCCTTGTTCAATTTGGAATCGTATCTAGTTTTCTGAAATGCATAGCTTTCTGGGTTCATCAATGGATTTCTCACTTATGTACCCACTCACTGGAATGGAGAAAATAATTTATTTTTCCCCCTCAAGCTTTTAGAAAACTGCGATATTAGTGATTTTAAGACAGCAACCGTTTTGCTGCTTCCCTTTTTTTGGAACAAAAATCCTGACTTTATTCCATACTTATAATTTGAGACTTTCAGCAGATTTATTGACATGTAGGAAAAGAAGAACCTAACATGAGAAAAACAAGTGGATTCTTAAGCTACGTGATCAGGCAAACACTGTGAAAGAACAGTAATGAAATGTAGATCAATGCAAGAAAACTACAGGGCATATTTATCAAAGAGTTGCGTTGCCCTTGAGCCACGCAACGGGGTGCAAGAGTGACACAACTAATAAGTTAGATTTAGCAAGCCACCTTGCATTGTCTGAGTGGTTTGATAAATCTGAAGTAACGCCAGGCAGGGCTGGTTTGTGTTACTCTGCCCCAGGGAGGCAATTCATAGGTGAAGGGTGGGTGTTCCCATGCATCCACCCAAGGATCTTGGTGCAATCCCAGTTTTACCATTACTGGTAGACCTGCAAATTCTCCAAAATCCTACGCCTTCACAGATGAGACATAATGAGGAGAAACATCTTTATTTCTCCTTGTTTTTCCCTCTTTCTATGTGTACTGCATTCTGCAGCACACATAGAAAGAGGGAAAATGCCTCAGGGGATTGTTTTTGTACTTACAAAACAGGCAACCTTGAACCATGGTGCAAGGGCGTCTGCGTTGGCCCTAGGCAGCACATTGGGTGCCAGCAGTAGGAAAAGACAGGAACAAGCCGTATAATGTTAAATATGGCACATTCCTACCCTTTCCCTATCACGCAGCGCAGCAAGGGGGCCTGCTGCACTGCATGATTTCTTGATTAATGTGCCCCTACATGCTTGAGTCTAGCATGATGGGACAGGAGTGGCAGGCCGTGTTAACGTCCCAACCTGAGCTTCGCCATGGGTTTTCTATAGTCTCACAGTCAGGCAAAAATAGTAGTCGGGAGGTGAAGATACCACTTATGCAGGTCTGGCAAGACAGTGTAGGTGAGGTAGGTCAGCATTCTTATCCCAACAAGCACACCACACAAGGGAGGTCATGCAGTTTAGTAATTGATCTGACTGTGATGTGCAACCAAGACCCAAAATTGTAGTTTCCTTGTACTGACCTATGATCCTTACAGCTCCTTCACAGATTTTTCCCTGATCACGGGGCTAAAAATCCACCCATTTATTGCCGCATAACTGGGTGAAACCCCACCTCGGAGCCTTGAAAAAGCCCCAAGCTTGCACGCCAACATAAGGTGAAACAGATAATAGATGTGCAACTTTCTAAACTCCAATGAAGTACTTGACCGTGAATATGATAGAAGAAAATAAAGAAAGTATAATAAATCAGGAACACAAAAGTGAATTTTGAGTGGGTCAATCAATGTCCATGTAGATAACGGCTTCTATTAAGCCATTGGCTACATTACAATAATATTGTTTTTGATTTTTTGCTTTGAATCTTTTGCATACAATATCCAGTTGCTTAGTGGGCCCAACCAATGCGGTCACCAAATGCATATACACACCAACCAGACTTATTAAAAAAACTTAAATCGGCTATACAATGGCCCACCTGATCTTTGGGGACCAACTGTGAACTTCGCAAATTTCTTGTGTTGTCTGTGCTTGTATTTGTTGTATTGAGAGCAGTCTGATTTTCTGCAACAAAAGTAATTTTACCTTATATCGTGTTTGTTCTGAATATGTCTATTTTGAGGTAGATCCTAGTACAACCACCTTGAGAGATGCACTGGGCACCTGCAGGACGAAATATGACACCTTAGGAGAATCTTCTCATGGCTAATGCGACACTAGTTGCTTTGAATAATGTGTCCAGAGGGACTGTATCTACAAAAACATTTTAGGGCCTTGACCTGGTTAACAAGCGTTGATAATGCATCGGTTTCGCTAATGTAATGAAAAATAAGCTGGTTTTATCAATCACCGTCTGGGATGAAGGAAAGAGCTAGCTGACAAGTATCGGGAGTGGAAAGGATGTGGTGTAGCGACCAGAGCTGCTGACTCAAGAGCTGGTTCGATCCTTGGCGACGCAACATTCTGTAATTCTGTGCAAATCACTTAATCTCTCCCGGTGATAAGGTGAGCTATATAAATCTCCTGCAAGATGAAAAAGCGGTAGACAGCCAAATTAAAGCCTTTTTTGGTTACCGACTGATATTGGCTCTATATTGATTTCTGACCATGCCCCAGTGTTTTTAGATTTAGAGTTACTCCCTATTGCTGGAACCAATACAAGGTGGCGTTTCAATTCTTCTTTATTAATTGACCAGACTTTTACCTCTTCTTTCGAAGCTTTCATAACTGAATTCTTTAACCGCAACATGTCTTCTGTTCTCTCCTTTCCTGTCATGTGGGATTCTTTTAAAGCTTCAGCTAGCGACTTTATCATAACCTATGTTGCTAAAAAGAAAAGATATAATTCCCAAAAAGCACTTGATATTCTTAAAAATATAAAACTATTAGAGTCACTCTATACTAACACTAATTCTAAAACTGATCTGAATAATCTGATTGTGGAAAAATTCAAATGCAAAAAGTTATCTACAGAAAATACGAACTCCTACCTTCTTAGAGGTAGTGCTCGCTATTATGGAGGACAGAACAAAGCAGACAAACTCCTTGTTTCATATCTTAAAATCAAAAAAGATCGCATGAATATTGACTATATTTTGAACTCCGACTCATTTCCAGTAACTAAAAATGTAGATATTCTAGAGGAATTCAAGAAATACTATACATTTATACTCCCGATATAATCCCGAACTCTACTGATATTCAAAGTTACCTTGCCTCGTTACAAAAACAATTTCCCATTGATACTGATTTCTCATCTTTGGAGGGAGATATATCGGTAAAAGATATCTCTCATGCATTAAAGCTTATCAAAACGAAAAGGCAACTAGACCGGATGGTTTTCCTGACGAATTTCATCCTCACTTTGCTAAATCTCTCCTTCCATATCTCCATTCTTTATTTATGTATTTTATTACATCTAAAGCTTCCAGTGGTACATTTCAGGAAGCTCTTATTTGTCTGATCCCTAAAGAGGGCAAAGATCACCATCTTTGTAAAAACTATAGACCGATCTCTTTAGTTAATTCCGATTATAGATTATTTGCCAAAATAATTTGCACGTCGGTTAGAACCATTTTTACCTTCCATTATCTCCAAAGAACAATCTGGCTTTATCAAGGGTAGGTCTATATCCAATAATACTAGAGTGTTATATATTACATAAATCTAACAAATACTCCCAATCATTAGTGGCTATTTCTCTTGATGCAGAAAAAGCTTTTGACCGCATGGATTGGTCTTTTATTTTTCACACGCTTTCCTGGTTTGGCTTTGGCCCTAAATTTAATTCTTATATTTCTTTATTATATACATTGCCAAAAGCTTTCATTTTTGCTAATGGTTCTATCTCTGATTTCCCTTTCCTTACACAGAGGTGTTCGTCAGGGTTGTCCTCTATCTCCACTCCTTTTCATCCTACCTTTAGAACCTTTTCTTGCAAAAATTAAACAAAATCCTAATATTTTCAGTTTTCAACATGGTAAAACTCATATTAAAATGAGTGTTTATGCGGATGATATTTTATTATATTTATCTAAGCCAGAATATTCTCTCCCAGCTTTCATTACAGAAGACAACACTTTTTCTTTACTTTGTGGTTATAAATTAAACCATGATAAATGTGAAATTCTTCCTCTAAATGTTTTATGTTTCAAACGTTTCTACCAATTTCACTTGGAACGCCCAACAAAATTAATATCTAGGGCTATGGTTTGTTCCCTCTATAAAACAAATCATTAAATATAACTCAAGTACATTCTACGCTATCTAACTCCATCTCTAAATGGCATCCGTTATTTCTATCTTGGTTGGGCAGACTTGACACTATCAAAACGATGCTTGCTCCTGTTGTCTTCTATACTATTTCTGCTATTCTTTTCAATATCCCTCATCTTTTTTCAAAAAAATTAACTCTATATTATCTACCTTTTTATGTAATAAAAAGAAGTCATGTATGCCCCTAGTCATGCTTAAACACAATAAATCATTTGGTGGTGTAAATTTCCCTGATTTCCAATCTTATCATAATGCCTTCCTTCTTAAACAACTCTCTAAATGCTTGAATCAGTCAATCTCGGACTCATCACCATTGTGGAAAGACTTTGAACTCTCTTTCCTTTCACCTATTTCACTCTCTTACTTTTACACATAAGACGCATTTTTCATCTTCACCTATTCATAAAACTACCCATAAACTTTTTCAATCTATGCTCATTTCACACCTCTCAGATAATGATCGATTTCTTAACTCTTCAATCTGGCATAATCGCCTTATAAAAATTAATAATAGACCTATTTTCTGGAAAACCTGGCGAGATAAGGGCTTGCTTTGGGTTCATCAACTTTATCTGAATGGAACTTTTCTTACCTTCTCTGAAGCACAATCACTCTTTAATCTACCGAATTCCTACTCTAACAAATTTAAGATTTTGATTCAAATTGTATCTTCCTCTTTGGCCTTACTATCTTCGACCCCACCCTCTTTATTATCTAATTGTAACATTCTTCCTCTTTTAGGAACCCAACCAACTGCCTCATCTATTTACAAATACCTTAATAAACCTCCGGAACATAGAAATAAGACCAATATTGAATTACAATGGGAACAAGATTTTAATATTTCATGGTCAACTACGTTTTGGAACAAATTATGGCTGGAAATGTGTAAGACCTCAAGATCGGCTAGTACAACTCAAACACTTTTCTTTTTATACAATCAACTTATGTATACTCCAACTTCTTTACATAAATTCAACTTGCCCCAACTTGTTGGTCATGTTATACTATAAACGCTGATTTATTTCATATGCTTTTCTCTTGTCCCTACACTCATCAGTTTTGGCTGAAAGTATTGTCTCAAATTAAACACAATTTTCACACCCATTTTCTTTTTTCACCTTTAAACATCTTTCTAGGCACATTTTCTGAACATTGGAAAGCTCTCTCATTTAACACAACCATTGTGGATGTACTAATAGCAATTGCTTTCCAACAAATAACGAAAAACTGGAAACAATCCACAGAACTTTTTTTTCAGGCGTGGTGGTATAGTGTTTGCTATAACCACCGACTTGATCGTGCATATGTCTCCCCTTTATCTTTACTCATTAAAAGAGAACATATATGGTCTCCTATAACCATTTTTCTAGATGCTTTTGATAGAAAGTCCAGCCCTCGCGACCCGTTCTTGGAAGACGTTCCCAAACCCCGTGAACTGTTGTTTTTTCATAACTTTTATTTCCATTTTTTCTTTTCTAAAGTTTACCTCACAGCCATAACTTTTTAACATGTTGATTCTTTTTTCTTAAAACAAATGTATTAAGCTCTCCTTTTTTCTCTTATTATGTATAGATAGTCTGTTATTTACATTACCTCCCCCTTTTCCTTTTTAGATGTTGCAACCTTTTCATATATGTAGCTATTTGATGTTTTTGGACTTTTTATTATTAATGGTGAATATATTGTGAATACGTTTATTGCAATTTTTGATGTTTATATATACCTTGCTGCTTTCTTTAAATAAAGGTTCTCTTTTAAACTAAAAAAAAAGCCTTTTTTGGTTTCAAAAATCAGAAACCCCTGCACGAATTGGGTCTTTTTTTGGCATGTATGTTCTAGGTGACCCAGAGAGTGGGTGCATAAGAGACAGGGTGGAGGAGAGCAGGCAGTGCCCTTTTTGCTATTGCAGTGTGCGATGGGTTATCTGTGAGGCTTTGATAGATAGTGAAGGCTGAGGTTGTCTATGTGACCCTGAATAAGAGTGTAGCGGTGTCTAGAGTCGATAGAGTGGGAGCAGGAGATTGGATGAATGTGAGTGTGTTCTACTAACTGAGTGAAGCAGGTTTGCCCAAAGCTTCAAGGCTGACTCACTGAATGTGCCTGTCCATGCCCCACATTCAAGAAGGCAGTGGCACCACTGTTGTCTCGATTGCAATGTTTGATGTGAAACAATATACAGGGGAAACACGGATATAACAATAATGGAAGAATGGCATTGCCGCATAAACACGGCCGCAGTTGCTGACATGTAGACGTGGCATGACCCGAGCTGTGCAATGTATTATCCCGTGCTATGCCTCGTTCAGCTTGTCACTTTATACCCTCTGGGTGCGCGCTTCAGCGCTGGTGGCCATGGAGTTTGTGCTCCGTCTCCACAAGGCAGTGGTACTCGCAGAAATGCGTGTGTGTGCTTTAATTTCATGAGGAATGGGCGGCAGTCACCTAAGGCGTGAGCCTCATCAAACTGGTGTATTACATAATTAACCGAAACACGATCTTGAAACAAGCATTGGCATAGCCAATAGGTCTCGCCTTGGGACCTTGTAGGCAAAAACTGAAGTGTAAGACTTCACGCTTACATTTACTGCATCCTAAATACGAAGTAAATGTAAACGTGAAGTCTTATACTTCAGTTTTTTTACTTACAAGGTCCCAAAGGCGAGACCTATTGGCTATGCCAATGCTTGTTTAGTTTAATCGTGTAGTTTGGTTTAGCTTCTGAAATGGGGGTTTACAGAGCCCTCTCGGGTAACTAAAAGCAAGCAAGAAGGTCTCAACATTTCTGTAGCTGGACCCAGACAAAAAGATTAGGAGAGGTCACCGTGCCAGCGAATTCTGGTATGAGAGTCGAGGACATGAGGAGGAAAAAGGAGGTTACATGAAAAAAGATGAAGGGAAAACAGATGTAAAAATGTGACGGCGGGAAGAGGTCATCTGCTTTAGAGCTAGGAGACCCGAATCAATCCTACTAGATTCACTGTTCCGCCCCTTACTAATACTTATCCGAATGTTCAGTTCGCACAGATCCACATTACTCATCTGTGTAACCTGATTGTTGAAAGTTCTAACCAAAGCATTTTGCTGCCTCAGCTGTTTATACTTCTGAAGTCGATGAAATGAAGACCACTGTAAATGCGGGGCATAAAAATATAATTTGAAACTCCTTTGTTAACAATCTACATTTTACATACTAGTAAAACGTTCGGAAAAACTGATTAATGATTTCTCTGCCCCGTGTTTTCTCATCTGTGTTCTGGGATGGCGTGTTCTCAGTATGAGAACATAGCAGCCTCCAAAGTAATGGAGCTTAAAATGTATTTTCTGTCATTGCACGATTTTTGTGTAAAACAAAAGTGAAAGCTGGGAATCTATACAGAGAAAGAAAGAACAAACAAAATGCGCGGCCAAGACGCGCTCTCTGGTGAGGGAGGGGGAGGAGGGGTGAGGGAGGGGAGGAAAGGCAGATGGCGCCTCGCCAGCGATGCGAGGAATGGATGGCGCGCGTGCACGCCATCGTGAACGCAAGCTGGTCGCCAGCCGAAAGCCAGTGGGTTTGCACTTCCAAAACCCGCTTACTAAAACTCTCGGCCAGACCAGCGCAAGCGCTGGTGCAGGCCGAGACCTAAAAAGCTCTTAGAGGTAAAAACAAGCCACCGTAAGATTACTTCCCACATAACCTCCCGAGAGACGGTGGTCATCTCTGGAAGGTGGGGGAGAAGGGGAGTAAGGGCTGGTGGTGCCAAGCAGGAAGCGGGAGTGTGTCAGCGTCTCAGCAATAGCAGCAGCTGGCCGGCATAAGCGACAGTGACTGGCTGCTCATGCAGAGCACGCAAGTGGCCCAGAGGCTGTCTGGCAGACAACAGACCTGTGTGATCATAAAGTCACTGAACCGCATCAAAACAGCGGCAGGCAGCGCCGGGGCGGCGACGGCTGCAGGCGTAAGCAAAAAGTGCCAGTGATACATATATATAACTTAATGTTATAGAAGCGCCAATGTGAAATATGTAAACATCAGCTTGATGTGCTAAAAGTGCAAATATTTTTGTGGTGAAAGATACTTTATTGTGTAAAAGGGATGAACATTACCTTAATATATTTATGAGGTAAACATTAATGAGGTTACATGTAAGTGTTCAGACCTTGGCACCATCTCACTGTGCCAACTAAAATAGGAATTTATGAAACAAGCATTTGCAATGCAATATGTCTCGCTTTTACGCGAGTTTAAGCTATTGGCAATGTAAATGACAATGCCTTTTATTTATGTTCTGAAAACCAAAACATAAATAAAACGCATTGCCATTTACAAGGCCAATAGCTCAAACTTGCGTACGTGTGAGACCTATTGCATTGCAAATGCTTGTTCACTATTTTTTTGCAAATCTGTGCATTATGCAGAAGATGCTGGATTATGTAACAAGTGCAGCAAATATGTAATTTTGCGGAAAAATCCACAGCCGCAGAATTGCACAATTCTAGTGGTCCAGACAATAAGTAAATTAATTAATTTAACAATTATCTTTAAAGGAACATTTTTTCCTCGGTGGTGTTTTCCTCACTGCTCTATTTTTAAAGTTGAAATCTTATGTGTGGTGGAAGCAGTCACTGTAACAAAAAGATATGCCAGCAGTAGCATACATAATAAGAAATTAATTCCACATGAAGGAAAGGGTGCAGTACCACAGGCTGTTACTAGGTGTCCCTGAGACAGCTAGTAACAGCCCATGGTACTGCACTCCTTTTCTTAAGACATAATATAGGAATGCCATTACTATGAAACTTAAGAAACGTGCGCAAGCATTTTAAGCTTTTGTAGCCTCTGTGATAAAAACAATTAATTCAACTAATGTAGGAAAAAATGCCTGCGCTGGTTTCATAAGCCACATAGTAATGGAATTCCTATATTATGTCTTAAGGAAAGGGTGCAGTACAACAGGCTGTTACTAGGGACACCTAGTAACGACCTGTGGTACTGCACCCTTTCCTTGAGACATAATACTTTACATTCAATTGCGCAGATGGAGTGGGCTATGCTAATGAAGCCCAGGAGCAAGAGAGTGCCACATGAGGAAACAGTGGCTGCAGGGGCTGGGCGAGAGAGCACCAGAATGAGATTTCTCTCGGGTTACACTGCTCTGGAAGGAAGCAGCACTGGTTACTCAGGACTGGCACGAGTAGCCGAGGATGAAGCACACTGGAACAAGGCTGCACTTTGTCGGCAGTGTATAAAAAATTTGCAGCTATGGGACAGGTTAACATAAATGCAGGCTAAACTTATGAGCATGTGAGGTGCTATGACCATAAGTGAAAACTGTGCACTAGGACAATCACATGAGATTGAATAGCAAACAGCTCCGATTAACAAGGTAATAAACAGAATAACCAAAAACACAGGCAACAGGGCAGGAAAGGAAGATGAAAATAGTCCCACACAAACAAATAAAGAACCAAGGCGTAATGATACAGTAGTCAGGCCGTGCTGTGTGTGAGGAAACCAAAGTCAACAAGCATTTGCAATGCAATCGGTCTTGCCTTTGAGACCTTATATGTATTTACCTATGCAGCACATTAGCCTGGGCGCTGAAACATCTACTGTTCTTTAACATGGAGAGAAAGTAAGCACCAAACTGCGTGACATGCCAGGTATGGGAACACATGGAGAGAAATATTGCCTTTCAGCGGTAAATGGGATAGTCCAAAGCTCTGTTTTTAATATAAAATGAGGGCCTTCGGTGGTGATATCCTTGAAAATACAAGATTAAAAAAAATATATTATTGTCTACGTGTGCACAGCACAGAGCAAGGAACAAGTATTTTAAGGGGGGTGGGGGCATTGCACGTGGGAGAGAGCAACCAAACATGCATTCTCTCATGGAGTGCGCAGAACAGTGCTTGAAATGGAAAAAGAGAAGTTGCTTGTTTCTGAGATGTGCCGGTACTCTCCAGTTAAAAGTATAATATTTTTCTTGATAAGTGCGGGTACTCTCCTGAAACAAAAGTTTTTAACTGCTTCCTGACATTTCTGCTTTTCGACCAAAATGTACACATAACACACACCTACTTCGCTGTGCTAAAACAATTCATAAAAAAACAAAGATGTCCATTTAATCAACCAATAAATCTCACGAGCACTGCAGGAGCCAACATTCCAGACCTCTGAGCAAATCACTTGCGGGCAGCGATGGATAAACATAGTAACAGAGCAGAGCTTTTCTTAGAAAGATAACCACACGGGCATTTGAGATGTAAACAAGTGCCAAACTTCACTCCCTCTATAGTAACCTAGTAGAGTTCTTTGCCGAAAGAGGACACCGTGACATTTCAGATGTAAAGATGTGCAACACTACCATCCCTGTATAGTAAGCAGGAAGAGATGGCTACAGAAAGAAGGCCACTGCGGGATTTCAGATGTAAACCTTTGCAACACCACAATCTATGCATAGTTACAGGGCAGAGCTGTCAGCAGATATGACAAAATCGGTATTTCAGATGTAAACATCTGCAAAACCACAATCTGTGCACACTAACACATGAACTATACAGGTAGATGGCACTAACATTTCAGATGTAAATATGTGTATATGTGTAACACCACAGCCCGTGCATAGCAGCAGAGGACAGCTCTCTGTAGAAAGATGACACCCTGATATTTCAAATGTAAACAAAGTATTGAAAAGTTTTTTTAGATGCAAGCATGTGCAGGTTACAAGGTTACAAGTGAAGACAGCCAACACCTCTTTCACTCCTTCCTCGGCACAAAGGCCCTGGGGCGTTCTCATGTCGTGGGCCAGCAGAAAGAAATTCTTGCCTGGTTGTGGGCATAAGTTGTAACAACTGCAGTGTGTAAAAGGGTAGTATGGGTGCCTGGTGACGTGTCGGGCGCTGGCTCGAAGCGTCAATATCTTATGCGGTCCAATGTCACGCGGTTCATGTGAGGTTGCCACTCTGAGTAAATAGTTCGGATGCCGCTTGTTCCCTAGCAGATCAATCCTCTTCACTCATCTCCAATGTATTAAAAACGATATCACTATGCAGTGCTGTGTGCACCTGGTCCACAAATGGGTCTTTAATGGTGAGCCTGACTCCAGCCCCTCTGAACGCGCAAAACTTACCTGGGGGAGCTGATCATGTCGACGGGCGTCTTCAAACTCACACCTCACGACTCTCAACCTCTGGCTGCAGTACCGTTCGATCTAGAGTCCGCGGGGGGGGGCACACAATTCGTATCACTTTGTAGTCACTTTTGGCTGGTACTGGCATTTTATATATATACGGAGTAAGCCACCAAAGAGCACGACTATGAACAGCGGCTTCGCAGTGCGCGTTCGCCTACTATGTAGCCAACAAGCTACAAGCTGAGAGGGAAAAGAAAGGGCGTGCCCACCATTATTATTAAAACATCAATTCAGCAGCACGCCGTGCTGTTAAAAAAAGAAACTTACAGAGATACTATGTACACGGCTGTGGGGAGGGAGAGTGGTAAAAAGATAATGATCGGGCACTGCGTGTGGCACAATAGTAAAAGTGAAAGCGCAATAGCAGGCTGCACATAAAAGAGATGACAACGGAGCTCCAGTAAGCTCTTAGATAATGATCGGGCGCTGCGTGTGGCACAATAGTAAAAGTGAAAGCGCGATAGCAGGCTGCACATAAAAGAGATGACAACGGAGCTCCAGCAAGCTCTTAGATAATGATTGGGCGCTGCGTGTGGCACAATAGTAAAAGTGAAAGCGCGATAGCAGGCTGCACATAAAAGAGATGACAACGGAGCTCCAGCAAGCTCTTTAAAAAACCAGCGAGACACGCAAGTGCGAATAGAGGCATGCCGGGATATCCAATCCGCCTCGTACGTCACAGGAAGGACTTTATAAGCAAGCATTGAAAATGCAATAGGACTCGCATTTACGCGAGACCTATTGCATTAGAATCGGATGTGCGGGTGGGAAGAAGGCACGAACGGGAGTGGAGGGGGGGCTGGTGTGGTCTGAGAAGTCACAGACTGCGGGAGGGGAGGGGGGAAGGCAGGGGAAGAAAAATACTATTGGAAGTAAAGGGGCCGGTAGCCGTGGAAGGATACAAATGACGATTGAGGAGGGACTAAGAAGCATCAAACCAATCGGAAGGCAGCATTTAAGACAAAAGCCAATGGGCAGAGAGTGGGCGGAGCTTCCACGAAGCTTCCATGCTACAGTATATACTGCATGCCTCGCAAAGCGATGGCAGCGCTTTCGTGCTGCAACACTAAGCGAGACCTAAAAAGGAGGGACAAGAGGAATGACTGACCAATAGCAACAGAGGATTTTTAAAGGACACTCAAACACGCAAATGAGAAGCAGTGGGTGGACTTTACCCCCAGAAGAAATTACAATAGTTCTCGAAAGCTCGACCTAAAAAAGGACCCTCAATTTTGTAGAAGTGCTAGCATGGTGCCACAAAACTGTTAACCTTGTGAATTAATAATGAGGCTGAAATCCAGTGTTTCAGAGCATAATCCCATTAGGTGAATGTGGATAGAACACATTCAATCAATCAGGGAATTGTGAAGCGCAGCTACTCACCCGTGAGGGTCTCAAGGCGCTGGGGGGGGTAAGCTCAGTTGAGTGCTGGGGTCATTCGAAGAGCCAGGTCTTGAGGTCCTTCCTGAACAGAAGCAGTGTAGGCACTTGCCAGAGGTGGAGGGGGAGGTAGTTCCAGGACTTGGCTGCGAGGTAGGAGAGGGACTTTCCTCCCGTTCTGGTCTTATAGATGCGTGGGATGGTGGCCAGAGAGAGGTCAGCTGATCGGAGGTGCCTCCTGGGTGCGTGGAAGGAGAGGCGGTTGTTTAGGTATGCTGGTCCGATGTTGTGGAGGGCCTTGTATGCTTGAGTAAGGAGCATGACAGTTATTCTTCTTTCGATGGGGAGACTGTAGAGATCGCGGCGGTGTTGGGTAATGTGGTTGTGTCGGAGGATGTCTAGGATCAGTCTGGCTGAGGCGTTCTGGACGGTCTGGAGTTTAAGGAGGAGTTTCTTGTTGATTCCGGCATAGAGGGTATTGCCGTACTCTCATTTGCTACTGATGAGGGCGTGTGTGACCGTTTTTCTGGATTCGGGTGGGATCCATCTGAACGTTTTTGTGAGTATGCTGAGGGTTTTGAAGCAGGCTGAGGATATGGCGTTGATCTGGTGGTTTATCATGAGCGATGAGTCTGATATGTTGCCGAGGTTCCGTGTGTGGTGGGGAGCCGCCAGATGTCGTCCCAATCGGAGGGGGTGGAGCCAAGGATGACTTCTGTTTCTCAGAGTTGAGCTTCAGGCAGCTCTTCTTCATCCATGTGGCGACAGCTTTCATCCCTTCTTGGAAGTCCTACCTGGTGATGTTGGGGTCTTTGGTGAGGGAGAGGATGAGCTGGGTGTTGTTGGCATAGGAGACGACGTTGAGCCTGTGGTTTCTGACGATGGTTGCGAGTGGGTGCCATGTAGATGTTGAAGAGGTTGGGGCTGAGGGAGGATCCCTGGGGCACTCCACATCTGGTCTCTGTAGGTTCTGAGAGGTAGGGCGGGGGGGGTCCGACTCGCTGAGTTCTGCCTATGAGAAATGAGCATACCCAGTCCAGCATTGTGGATTCTGGTGGCTAGTGTGCGGTAGGAGAGACGGTGTTGAAGGCAGCTGAGAGGTCCAGGAGGATGAGGGGTGCTGTTTGGCCTTGGTCTAGGAGCGAGTGGATGTCGTCGGTGGCAGCGAGTAGAGCGGTCTTGGTGCTGTGGTTGCTGTGGAATCCGGATTGGGAGATGTCAAGGATGTTGCTGGCTTGGGTGAAGTTTGCTAGCTGGGTGTTGAAGGCCTTTTCGATGACCTTGGCTGCGAGTGGAAGCAAGGAGATGGGCCTGAAGTTCTTGATGTCTGTTGGGTCTGTGGAGGGTTTCTTCAGGCGGGGGTTGACTTTGGCGTGTTGCCAGTCATCAGGGAATGTGGCGGTTTCGAGGGAGCAGTTAATCGTCCGGTGTAATTCGGGTGCAATGTCCAGGGCGGCTCTGTGAAGGATGTGGGGTGGGCAGTGATAAATCCAGGTATTTGTAAAGTAAATCCAGGTATTTGTAAAGCGCACAGCTACCCAATTGGGTGTCCCGGCGCTGGGGGCCGTCGGGAAGATTAAGCAAGCTATTGCCCAGAGTCGCATGGTGCTGGGCTGACCTGCCTCCGGAGCCGGGGATCGAACCGTGACCCCCAGCGTCCAGTGTCAGTCGCCCTGGCCGCGGCGCCACACCTCTTCCACTGAGAGTGCTCCGGAGTGGATGCTCGTAATGGCCTTTAATGTGTCTTCTGTCGTGAGCGGTGTCCAGGTGAGCAGGGTCTGTTGGGTGGCGTTGCTGGGGGTGGGATCTGATGCAGTGCAGAGGTCTTGGATGTTGAAGTTGCTGTAGATCATCTTAATCTTGAGGTAAAAAAGGTGCTGAGTCTGTTGCAGAGGTCTTGGGAGGGTGGGATGTCTGTTGTTTTGCTGTTGAGTTTGGCAAATTCCTTGATGATGGAGAAGAGTTCTTTGGTGTTGTGGGCATTGGTGACGATTCTGTCTTGGAGGAACTTCTTCTTTGTGGATTTGATGAGTTGGTAGTGTGCTGGGGTGGCTTCTTTGTAGGTGGTGTGTGTTTCTGGTGTTCTGGTGTTCCTCCATGTTTTTTCAAGTCGCCGGCAGGAGTGCTTGGATTCTTGGAGTGCAGGGGTGAACCAGATTGCTTTCTTGATGAGTCGTCCTGTGGCTTTCTTGATGGGGGCGAGTGTGTCGGCACATTTCGTGATCCAGTGGTGAAGGTTGTGTGCCGCTGTGTTAGCGTCCGGTGTCGTTGGTGGTGGAGTGTTGATGAGGGCAGAGGTGAGCAGGTCTTTGGTGGTAATGCATCAGTTTCTCCAATGTAATGAATAATAAGCTTTCCGAAGGAAAGAGCTCGAGTGGAGAGGGTGTGGTGCAGCGGCCAGAGCTGCTGACTCAAGATCTGGGTATCTCGGTTTGAGTCTCGGTGGTGCAGCATACTGTGATTCCGGGCAAATCACTTAATCTCTCCCGGTGATAAGGTGCGCTATGTAAATCTGCTGCAAAACGAAAAAACAGAAAGAAGCAAAACTTTATGAAAAAAAAGTTCCACCAAAGTGGATGTTAACAGAATTTCAGCTACGGGAAACTGATAAGAGAAGCAGACAAGGAGCAAGCATTGGTAAATGCAGGAAAATATGCTACAGCCAATAGAAATGGAGGAAAAGTAAGTGGCAAGCACAAGAACTAATGAAAAGCGAGGAAAGAAAGGGGGCGTAATGTAAACCCCTTTTAAGTTCATATTAAAAACAATTGATTTCACAAGCACAGCGCAAGTACTCTGCAGACGAAGCCTAAAAAACCTGAAATAGAACAGGTGTGTAAGCCCATGGCTCTAGAGCTTTGGTTAAGGGGGAGGAGTGCAGAATAATGAAGCCTATAACCTCCTTGTATCCTTTCATGTACAGACAGTGGAGATTTTTCAATCCAGTATTTATTTTTGTTGTGCACACTCTAAGACACATTGATAGAGATGGGGCTAATTTCGATCGAGGTGGTAATTCTATGATCCATGAAGAAAACTCTACAGTAGGTGAAAATGCATTATGCTTACCTCTCTCATAGCATTCAATCCATAGGCTATCACGGTCGTAGTTGCTAGTGGTGGCACACCACAATGCAGAATTATCTATTTTGGTGCAATTTCTGTAGGTTACTCTTTTGTAGATGAATGGAAACACACAATCTGGACTGATAGTTGCACCTGAAATATGCAGATCAAAAAAGTAGATGAGTCGAGATGCAATGAAGATAAGTTAGCATGCTGATTCCTGGCAACCTCCCTAGTTTCCAAACTTAGAGCTGACCTCAACCTCTTTATGGTAACCCACAATACACATTGTCAGCCAGGATACTGAAGATGTGCCTTACATATCAGACAGCAGTGTAGTAATTAGTCATGACATAGTGTAATTTTGAAGTATGGGCCCAAACCATGCCCACGTAGGACTTGCGCACGTAGCATTTCCACTTGATAGGGTATGGTGCAGGAGGTATTCATCAGAGAAATCTGTTGAGAGTTTTATAATAGCATTTTCAAAATAGATTTCTGCAAACATTTAGGCCATGATTATAAGCTGGGAGGTGAAGTATGATCCCTGTGGGAATGGTGTGCACCTGGAATATCGTAATCAGAATATTAATGGAACAGAATATTGAGGACAAGTTATCACAATTGAAATATCAACAGGTAAGGAATTATAGACTTTGTATACCTAACTCCACATATATGTATCTTGTTGATATATATATATATATATACACATATATATATATATTTATATATATATACACATATATTTATATATATATACACATATATATATATTTATATATTATCTACTGGCGGTCGCCAGTAGATAGTTATAGTTACAACCTATTATCCATAGGAAATCCGCGACATTCTATTTGAAATAACTCTCTTGCCGGTTGACATATCTTCGCGAAATTTTCAAACTTCGTGGGGCGCTCCGGTCCGCTCCTACCCTGAAAGTCTCGGGGTGATACGTCAAGCGGGGGCCGAGAAAAAAGGGGGGTCCCAAAACGCGTTTTCCCCATGCATTTTCCCATAGGAAACTTTAGACACGGCTACAGCCCGAACTGCTGAACGGAATTACACCAAATTTGGCAAAGAGGTAGTTCTTGGTTCAGAAAGAACCCTTTTTGTTAAATGGTGTAAATCCGTTCAGTAGTTGCTGAGAAAATGAAAAGTAAAAAGTTAGTGATATCTAGGGACGAGTAGGGTCCGCGTACCCTCCCGATCACGAGCTGCATGTTAATTGGTTGTCAGCTGGCTGTCAACATTCCGATTCAGGAAATGTTGGCAGTCATTTTGTCCCTCGGTAGAACCGAGGGACAGAAACAAGTGCGCAAAGCGCACAAAGGGGGCAGGGTAGAAACACCCTGACCCTCTAGGTTTGCTCAGGGGGTCCCACAAGGACCCCCTGGGCAAAAAAAAAATAATTTTTTTAAAATCGGCAGGATGCGCTCAGGGTGCGCGAATCCTGCCGAAAAAAATCGAAGCGCGGTCTCCCGCGCTTCGATAGCTAATTGGCCCCCGGGTGGCCCAAGTCCCGGGGGCATGGTGGGGGGATAATTTAATGTGTGGGGGCCTCAAAGGTCTCCCAAGCCCCGGGGACCGCCACCCCCCGGGCTTTTTTTAAGGATCGGTGCGGGAGGGCTCTGAGCCCTCCCGCAGCCCCGGGGACCACCACCTCCCCGGGGCTTTTTTAAAATACATTATTAAACCTGTGTGGGGGGCTCCAGCCCCCACACGCCCCGGGGACCACCACCTCCCCGGGCACTAAACATTTTAATATGGGGGTCCGTTACGGACCTCAGAGCCCCGGGACCACCACCTCCCCGGGGCTGTGTACTGAATGGGAGGGGGCCGCGCGGCCCCCTCCTGGAGCCCTTGATGGCCCTGGGGACCACCACCCCCCAGGGCCGGCTCCTGCAGTGTCCCAGGGTGCCTACCCTCGGGACACTGTAGTTTGCTATGGCAGGACGGAGCCTCGCGGCTCCCGTCCTGCCATAGCAAACTGCTTTGGATATTGGAAGAGAGAGCAGGGAAACCTGCTCTCTCTTCCAATATCCAAAGCGATTGCTTTTCCACATGGGGAGCAGCATGTCAGCTGCTCCCCATGTGGAACAGCAATGCCGGCTCCCAAGGGACGTGGGGAGCCGGCGGGACTGTGGGGGATTGGGGACCCCCCACAGTCCCCAACGGAGAGGGCCAGCCCCGGGGGATGGGGTCCCCGGGGCAAGTAGGGCTCGGGAGGGGGCCACGCGGCCCCCTCCCCAAAAAAAGAGGAAACATTAAAAAAAAAAAAAATGGAAAGGCCGGCCCCGGGAGATGGGGTCCCCGGGGCCTTAAAATGGCCAGAGGAGGGGGCCACGCTGCCCCCTCAAAAAATAAATATAGAGGCCATGCCCCGGGGATGGGGTCCCCGGGCCAATACAGGCCCAGGGAAGGGGGCCACGCGGCCCCCTTCCCGTTTTTTTTTTTAAAAGGTAATTTAAAAAGGTGTAAGGCCCTGGGGGATGGGGTCCCCAGGGCCCAAAAAAGAAAAAAGGAAGGGGGGCCACACAGCCCCTCTTCAGGGGAGAAAAAAAAAAAAAAAAAACGATCGGGCCCGCAGGCCCCGCCCCTTCCTTCACCACTCTGCAAACGCGCCCTGGCGCGTTTGCAGAGGGGAACGATCCCCTTGAATACTGGGGGTCCCTGGGGGCCAACTAGCCCACCAGGTACCTCCAGTATGCGCCAGGGGCTGCCTTGCAGAGAGGTGTACAGAGGCCACGCCCCTTTACACCTCTCTGCAACGCAGCTCTGTGGCGCTTTTTGGAGGTATATGGTGGGCTAGTTGGACTCCGGGGACCCTCAGGATTCAAGGGGACTTAATCCCCCAACTTAAAACGCGCCACGGGCGCGTTTGCACAGTGGTGAAGGGAGGGGCGGGGCTTCAGGTGACATGTGTGTAAACAGGCCCCGTGGCGCGTTTTAAGATGGGGAATTAAATCCCTTCAATCCTGAGGGTCTCTGGGGCCAACTAGCCCAACAGGTACATCCAGAATGCGCCACAGAGCTGCGTTGCAGTGAGGTGTAAAAGGGGTGTGGCCTCTCTACACGTCTCTGCAACGCAGCTCCCTGGCGCATATTGGAGGTTCCTGGTGGTCTAGTTGGCCCCTAGGGACCCTCAGGATTCAAGGGGACTTATTCTCCCAACTTAAAACGCGCCACGGGGCGCGTTTGCAAAGATGTCACCTCAGGCCCCGCCCCTCCCTTCACCATTGTGCAAATATTCCTCTAAAATCAGCCGAAATAGGAATTCCGATTTACTCACCTGTTATCAGGAGAGACCTCAGTGCTGCATCTTTCAGCCCAGTACTGATCCTGAAAAGTAATTTTAACCGTACTTACCGGTAACTTGAATTTCCTTCATAGGCTAACATTGACTGGTTTCACTTGGAAATTCTTCTAAGTGTGGAGTTTTGGAACTTTAAAATATTCCTCTAAAATCAGCCGAAATACGAATTCCGATTTACTCACCTGTTATCAGGAGAGACCTCAGTGCTGCATCTTTCAGCCCAGTACTGATCCTGAAAAGTAATTTTAACCGTACTTACCGGTAACTTGAATTTCCTTCATAGGCTAACATTGACTGGTTTCACTTGGAAATTCTTCTAAGTGTTGATTTTTGAAACATACAAATATTCCTCTAAAATCAGACGAAATCCGATTTCTGATTTACTCACCTGTTATCAGGAGAGACCTCAGTGCTGCATATTTCAGCCCAGTACTGGTCCTGAAAAGTAATTTTAACCGTACTTACCAGTAACTTGAATTTCCTTCCATAGGCTAACATTGACTGGTTTCACTTGGAAATTCTTCTGTGTGTGGAGTTTTGGAACTTTAAAATATTCCTCTAAAATCAGCCGAAATACGAATTCCGATTTACTCACCTGTTATCAGGAGAGACCTCAGTGCTGCATGTTTCAGCCCAGTACTGATCCTCAAAAGTAATTTTAACCGTACTTACCGGTAACTTGAATTTCCTTCATAGGCTAACATTGACTGGTTTTCAGCAAAAAAGTTTCAAAGTGTTGATTTTCACAAACTACAAATATTCCTTAAAAATCGACAGTATGACTTAAACGCATTCTTTCAACTGTTTACAGGAGATGCACCAGTGCTGGATCCAGGATCCAACACTGAGTAAGAAAAAGTAACGATAACAGTTTTTACCTGCTAAGTGAATTTCCTTCCATAGGATAACATTGGTGATTCTATGAGAAAAAGTTTCAAAGTGTCAACTTTTAAAATACAATAATATTCCTTAAAAATCACGACTGTAACCAAAACGCTTTTACTCAACTGTTTACAGGAGATGTACCAGGACTGAATCTAGGATCCAGTCCTGTGGTTACAAAAGTAATCCATAAAGTAACTAATTGCATTTAACTAGAAATTCACATTGAGCTGAATGTTGCATTGTGTTTGAAAATGTGTTGCCCATTGCAACAACTGTAACTACTGTACTTAAAAGTCTATTGCCTATCTGCAAAGTATTTAAACTAAAGTAATTCATTCTGATAAAGTATTTTTGTAATGTAATGTATAATGTAATTACAATGTAATTTAAAAAATAAAATATGTAAAAAAAAATTGTTTCTAAAAATGTAGTAAATCAGTATGAAAAAAATTAATATAACAATTAATACATTTAAAAATTGTCATTTACAAAACCTTTGAAATTCACTGAAAAAACCGTAGGTTTCAGGCACGTTATAGTTAGAAATTAGCATTTAAAAACCTTTGAAATTCACTGAAAAACCATAGGTTTCAGACACGTTATAGTTACAAATTAGCATTTAAAAAACCTTTGAAATTCACTGAAAAAACCATAGGTTTCAGACACGTTATAGTTACAAATTAGCATTTAAAAAACCTTTGAAATTCACTGAAAAAACCATAGGTTTTAGGGACAGTTATAGTTACTTGGACATTGCACTCGTACAAAACCCGTGAAATTCCCCCGTTATAGTTAGTTCAGCTAACTATAACTCGCGTCCCCGCAATGCACTGCTGATGACGTCACATATTACATCACTCATGACATGGTCAGTGACATCACTGATGACATCACTGATGACATCTCAAATGACATCACTGATGACATCATCCACGTGATAATCTGATGCACCTCCTCACACCCTAATATAACCTTTGATACACCCACTCTAAATTACAGACTGCCATTCGCAAAACCATAGACACTCCAACACCAATAACTACATACCCACTCACTGATTCTTAGGTCTACACACACACATCCACTCACTCACCCGTACAGTCACTCATACTTACGGTCACTCAGTACAGGACTATCATATGCACTCTTACTCCTATATAGACACTCAAACAACGCCACTCATCCATAGAGATACTCACACACCTAGTCAGTCATGCAAATAATTAAACACACTACCATTTACTCACCTATACAGTTATACACACACCAGCTCACTTACTCATACAAATACTAGCACATTCTTACGCTCTTATACAATCACTGATACAAGCACACACTCATCCATACAGCCACTATCACAATCAGTCACTCTCGCTTATAGCTATTTATATACTCCAACACACATATATACTGCCTTTCACATATGTAGTTACTCACACATGTACCACTGGGACATACATTCACTAACTAACACACTCTTACACACACTTACCCACCCATAAAGTCTATCACAGATGCACTCTTGAAACCATCCACCCAGTGAATCACCCACTCACACATCTATGCACAGAGTCGCACACACCCCTCCCACACAAACACTCAGGCACCCATACAGATACTCACACAAGCATTCAATAACTCAAATAGACACTCATGTAGCTATTCACAAACACATGCAGCCACTTACACAGCAACAGACAGACGGATACAGACATTCACCCAGTTTAGTCACTAACCCATGCATTCAGTAAGATACGTTAAATCACTCACTTATACAGTCAGTCACGCACCTACTAAATCATCCATACAGACACTTACACACCCACTCATTCTTCAATACGTCTTTTCCTATATATATTAAAAATATTTAAACTTTAGAGAAACACACAGTCACTGGATGATGTCATCAGTGATGTCATTTGAGATGTCATCAGTGATGTCATCAGTGATGTCACTGACCATGTCATGAGTGATGTAATATGTGACGTCATCAGCAGTGCATTGCGGGGGCGCGAGTTATAGTTAGCTGAACTAACTATAACGGGGAATTTCACGGGTTTTGTACGAGTGCAATGTCCAAGTAACTATAACTGTCCCTAAAACCTATGGTTTTTTCAGTGAATATATATATATATATATATATATATATATCCCAACCAAAAGTTACCTGCTGAAAGAAGGCCTCACACAGGTACGTTTCTTATGCTTGCTTTATTGAGGGAGGAAAGTAAAGTCCAAAGCAGCAGACATGCCTCGCTAAAATTAAATGAAAGTCCTTCCCTACGCGTTTCATGCTTTCACAGCACTTCCTCAGGGCTCAGGGCATCGTGCACAGTGAGAGCTTGGCAATTTCTGATGTCGGCAGTACAAACGTCTTTTAAATAATTTTCACCCCGCCCAGGTGGGCGTGGCCACCCGTGTGGCCTGTTGGTAGTTGTAGTGCCCAGGTTTTCTCATGTGAGTTGCCATGCAAACACTGTCAATAAACACTTAGATCATCCCAAGTGGGTTGCGATGTCACCACCTGCCGTTTGTCTCGCTGATCACATCCTCCATCAGCAGTACCTGACCGAATGCTCCGACGTCGTTTGGCGCCAAAGCCGGACTGCACAAGTGCAGCGGGGCTCCTCTTGCGGCTCAGGCTGCGCCGCAAATATCCCAACCAAAAGTTACCTGCTGAAAGAAGGCCTCACACAGGTACGTTTCTTATGCTTGCTTTATTGAGGGAGGAAAGCAAAGTCCAAAGCAGCAGACATGCCTCGCTAAAATTAAATGAAAGTCCTTCCCTACGCGTTTCATGCTTTCACAGCACTTCCTCAGGGGCTCAGGGCATCGTGCACAGTGAGAGCTTGGCAATTTCTGATGTCGGCAGTACAAACGTCTTTTAAATAATTTTCACCCCGCCCAGGTGGGTGTGGCCACCCGTGTGGCCTGTTGGTAGTTGTAGTGCCCAGGTTTTCTCATGTGAGTTGCCATGCAAACACTGTCAATAAACACTTAGATCATCCCAAGTGGGTTGCGATGTCACCACCTGCCGTTTGTCTCGCTGATCACATCCTCCATCAGCAGTACCTGACCGAATGCTCCGACGTCGTTTGGCGCCAAAGCCGGACTGCACAAGTGCAGCGGGGCTCCTCTTGCGGCTCAGGCTGCGCCGCAAATATCCCAACCAAAAGTTACCTGCTGAAAGAAGGCCTCACACAGGTACGTTTCTTATGCTTGCTTTATTGAGGGAGGAAAGCAAAGTCCAAAGCAGCAGACATGCCTCGCTAAAATTAAATGAAAGTCCTTCTCTAGGCATTTCATGCTTTCACAGCACTTCCTCAGGGGCTAAGGGCATCGTGCACAGTGAGAGTTTGGCAATTTCTGATGTCGGCAGTACAAACGTCTTTTAAATAATTTTCACGGCGTGGATGGCACTGTGCTAATCATATGCTTAAAGACTTTGATAGAAAAGCAGACATTTGAGGTGAACAGATCTAGAGTGTCACTGGTGTTGAGAGTGCTCTATACAGGAGCTGCTTTCCACCTAAACTTGAGAACTACCCAGAGTTCTCTGCTTCTTTTTTTGCATAATTTATGCGTCACTCTATGCCTGAAAGGGTATTCTTTTGATATATATATAGATATATAGATATCTTCAAGGTACGCAAAGGTGGAGTTAGGAATAGTAAATCTATTTTTTCCCGTATCCACTTGCCTGTTGATATTTTGTCGCTCTGTATTCTGTCCGCGATATTCTGGTAGGTTGATATTCTCGAAGTTAATATTCAGTAGTACAACCTTTGGTAACTGGAGATTGCACAGAGATCAAAATACCTTTTCTGACATACTTAGAAGTCATGGCCTTAGAGTGCTACTGAACATTGGTATACCCTATGAAGATGTTCAGGAAAGTTTTGTATTTTAAATTTTTGCACAGTCAAAGGTACAATAAAGTGATCACTCACTGTGAACGTATGATAATTTATTGCTCATCTTCTACTAGACACTACAATTGGTTTATTATGAAAATACCAAAGGTCACTCATACCTCCTATAAAATCTGTGCTTGCTAATAACCAAACTCACTCAGAGCTCTGTAACACTTTGACCAACTCACTCTAAGCTGTTTGTAAATCTGATATAATATCAGAGTAGTGACCCTCATAATTCACTGGTGCACTATGCATCTGATAATACTCAAAGCCAATGAAAGATATTTATATCAGTAATACACACTGAGAGCTCCGCCCCACAAAATGCACCTGATCACTCAAAGTCCCAGTCCATCATTATTTTTCACACTACGCCATCTCACTTTGGACCTAGCTATGTGCAAACCAGACTTGACCCTGCTCCAATGGTCCAACAGTTCCTGGGTTGCTTTTGCTCTGGTTCAGGGAGCACCTGGCTTGACAGTTTGGGCTGTAATGCTCCCACTGGAGCATTGCCAAGAATGATTTACATATAGCTGGGTCCAAACTGAGGTGGCATGGGGTGCAAAATAAGGATGGATTGGGATGCAGCCCGAGTAATTACCAGTGGCTGAGATTAATTCAAGCATTCCATCCATCACTTTTGTATACTTTTTTTGTTTTGCCCTAAGTGGGATGGTTATGCCCAACATCTGTCCTGTGCATACTGTGTCACTGGAACCAATCTATACTCGGCGATGAACCCAATACAAAGGCAAAAACGGTCTTGGGTGACTTGTGTTTTGGTTTAGAGAGGATCTGGTTTGGCAGTTTGGGCTGGACTGTTCCCATTGGAGCAGGATCAAGATTGATTTACATATAGCTTGGTCTAAACTGAGATGGCATGGTGTGCAAAATAAGGATGGATTGGTATGCAGCCTGAGTAATTACCAGTGGCTGAGATAAAAATAACATTTAACATAAAATCATAATAAAGTAAATAAACATATATGCTAATTTAACAACAATGTAATACAAATAAATATTAAAAATTCAGTACAAAATATACATTTAAATATATCATTTAATTATAAAAAACAAATGTTAAACACGCAATGTAAAAATATACACTTTAATAAATCATTTAATTATAAAAATACTTATAATTACAACTAATAAAACATTTAAAGAAATCTACATTTACATCCATAATATATACAAACTAATAGAAACAAAATATGTTTTAATATTTGTAACATTTTTAAACAAAATCCTTTTTTTTTAAAAATTAAATAACAAATTGTGTTGGGTACCTTTATGTATATTTAAAAAAAATTAATGATATATATCAAATAAAGAAATCAACTACAACATAAAGCATTTTAGGAAAACTGTTCAACAGTAAAGGGCTAAAATGGTCTAGTACCACTCCAGTCTAACATAGTTTGGTAAAGTGTTGCAGAATAAAGAAGTGACCTTTACTATACCCACTCAAATCTATAGCAATTAGTGGAAAGTGCTGGACACTAAAGGGGTGACATATACTATTCCCATTCCAATCTAAGCAACTTTGGAGAAAATGTAGAACACAAAAGGGGTGACTTTCACTAATCCCATTGCAATCAAAATTACTTTGAGGAAAGCTTTGGACAGCAAAGGGGTGACATCTAATAATAGTCCTACTATTGTCCTACTAGTGTCGGAGACACTGCCCTGGGCATTAGAGACCGAACTTGTGCATGAAGACACTGTGCTGGGCATTAGAGACTGAACTTGTGCATGAAGACACTGTGCTGGGCATTAGAGACTGAACTTGTGCATGAAGACACTGCAGTAAAGGGTGACATTTCTATTTAAACTCCAATCTGATCCATTTTGGAGTAAGCGTTGGACACTAAAAAGGTGTTATCAATCATTCTTACTCCAATCTAAACCCCTTTGGGGATATTGTTTGACCCTAAAGAGTGACACTTACTATTCCAACTCCAATCTAAACCATTTTGGAGTACATGCTGGGTACTAAAAACATGTAATCCACCTTTCCCACTCCAAATGAACCTACTTTGAGGGACGATTTAGCCACTAAAGGGGTGAGATTTAATATTATGACTCCAATCAAAATCACTTTCAGTGAAGGTTTAGACACCAAGGGGCCGATTCCGATTCCGGCCGGAAATCTCTCCGACCGAGCCGGACCCGGAGAGAATTCCGACCGAATCGGACCCTAGCAGTCCGACCGAACGAGTACGATGCGCACGCATGCCATTGGACTCGAGTCGGTCGGACTCCCATTGAAGTCAATGGGAGCCTGTCGTACAACGCTAACGCGGGCTCCCATTGACTCAATGGGTGCGAGGCGGACAAGGGCGCCCCTACAGCGTGTACGCGGCGAAGCGACTCGCGCCGTACACGCACAGGTAGGGGGGACCCATGGGTCCCCCCTGTGTGCGACTCGCATGCCTACGCATACAGGGGGGTCCGACGCGGACTCCCAAAGTCCGGCTCCGACAGCTTTTTCGAGCCGGACGACGCGAGTCGGTCGGACTGCTCGCGGCGCGCATCGTACTTACCCGGCCGGGAAACGTCTCCATAGCGCGGTGCGAGTCGTGTCCATGCGAGTCGGTCGGAGCGCGTTGAAGCCGCGTTCGAGTCGGTCGGCAATTTCGCGGGTACCTGCATCGTACTCGCTCGGCCGGACCCGCGTACGATTCGGTCGGGAAATAGGTCTCCGAATCGGATCCGGTAAATCCGAATCCGATTCGGAGCACTACCGGCCGAGATCGGAATCGGCCCCTAAATGTGTGAAAATTACTATTCCCACTCCAATGTAAACCACTTTGGGAAAGTTTGGACACTAAAGAGCTGACATTTACTATTTACACTTGAATATAAAACACATTGGTGGAAGTGTTGGTGTGAGTAATTGGGTTCTTATTTGAAGGGGGAATGACCCCTGTTCAAACAACAGTCACAGTCCCTGTCAGGGTGAACCACAAACTTCACTAAATTAACCTGTGCTTAACCCTCTGGTAGCTTTGCACAAAAGTATTCAGATTTAACTTAGATACAATGTGTTAAGGATTTATACGGCACCTAGACAGTAATAAAGTGAAAACGGAACACAAGACAAATCCCACACAAATTTTGGAAAATAGAGTAAAATCTTATAAATTGTTTCACACCAAAATAACAAAAATCCAATCAGTAGAACCGGAGGTATGATTGTTTTGTTTTTAGTAAAATCTAGCACCTAGATGATCAAAGTGCCGACCACAGACAGCTAGTCCCACAAGACTGGGTCAAAGTAAAAAAATATGGTCAACCATGATGGAGCGCAGGTCGATAAAAGAAGTTGATTGGAACCAATCGGTACTTACCTTTGGACTTAGAAGAAAAAGTTAATGATGGCACAAATGAAAGCTGCAGACAGAAGTCAGAATCAGTTATTAGTTGAGAATACAGGTCCCGTGCAGGGTGGTTATTAGCAGGAACTCCCTATGATGCAATGTTTTATTGGTTTACATCAGCAAGAATTTCACCTGCGAGGAGGGGATGAGGTGTCCCGATTGATCCAAAAACTGGTGTTGTTGTGCCAACTTTAAAGAGCACTATCCCCTGCCATGTTTGCGGCAGGTTGGGTCAGCGCAAGTGTTGGTTTAATACTGGTAATATGGTTAATGGAAGTCAGGTACAGAATGGTGGATTTGTGCAGTCCCAAGGAAATAACATGGTTCAGACACAGCATGTACAGAGAGAATCAAAATCCAAATGTGCCCCAAGCCCAGCTGATGCAAGTTCCACAAGCCCCTATGCTACAACGAAATGCAAATGTTCCGAGATACAATGCAAATCATGTTCCCAATGTAAATACAAAATCCTTTGTGAATCATGGCATGTCCCAACAATATAACATGATCCAAGCAGATAGTTTCAGCTTGGACCTGTCGCAATGACAGGGCCCAAGAGGGGAGGAGGATTGTGTACTTGGTGCAACCTTAGAGGTAGACCAGAGTAGTCCATTTGTGGCTTGTGAGATAAATAGGAATCCTGTCTCATTCCTTGTCGACACTGGAGCTACCCGCTCTACTGTGAGAACAGCAGAGGTTCCTAACCTACCCCTCTCGGGACAAAGAATCTAAGTTGCAGTAGTTGCAAATAAACAATCAACCAGCCCAGTTTCCAAAGTGGTACCTGTCAAAATAGGGTCTTTTGAGGATTCAAGTCCTGTGAATTTGCCTGGACGAGACATTTTATGTAAGCTACGTTGTTCCATTTATTGTACCCCAAATGGCTTCGAATTTCATACTCATGATGAGGACATTGTTGTTATACTTGCTAGAAAGAGATCAGACATTGGAATGTACCCATTATTGACTAAAGATGATTTGCCCCAGGAACTGAGAGACACATTGTTGCCTGAATGACTTTGAGCAGTTATGGTCCCAACATGAATTTATGATCTCTTCGGGGTCACCAATCCGTAATAGTTAGAGTGTTAAGAACTTACTCCAGGCTCTGCAGTTACCTGCTCAGATTGCCATGGGTAAGTATGCTGCACTTAGACAAGACACAAATTATGTGACTGTGGGCAACAGATATGTAGGCAAGACTGCCCAGAATTGTGGAATTAAATTCATGTACTTTTAATGGGGAATATGGCAAAGAAGGTTCGGATATCACAAGTTGCAATTTGTTGTTGTCTGCTGTTGATACTTTGGGAGGACATTAAGAGGTTTCAGGAAGAAGTACCAGAAGCAGAACAGCAAGGTTGGACCAAACCAGGATGTACCCAGAGAAATTAGGGTGACATTTGGGTTTCAGGAGATGGAAAACCTGTTTTGACAGACAGTTTGTTACCACGCATGACGAGACACTACCATGGCTCCACACATGTAGGGAGAGATGCAATGGCATGCAACTTTAGGCAGACCTGGTTTAATCCCAGATTCAGACTGATGGATGAATTGCACATTTAATAGAGACTGAACTTTAAAGCTTTACCCAAACTACAAATAAGAGTACCAAGGCCCGAGTTGGGAAAGGAGTGTAAGGTTGTCCCTTAAAGAACACGAAGTAGGGCTAAGGAAGTCTCACGAAGATCATTGTACACATTTTTGTTGAAAGAGACATTTGATTTTTGCTTTCCTTTGTTAGCTGCACAAGTAGAAACTAACTGAAAGAGCTGTGCTGCAAATCTTCTAGCTTAACGGTCTGTCACTAAAAAACTCATGGAGCCTGATGCAAGTTCTCCTAGGCACAAATGTATATGTGCAGGAGGATTTGCTGTTGCAATGATAGTGTTGATTGGTTTACTAATACTTCTGAACCTAACCCATCACCCATATCTAGAAGAGCCTAGATCCACACATGCCCCTAAAGCCCTAATCCCTACTGGTAATAGCTTGCCTTCTTTAGATGAGAAGGACTTATACACAGATGCTTCTAAAGGGGAATTACTAATTGAATGTATATACAAAGCTGCTTTATGAATATGTTGACACTGTAGAAGCTAGGGGTTGCTACGTCTGTATGCAATTGCCTGCATCAGTTGCAGAGGGGATTACATATCATCATCTCCCCTTGATGTTTGTAGTTACCTGTAGTTTATTGCAGAGATTACTGCATGGTAAAGGTAATTTCGAATACTATTACTCGAACCATGACCTAGTTATTTCAGCAGTTCATGTGCTGAAGCACTTGGACCCACAGCTGGATGTTAAAAATGCTGAGATAACGGGACATTTCTTTAGACCAAGTTTTACACAGGACACTGCCTCTGCACATAGATACAATTTAACTTGTTCCTTGACAGAGGTAGAAAAGGAATGTATTGATTCAGTAGAAGATAGAAGGAGGGACCTTCTAGCTAAACCTACAAATCATTCAAATGTACCACCATGGGCTAAAGAGGAAAGTGAACAAAGAATAGGGGGAAAGATGGCTGCATTAACTTTAGATTGGCAACACAAGAGAAGAGTATGCATTTTTCATAGAAAATCCACAAATGACACATTTCGTAGTGACTGAGGAGAGTGACCATATATTTGAGGTTCGAGGAAATTGGAGTTTATGCCTAGATAAAGGAGATCCTGTGTTCTCTTAGAGATTACTACATTTGTGGGAAACATGCATTTTAGAGTTTGCCCAAGAGATGGTATATTACATGTTTTATTGACCATGTAGGACAAATTGATTCGACAAAAGTGCAGCATGGTAGAACAAAGAGAGGTGCTTGTGAAATTGTGGGAGACTTTTTTAGTGCTCCGATACCATCTGTTGGAGTGATACTTAACTTATACAAGATTCAAAAGCTTTCTACTGTAGTTGACAAATTGTCATCTGAGTACAGCTGGAAGATTCTTAGTTATAAACATCAAAATGGTTGCCATCAGATCAATGGTTTTGTAGAATCGACTTGCTTTAGACAACCTTCCTGCAAAGGAGGGCGGAGTCTGTCAGATGTTGAAAGTGCAACAATGGCACTTACATTATAGACGAGAGTCATGACCTGAAGAAAAAGATTAGCAACATCACTGACATATAGAAAGATTTGAAAGTATTAACAGCAACAGGTTATTGGAAAGCAAATGGGAATGGATTTTATGCTATAGGCAGATTGTTTGGAAGCTTAGCGAGTGGAAATGTTGGCAGCATCTTGAAACCCATAGTGATAGTAGCTCTTTGTGGATTGTTACTGTTTGTAATAATAAAAGTGTACAAACGTGCACAGGTGAAATGGGGAATGAAGAGAAAGAGAGCAGATATGGAACAGGAGGATAGACAGATTAAATAATATGATGACATAAACGTTCTGGAGGATCCCAGAAGAAAGATGATGAAGACAACCAAACTGTAACTTGTCCATCTGATAAGACATTGATGTGATGGCTTGATTCGCCATCAGAGGGGTGATTAGTGCAGTGCAAAGTTGCCCATTCTTAATCATCACAGAATACACACGAAAATGATCTATGACACATAAAATAAATGTGCACTTAGCCCATGTGTCTTACAAGATTTTTCAATACATGAAACTGTCACCTTTGATACCTACATTGAAGAATGCATTTAGTGTAGACATTAGGAAAATATATTCATAATATGTATCTAATCTTGCTAATAAATGAATTTTTTATAGTTGTAATGTGGTAAACCACTTCCTCAAGTAGCTATGTATCCCATATAAACAACTTAACATTTCTCACTTGATTTATGTTTAATAAAGTGATTGACATTAACAGTTTATGAGTTTAAGGATACATGTTACACATATGTACTTTCAAATGTAGTTCTCAACCATACTTATCATTGATAAATTTAGTGACTCATTGTGTGTCATTTACAATATATATATACTAAATGGCTTATTTACAAGCTGTTATACCTGGTACCATTGGCGTGAGTCTCCCTTCCATTTTTTACTGATTGCCTCCTCTGTTTTTGATATGTTTTGCTGGTTTAGATGCTTTGGGCACTGTGCCACTGCTATTCAGTGCCACAGTGCAAGTGCTCTCTAAGTTAAATTGATGTATTGATTAGTGACTCCATCATTGGCTTATTTGATTTACTTATCAGACCTTAGTATAGTGCACCATGTGTGCCCAGGGCCTGTAATTAAATGCTGCTGGTGGGCTTGCAGCACTGATTGTGCCACCCACAGAAGCAGCCTGTAAAGTGTGTCTCAGGCCTGCCATTGCAGAGCCTGTGTGCAGTCCAGTACTGCCATGTTGACTGGGTAAGTGCACCCACTTGCCAGTCCCTAAACCTTCCCTTTTCTACATGTTAGCCACCCCTAAGGTAGGCCCAAGGGCAGGGTGCATTGTAAGTATAAGGTAGGACATGCCCTGATGTGTGTGGCAAGTCCTGATAGTGAATTACAGCCATTTTCGTTTTTCATTATTGCGAGGCTACCTGTCCCCATAGGCCAGAATGGGCAGTTTGATTATAACATCTTATAATCCTAACTGACCCAGGGAAAATGGTAGAAATTCGAGTTTAGTATGCCTGAACTCAGCATGATAAAATACATCTTTTATTGAAGTTGGTTTTAACATTTTGTGTTTGGAAATACCACTTTTAGAAAGTAGGTATTTTCTTACCTAACCAACCAGCCTGCCTCTACTAGCTTGTGTATTGTATGTCTGTTTTGTGAGTGACAGGGGCTGAGGAGACAGGGTGAGTCAGCACAGGGCTGAATAGACCTACCTGCATGTAGAGTGGTGGGAGGAGTAGCACCTGGGTCTGAATCGGGCTGTGCGTGCCTTCCACAATGCTGGCTCCACCTCCTGTGGTGTGTCTGAGGACCCTGGCCCACACTGACAAAGGAAGAAGGTGTACACCGGCACAATGCACCCAGAACTGGTTTGAACTAGGTACAGGACCCTCTGCCTTCAGAGGACAAAGGATTTGGCAGTATAAATATGGGGACCCAGACCACAAGACTTTAGATCACTTCTGGAACAACAAGACAAACCTTTGCCAAGGAGAAGAACCAAAGGAAGCTGTAGGAGTTTGGACTGCCCCCCTGCCAGTGTGCTGTGTTGCTGGGTTGGCCTGCAGTGGTGTCTTCATTGCCAAGGAAAGGAGAAGGAACTTTTAAAGAACTTTCATCATTGCAGAATATTTCTCCAAGGGCTTGAACTTGTGCTTGCCTCCTGCTGAAGTCTCAGGGACAAAATACTTCACCACCAGCTCCCCTCTGAATTTTCTTGCTGGGAATTCTGTCTGCAGAAGCTTGCGTGTCGCTGGGAGCTGGAAGGGCGACTCAACGAGAAGAAGAGTGTCGCAGTTGTTGCCGTTGCATCGACGGAGAAGCGTGTCGCCGTCGCAGAGGTCGCCGCCCCATCACTAGAGAAGTGTGCCTTCGTCGCAGCTGTTTACCGACGCATCACCGGAGAAGCGTGTCACCACCACGAGGGTCGCCGTTGCATCACCGGAGAAGTGTGTCGCAGGGCCTGTCGCGGCTCCAAAGTTACAGAGTTTGCCGCACGGCCGTCGGGCGTGCATGCATCATCTTCACGTCGTCGCATCGCATCAAGGGCGCCATCTTATCGCATCGCACCGGATTGTCGCATCACATCGAGGCGCCATCTTGCCGCATCGTAACCGGAACGCAGTACGAGAATCAACGCATCACCTCCTCTCCGGTAAGGAACAAGAAGCATCCCCTACTCTGCGCAAGCATTGAGGAGCGACGCATCGTCTCCCCCGAAGCAAGGAACCGACGCATCTCCATCCCTGCGAACCTTTTGTTTGTTTTGCGTTACGCATCCAGGTACTTTTGTGAGAAATGTGTCGCATTTATCTTCAACTTGAACTAAGTTACTTCTACCATCTTTAAGTCTATTTTGAGTACAGTATTGTGGATTTTTGTCGTTTGTGGTCTTGGGTTAAGTCTATATAAAGAATACTTATTTTTATAAAACCTGTGTGGTGTCCATCTGTAGTGTTTTCACTGTGTTTCTGTATGTGTTCACAAATGCTTAACACACTGCCTCTGAGATAAGCCTGTCTGCTCGTGCCAAGCTACCAAGGGGGTGAGCAGGGGTTATCCAGGAGTGTAATCCCCTTTCCCTGACTTAGAAGCAAGGGTCCCTATTTGGTCAAAGGTACTTACCTCTGCCAACTAGAGACCCCCAATTCTAACATTGGTTGTCAGCGGTGAGGATCTGGACTTGCATTTGTGACTCATATACAGTAATTGGTGTACACTACTAGTGAGTGCAGACCAAAAGCAACCACATACTTTTTTTGGTAGAATTTTTTCCTTGGACTGTTATTTTTTCCTGAGAGCTGCCAATTCTTACTGCCATGAGCAGACCAGCATCTGTTGCATCTATGGATCGAGATTTTGAGGAAGAGAGGTTGGAAACCTACAATGTGAAACAGCTGAAGTACTTCTGCTGAAAATTTAAAGTTGCTACCCCAGGCGTTGCCAAAAAGGATGAATACCAAATTGCGCTGAGGGCCTGGGTGGAAGCAAGAAATGCCCCAGAGCTGGTGGTGGAGCCAGCTGGGGATGCAGATGGGCAGCTGGATAGGTCAGTGTTTCCAGCTAGGGAAGGGGTACCGTCCCCGCCTGGCAGTAGCGTCTCTTCCAAGGGCCTGTCCCCCAGAGAGCTGGAAGACAGGGAGAGAAATAGGGTGCACAGAATGAAGATGGCTAAGCTCAAGATGGAGGGTCAGCGGGACCTAGAGAATAGCAGATTGTCCTTGGAGAGAGAGAGAATGAGATTGGAACATGAGAGAATGTTGAGGGAGTTAGAGATCAAAGCAAAGGGCTTAGAAATCAATCCCTCTGGTGGCAGCGCACCATCTGTGCCTTCAGAAGGCAGGGTATATATCCCCAAGGATGTCATCAAAGATTTCCATAGGCATGAAGAATAGATATTGGGCAGTGGTTTGCAGCCTATGAGATAGCAATGTTGGCCCACCGGGTCCCTGAGAAGAATTGGGGAGCGGGGTTGTGGGGCCGCTTTGTGAGTGAAGGGAGGGATACATTGTTAGACCTACCCAGTGAGAATAGGATGTCTTATGCCCACATGAAGGAAGCCCTGATGACAAGGTATGGTTTGACCCCAGAACTCTATAGACAGAGGTTCAGGAATTGTAAGAAGCTGGAGGCAACCACATGGGTAGAATATGTATCTTTCTTTTGCCGAGCTATGGATGGTTGGGTGAAGGGTAGCAAAGTGGATTCTTTTGAAGCGCTCTATGATTTGTTTGCATGGGAGCACTTGTCTGCTAACTGTTTTCCAGAGCTATGCCAGCACCTTATTGATAGCAAGTTAACTAACCCTAGGAAGCTTGCTGAGGAGGCGGACCGCTGGGTCAGCACCCAGGTCCACAAGGGTCACATGGGAGACTTCGCCAAAGGTGGGCAGGATCCCCAGCAGAAGAGTGGGGGGGACAAGGGTAAACAGAGGGAGTTCCAGAAAGGGCCCCAAAGTAATTCCCAAGGGAAGGGTTCCCAGCCTCCCCCTGAGAAAAAGTCAGAGCCCCCGACAGGTAAACCTGTTCATAGGGGGCCCGCTACATGCTTTCAGTGTAAGCAAGTGGGACACCGTTTTTATGATCCCCAGTGTCCCCAAAAGGGTCAGTATGTGCCACTCCATGCACCACCCCGTCAGATGGCGAGTGTAGCCCTGGGGGGGAGGAGATGGGTGCCCAAGGTAGGTGGAGTCCCGCAGAAATGTCCCTTGTCTCTTTAGGAGACTTTGAGATGGTCCCTAAGACCCAGATGCCTGATAACACTAAGAAATACAGGCAGTGGGTGACCATCAATGGCCATAGGGTGGAAGCTCTAAGAGTCACCGGGGCTAGTGTAACAGCTGTCAGTTGCCGGTTGGTGTCCAAAGAGCAGGTTATCCCCCATGCCAGTTGCCTCGGACAACTCAGAGAGCCAGTGTGAGGTGGCTCAAGTTCCCTTTGAGTGGGGGTCTCAGGTACTCTTCAAGTAGCTGTGAGGCCACCCATGCCTGTTGCTTGTCTGTATAGCAATGATTTAGAAAGCTCCCCTTGGGCTAAGGTAGAGAAGAAGGCTAATTTAGAGATGTTGGGTCTGCCTGAGTGGGTGTGTGTGACCACTCGGTCTATGGCAGCCAGTAGGGGTGTTCAAGACATCCTGGAGCCTGGATGTATGGCCCAGGTACCTGCCTTAAAGAGAAGAGGTAGGGGCGCGGGAAACCAGCCCCCATTGTTCCCACGGTCCAGGAGTAGGCAGACCTTGAGGGGGATGCCCTGGAACCTACAGGGGAGCAAGTTGCTGAAATGGGGGACCTGCCTGAGCTGACCTATTGGCAGCAAGAAGGAGGCCCCTCCAGGGAGGGGTTTTGTGCAGAGCAGAGGAAGTGCCCTTCTCTTGAGGGTTTGTGGCAGCAGGCCACAAACCAGGCAGCAGGTGATCAGTCTGGATCACATTGGATCTACTGGGAGAACGACCGCCTGTATAGCGAGCCTAAGGTTGCTGAGCCTGGGTCAGCCCATGTGCTGGTGGTACCCCAGCACTTCAGAGCCTTCCTACTGGGTTTGGCTCATGATGTGCCTTTAGCTGGACATCTGGGGCAGGACAAGACCTTTGAAAGGCTTGTCACCCACTTTTATTGGCCCCTGATGCGGAAGCGTTCAGATACTCATTGTAGGACTTGTCAAACTTGCCAGGCAAGTGGGAAAAGTGGAAGGAAGCAAAAGGCTCCTCTCCAACCTTTCCCTGTAGTCAGTACCCCCTTTGAATGGGTGGGCATTGACATTGTGGGGCCACTGGACCCCAACACAGCCATGGGCAACAGGTTTATCCTGGTCTTGGTGGACCATGCTATCCGGTACCCGGAAGCCATCCCGCTCAGGACAGTGACGGCCCCCGTGGTGGGACGTGCACTGATGGGGATTTTCTCCCGTGTGGGGTTCCCCAGAGAGGTGGTGTCAGACAGTGGTACAAACTTCATATCTAACTATATGAAGTCCCTGTGGCAGGAGTGCGGTGTTACATACAAGTTCACCACTCCTTACCACCCCCAAGGTAATGGGCTGGTTGAGAGATTCAACCGGACCCTCAAAGGCATGATATGGGTCTTGAGGAACCTATGAGGCCTAAGTGGGACGTCCTCTTGCCATGCCTTCTTTTTCCTTACCGTGAGGTGCCACAGAAGTCCTTAGGGTTCAGCCCCTTTGAACTGCTGTACGGATACCCGGTAAGAGGACCTTTGAGTCTGGTCAAGGAAGGCTGGGAGCAATCTCCCAGGAAACCTCCCCAGGATGTATACAGTTACATGCTGGCCTTCTGGAACCAGACTAGGCGATTCAGACAACTCACTCAGGTGAATCTGGAAGCCAGCCAGGAGGAAATGAAGCGGTGGTACGATCAGAATGCCACTCTGAGCGAGCTTCAAGCTGGTCAGAAAGTTTGGGTCATGGCCCCTGTAGAGCCCTGTGTGCTCCAGGACAGGTGGACCGGACCATTTGAGGTGGTAGAGCGCAAGAGTGATGTCACCTACCTGGTGAACTTGCGGTCTCCTAGGAACCCTTTGAGGGTCCTGCATGTTAACCGCCTGAAGCCCCACTTAGAAAGGTCCGAAGTGGGCATGCTCCTAGCGACAGATGATGGAATGGAGGAGGAGACCGAGCCTCTTCCTGACCTCCTGTCTGCGACAGAGCAGGATGGGTCAGTGGATGGTGTCAGCCTCTCTGCCACACTGACCCCTGAACAGCAGCAAGATTGTCGCCAACTGTTGGGACAATTCTCTGATTTGTTCTCCCTGGTTCCTGGTGTCACTGAGTGGTGCGTCCATGATGTGGACACTGGGGACAGTCCTCCTGTGAAGCACAAGGCTTACAGAGTGACTGACAGGGTCAGAGCTTGCATCAAGGAGGAGGTCTCCAAGATGTTTGCCTTAGGGGTGATTGAGTCCTCTAACAGCCCTTGGGCCAGCCCAGTGGTTTTAGTCCCAAAGGCTACTGCGCCTGGTGCCACACCCGAACTCCGATTCTGTGTGGACTACCGAGGACTCAATTCAGTCACCAGGACTGACGCGCACCCCATCCCCAGAGCTGATGAGCTCATTGATCGGTTAGGGGCTGCCCGGTACCTCAGCACGTTTGATTTGACGTCTGGGTACTGGCAGATCTCCTTGACTGATGGGGCCAAAGAGAGGTCAGCATTCTCCACACCAGATGGGCACTACCAATTCCGGGTTATGCCCTTTGGGATGAAGAATGCCCCTGCCACCTTTCAGAGGTTGGTCAACCAGGTGTTGGCTGGACTGGAAGATTTCAGTGCCGCCTACCTGGATGACATTGCGGTGTTCAGCGCCAGTTGGGAAGAACATCTGCGCCACCTCTGGGAAGTGTTGATGGCACTGCGAAAGGCAGGCCTCACGATCAAGGCGAGTAAGTACCAGATCGGGTAGGGTTCTGTGGTGTACTTGGGGCACCAGGTAGGGAGCGGCCAGGTGGCGCCCCTACAACCCAAGATTGATACCATCCTGGCATGGGAACCCCCCAAGACTCAGACACAGGTGAGTGCCTTTTTAGGACTCATGGGGTACTATAGGAGGTTTGTCAAGGGGTATGGAAACATTGTTGCACCCTTGACTGAGCTGACTTCCAGGAAGCAGCCCAAGAAAGTGAACTGGACTGACAGCTGTCAGAAGGCTTTTGACGCCCTGAAGACTGCCATGTGCACAGCACCCGTGCTTCAGACGCCCAACTTCTCAAAGGAATTCATTGTCCAAACAGACGCTTCAGAGCATGGTGTAGGGGCTGTTCTGTCACAGATTAATGAGGAGGTCCTAGACCAACCTGTAGCCTTTATCAGTAGGAGGTTACTTCCACGGGAACAGAGGTGGAGTGCAATTGAGCGTGAGGCATTTGCTGTGGTCTGGGCACTGAAGAAGTTGAGACCATACCTGTTTGGGACTCACTTCTGGGTTCAGACAGACCACAGGCCCCTCAGATGGTTGATGCAGATGAGGGGTGAGAACCCAAAGTTGTTGAGGTGGTCCATTTCCCTACAGGGGATGGACTTCACCGTGGAACACCGCCCTGGTACAGAACACGCCAATGCTGATGGTCTGTCCAGATTTTTCCGCCTTAGTGAAGAGAACTCCCAAGGGGAAGGGTAGTTCTCGCCACATTTCAGCTGGAGGGGACACGTGTTAGACCTGGTACCATTGGCGTGAGTCTCCCTTCCATTTTTTACTGATTGCCTCCTCTGTTTTTGATATGTTTTGCTGGTTTAGATGCTTTGGACACTGTGCCACTGCTATTCAGTGCCACAGTGCAAGTGCTCCCTATGTTAAATTGATGTATTGATTAGTAACTCCATGATTGGCTTATTTGATTTACTTATCAGACCTTAGTATAGTGCACCATGGGTGCCCAGGGCCTGTAAATCAAATGCTGCTGGTGGGCTTGCAGCACTGATTGTGCCACCCACAGAAGCAGCCTGTAAAGTGTGTCTCAGGCCTGCCATTGCAGAGCCTGTGTGCAGTCCAGTACTGCCATGTTGACTGGGTAAGTGCACCCACCTGCCAGTCCCTAAAGTGCAGCATGGTAGAACAAAGAGAGGTGCTTGTGAAATTGTGGGAGACTATTTTAGTGCTCCGATACCATCGGTTGGAGTGATACTTAACTTATACAAGATTCAAAAGCTTTCTACTGTAGTTGACAAATTGTCATCTGAGTACAGCTGGAAGATTCTTAGTTATAAACATCGAAATGGTTGCCATCAGATCAATGGTTTTGTAGAATCGACTTGCTTTAGACAACCTTCCTGCAAAGGAGGGCGGAGTCTGTCAGATGTTGAAAGTGCAACAATGGCACTTACATTATAGACGAGAGTCATGACCTGGAGAAATAGATTAGCAACATCACTGACCTATAGAAAGATTTGAAAGTATTAACAGCAACAGGTTATTGGAAAGCAAAAGGGAATGGATTTTATGCTATAGGCAGATTGTTTGGAAGCTTAGCGAGTGGAAATGTTGGAAGCATCTTGAAACCCATAGTGATAGTTGCTCTTTGTGGATTGTTACTGTTTGTAATAATAAAAGTGTACAAACGTGCACAGGTGAAATGGCGAATGAAAAGAAAGAGAGCAGATATGGAACAGGAGGATAGACAGATTAAATAATATGATGACATAAAAGTTCTGGAGGATCCCAGAAGAAAGATGATGAAGACAACCAAACTGTAACTTGTCCATCTGATAAGACATTGATGTGATGGCTTGATTCGCCATCATAGGGGTGATTAGTGCAGTGCAAAGTTGCCCATTCTTAATCATCACAGAATACACACGAAAATGATCTATGACACATAAAACAAATGTGCACTTAGCACATGTGTCTTACAAGATTTTTCAATACATGAAACTGTCACTTTCGATACCTACATTGAATAATGCATTTACTGTAGACATTAGTTAAATATATTCATAATATGTGTCTAATCTTGCTAATAGATGAATTTTTATAGTTGTAATGTGGTAAACCCCTTCCTCAAGTAGCTATGTATCCCATATAAACAAGTTAACATTTCTCACTTGATTTATGTTTAATAAAGTGATTGACATTAACAGTTTATGAGTTTAATGATACATGTTACACATATGTACTTTCAAATGTAGTTCTCAACCATACTTATCATTGATAAATTTAGTGACTCATTGTGTGTCATTTACAATATATATATACTAAATGGCTTATTTACAAGCTGTTAGACCTGGTACCATTGGCGTGAGTCTCCCTTCCATTTTTTACTGATTGCCTCCTCTGTTTTTGATATGTTTTGCTGGTTTAGATGCTTTGGGCACTGTGCCACTGCTATTCAGTGCCACAGTGCAAGTGCTCTCTATGTTAAATTGATGTATTGATTAGTGACTCCATGATTGGCTTATTTGATTTACTTATCAGACCTTAGTATAGTGCACCATGTGTGCCCAGGGCCTGTAAATTAAATGCTGCTGGTGGGCTTGCAGCACTGATTGTGCCACCCACAGAAGCAGCCTGTAAAGTGTGTCTCAGGCCTGCCATTGCAGAGCCTGTGTGCAGTCCAGTACTGCCATGTTGACTGGGTAAGTGCACCCACTTGCCAGTCCCTAAAGTGCAGCATGGTAGAACAAAGAGAGGTGCTTGTGAAATTGTGGGAGACGTTTTTTAGTGCTCCGATACCATCTGTTGGAGTGATACTTAACTTATACAAGATTCAAAAGCTTTCTACTGTAGTTGACAAATTGTCATCTGAGTACAGCTGGAAGATTCTTAGTTATAAACATCGAAATGGTTGCCATCAGATCAATGGTTTTGTAGAATCGACTTGCTTTAGACAACCTTCCTGCAAAGGAGGGCGGAGTCTGTCAGATGTTGAAAGTGCAACAATGGCACTTACATTATAGACGAGAGTCATGACCTGGAGAAATAGATTAGCAACAACACTGACCTATAGAAAGATTTGAAAGTATTAACAGCAACAGGTTATTGGAAAGCAAAAGGGAATGGATTTTATGCTATAGGCAGATTGTTTGGAAGCTTAGCGAGTGGAAATGTTGGAAGCATCTTGAAACCCATAGTGATAGTTGCTCTTTGTGGATTGTTACTGTTTGTAATAATAAAAGTGTACAAACGTGCACAGGTGAAATGGCGAATGAAGAGAAAGAGAGCAGATATGGACCAGGAGGATAGACAGATTAAATAATATGATGACATAAAAAGTTCTGGAGGATCCCAGAAGAAAGATGATGAAGACAACCAAACTGTAACTTGTCCATCTGATAAGACATTGATGTGATGGCTTGATTCGCCATCATAGGGGTGATTAGTGCAGTGCAAAGTTGCCCATTCTTAATCATCACAGAATACACACGAAAATGATCTATGACACATAAAACAAATGTGCACTTAGCACATGTGTCTTACAAGATTTTTCAATACATGAAACTGTCACTTTCGATACCTACATTGAATAATGCATTTACTGTAGACATTAGTTAAATATATTCATAATATGTGTCTAATCTTGCTAATAGATGAATTTTTTATAGTTGTAATGTGGTAAACCACTTCCTCAAGTAGCTATGTATCCCATATAAACAAGTTAACATTTCTCACTTGATTTATGTTTAATAAAGTGATTGACATTAACAGTTTATGAGTTTAATGATACATGTTACACATATGTACTTTCAAATGTAGTTCTCAACCATACTTATCATTGATAAATTTAGTGACTCGTTGTGTGTCATTTACAATATATATATATACTAAATGGCTTATTTACAAGCTGTTAGACCTGGTACCATTGGCGTGAGTCTCCCTTCCATTTTTTACTGATTGCCTCCTCTGTTTTTGATATGTTTTGCTGGTTTAGATGCTTTGGGCACTGTGCACTGCTATTCAGTGCCACAGTGCAAGTACTCCCTATGTTAAATTGATGTATTGATTAGTGACTCCATAATGGGCTTATTTCATTTACTTATCAGACCTTAGTATAGTGCACCATGTGTGCCCAGGGCCTGTAAATCAAATGCTGCTGGTGGGCTTGCAGCACTGATTGTGCCACCCACAGAAGCAGCCTGTAAAGTGTGTCTCAGGCCTGCCATTGCAGAGCCTGTGTGCAGTCCAGTACTGCCATGTTGACTGGGTAAGTGCACCTACTTGCCAGTCCCTAAACCTTCCCTTTACTACATGTTAGCCACCCCTAAGGTAGGCCCAAGGGCAGGGTGCATTGTAAGTATAAGGTAGGACATGCCCTGATGTGTGTGGCATGTCCTGATACTGAATTACAGCCATTTTCGTTTTTCACTATTGCAAGGCTACCTGTCCCCATAGGCCAGAATGGGCAGTTTGATTATAGCTTCTTATAATCCTAACTGACCCAGGGAACATGGTAGAAATTCGAGTTTAGTATGTCAGAACTCAGCATGATAAAATACATCTTTTAGTGAAGTTGGTTTTAACATTCTGTGTTTGAAAATACCACTTTTAGAAAGTAGGTATTTTCTTACCTAACCATCCAGCCTGCCTCTGCTAGCTTGTGTATTGTATGTCTGGTTTGTGAGTGACAGGGGCTGAGGAGACAGGGTGAGTCAGTACAGGGCTGAATAGACCTATCTGTATGTAGAGTGGTGGGAGGAGTAGCACCTGGGTCTGAATAGGGCTGTGCCTGCCTTCCACAATGCTGGCTCCACCTCCTGTGGTGTGTCTGAGGACCCTGGCCCACACTGACAAAGGAAGAAGGTGTACACTGGCAGAATGCACCCAGAACTGGTTTGAACTAGGTACAGGACCCTCTGCCTTCAGAGGACAAAGGATTTTGCAGTATAAATATGGGGACCCAGACCACAAGACTTTAGATCACTTCTGGAACAGCAAGACGAACCTTTGCCAAGGAGAAGAACCAAAGGAAGCTGTAGGAGTTTGGACTGCCCCCCTGCCAGTGTGCTGTGTTGCTGGGTTGGCCTGCAGTGGTGTCTTCATTGCCAAGGATAGGAGAAGGAACTTTTAAAGAACTTTCATCATCTTGCAGAATTTTTCTCCAAGGGCTTGAACTTGTGCTTGCCTCCTGCTGAAGTCTCAGGGACAAAAGACTTCACCACCAGCTCCCCTCTGAATTTCCTTGCTGGGAATTCTGTCTGCAGAAGCCTGCGTGTCGCTGGGAGCTGGAAGCGTGACTCAACAAGAAGAAGCGTGTCGCAGTCGCAGCTGTTGCCGTAGCATCTCCGGAGAAGCGTGTTGCAGCCTCAGAGGTCGCCGCCGCATCACCAGAGAAGCGTGCCTTCGTTGCAGCTGTTTACCGACGCATCACCGGAGAAGCGTGTTGCCACCATGAGGGTCGCCGTCGCATCACCGGAGAAGTGTGTCGCAGGGCCTGTCACGGCTCCAAAGTTACAGAGTTCGCCGCACGGCCGTCGGGCGTGCATGCATCGTCTTCACGTCGTCGCATCGCATCAAGGGCGGCATCTTATCGCATCGCACCGGCTTGTCGCATTGCATCGAGGCGCCATCTTGCCGCATCGTAACCGGAACGCAGTACGAGAATCAACGCATCACCTCCGCTCCGGTAAGGAACAAGACGCATCCCCTACTCTGCGCAAGCATTGAGGAGCGACGCATAGTCTCCCCCGAAGCAAGGAACCGACGCATCTCCATCCCTGCGAACCTTTTGTTTGTTTTGCGTTACGCATCCAGGTACTTTTGTGAGAAAAGTGTCGCATTTATCATCAACTTGAACTAAGTTACTTCTACCATCTTTAAGTCTATTTTGAGTACAGTATTGTGGATTTTTGTCGTTTGTGGTCTTGTGTTAAGTCTATATAAAGAATACTTATTTTTATAAAACCTGTGTGGTGTCCATCTGTAGTGTTTTCACTGTATTACTGTAAGTGTTCACAAATGCTTAACACACTGCCTCTGAGATAAGCCTGTCTGCACGTGCCAAACTACCAAGGGGGTGAGCAGGGGTTATCCAGGAGTGTAATCCCCTTTCCCTAACTTAGAAGCAAGGGTCCCTATTTGGTCAAAGGTACCTATCACTGCCAACTAGAGACCCCCAGTTCTAACACAAGCCCATTGCGCCGCTGGTGCATCACTTTTTTTGACATACTGGAGGCGCAGAGTGCAGACCCATATTTACGAGACCATGCAAGGTCACTTTGCATAGCTTTTGATTGCCTACTAGATATGGAGTAAGACAAAGCAACTTAAGTTGATATGTTGCCTTACTCTGCATCAAAGAGCTGTTCCATGGGCGTTATGGTGGGTGTTCCCACATAACACTCATGGATTTTGAAACATTCCCTGATTTACAAGGACTTGTGGGCCTGGGAATGCGCCAAAAGCCTACACCTCCCCAGAGGAGGCATAACGAGGAGAAATACATTTATTTTTCTCCTCGTTTTTTTCCTCTTACTATGTGTGCTGCATTCTGTGGCTCACGTAGAAGGAGGGAAAGGCTTCCATTGATTGTTTTTGTGCAGGAAGGTGGCCCTTCCCAAACAAAATAAATCAGTCCAAGACCATCCAACATATATCGTTAGGCCAATGTCCCTCAGTCAAATAATGTGTGCTAATTTGGTATTGATTTTCTTGCAACGTATGCTTCTACAATGTTCCATAATTCTCCCTTTGATCAGTCTTGTGGTCATACCTATGTATCTTTTGTTGCAAGGGCTTGTCACTATGTAGATGCGTTTTTGGAGTTACAGTTGGTTTGTGTTTTCTGTATACAAGTGCAAGTGGTTTCTGGTCTGATCTCTTTGGTAGTTTCGGTGAAGGCACAGACTGCACATAATCCGCAGGGGAAGTCAACGCTCATGGGGGTAGATTCCATAATGACCGTTCTTCAGTTCCCATGGGTTTACGTGGTCTAGTCTGCACAAACATGTCTTTGAAGCTGGGCAAAGGAAATAAAAGGCTGCCTGTCCGTAATATCGCCCAATGTTTTCTGTTAATGTTCTGTAGTTTGTTAGACTCAGGTGTAAAAGTGGTGACACAAGTCAGTACATTCATGTGCAACTTGCGCTGCAAGAGAATCAGTACCAGTACAAGCACACATTATTTGACTGAGGGGCATTCAGCTAACAATATAAGTTGGACGGTCATGGAAGCACACCAACACATGAACAAACACACCTTGTCCAGGTGGGAGCGCACTGGATATTCTCTCTGTCTACCCACATGAATGATTTGAACGACAACATCTCATGGAGTGAAATGGACAACTGAGCTCGTCCCTTCCACTTCACCTTCCACGGTTGCCAAATGGCTCTCCACACTATAGATTTATCCCACTGTAGGACTGTATCCCCTCATGTCCTGGCCGCCTTACACTTGGCAATGGCCATTCATACCAGAGACATTGTCACTGTTTATATACATCTGGCCATCCACAACAGAGACTGAGCATTTGACCAGACATCAACACACTTGGCTTACCATTTGTTTGGCATATTGACCATACCTCTTAGACCTCTTGGCATTCACAAACTTTCAATATTAAGAGACACATTGACAGCTGTCACACTGACCCACTAGCTTACTGTTAGCTTTCCATAATGGCACTCATATGATTCTCTGTGCATCTTCTCATTATGACCGGTATTCAACATCCCCCGTGTGGCACTCTATATGTTTAGCCTTTTCATTGTTTTGCCACTACATGTATCTTTGATATACTAACTCCACTCCAAGATGGCGGCCATTTCTCCATGGCAATTAGCCACGGGGCAACAGTATTTAATGCTGACCTCCCACTAGTTCTTCTACTTATGAAGAAGCAGAGTCTGGGTAGGTCGGCCCGTGGACACTGCGCTACTACTCTGTAAGTACTGATCTGCAATTTTTCTCAACAGGTCTCCCAATCCCAGCCTTCTCGAGCACCCTTATGATGATATGCCTCCTTTGTAATATATCCTCAATTTTGTCTCCCAGCACACAAATTAGTGTTAGCTCTGCTGTCACTCGAGGAGGCATTACCGCCACCTAAAATGGGTAAGTTAATCCATTTTTGACACAGTGTCTGATATCTATGTTATGTGGTTGCCTAAAAGTTTGCCACATCTGTATTTAGGGTGATTTTAAATGTTCTGTTTGTCCTGCGCAGTGCTAATTGCACCTTTACCAATAGTGGCGTGTTTTGTGCATGCCGCACCTTCCCTAAATCATGTATTTTGCTAACTTTGTTAAGCAGGTAGCTTGATTTACGGTTTTACTCTCTGTTACAGTTTGGTTTTAGAACCATTACTTTAAGGTATCTACCTATGCCAATCTGGCTTACTTGTGATTGGTAATCTCTTGGAATTACAGAAGTCTATATTCCCATCACCGTGTAGATTAGGGAACATTTGTCCAGATGAATTGCCACAAGATCATTAGTGACTTATAATGGCAAGAAACATATCGACTCATCGAGCTATCACAGATCATTCTCTCTTTGATAGCCACCACGGTTTTAATTAGGCAAGTGTACTCGTGCATTAAATTCTTTTGGGGTCTACTTAGTTTATTTTAACATGCACTTTTACACAAACACACACAGTATCTACACCAATTTACATGAGCAGCCCCACACCCACACATCACATACAGCATAAAAAGAAAAGATCTCTGGCAAAGAGCCCCTGCGGGTGCCAGCAGGCATTGCAGCGCCGGCCTGACTTCAGCATGCCCTATGATGAAGCATGACACCCTCTGGGTGCATGAGGGCTCTTGCTCCTGAGGAATCGGGCACCTCAGTTCATGAGCGACCTCGTATTCTTTATCTTTCTACCAAAGGGAACTGCATACCCTTTGTTGTGACATTTGATCTATTATAATTATTCCAAAACATGTAATGCACGCAGCTACCCCAAGGGGTTTCCCAGCGCAGAGTGGAGGTAGGGAACAGAGAGGGAGAAATCTGAGAACAAGTTAAAACAGCTAGGTCTTTGTACCCTTGCGGAACGCGAGAAGCGATGTTGAGTCTCTCAGAGAAGCAGGCAGGGAATTCCATAGTGTCGGTCCTAGGTAGGAGAAAGAACCACCTTCCATGTGGGCTAATTGGGTTTTAGGAACCACAAACTGAATCTGTCGAGCAGATCGCAAGGGACGGGAGAGATGGTATAGATGGACTAAATCCATAAGGTATTTAGGGGCAGACCCAGATTTGACCCTGAACATATAGCACAGTGCTTTGAACTTGATACGGTTCAACACAGTCAACCAGTGTAGGTCACGAAGAATGCCAATGACCGAGATGAACTTGGGTAGGTGGTAGAGAAGCCTGGCAGCTGCTTTCTGCACAAGTTGCAGTCTATGGATGGTGGAATTGTCAGCTCCCAGATACAGGACTTTACTGTAATCCAGTCTAGAACTCACAAGAGCTTGGATCACCGTCCTCTGTGCTGGAAGAGGAAAAAGCCATAGGATCTATTTTAACCACTTCCAGACTGCAAAGCAGGTGGACGTCACCTTGGCCACTTGTTGTTTCATGGATAGTGACTCACCCACAATGAACCCCAGGTTCTTAGCAGTAGTAGCAAGCGTGGGAAGAGCTTCCAGTTTGGTGGCCCAGTGCTGTGGCCCCCAGAGATCAGGCCTTTTGCCTAGGATCATAACTTCAGTTTTGTCACCGTGAGTTTGAGCAGATTATTCTGCATCCAGAGGGAGACCTTGCTCAGGCCCAAACTGAGGACCGAGGGCTCATGTCCATTCGACCAAGAAAGGGAGAACATAATCTGGGTATCATCGGCACAGGAGAAGAGAAACCATCCCGCATTTTTGACCACCTCAGCTAAAAAGTGTATATGTATATATATTGAATAGCCGAGGGCTCAGCATCAAGTCCTGTGGAACTCCACAGGACAAGGTGTGAGAGTTTGATCTGGAAGGTTTGGTCCTTAAGAAAGGAGCAAAACCATTCCAAGGCTGCAGTTCCCCCAGGAGAATATGGTGGGACACCGTGTTGAAGGCAGCACTAAGATCTAACAGGATGAGTGCCACAGTTTCACCCTCATCCAAGCGGTGCCTTAACATTTCTGTGACCCCCAAAACTGTGGATTCAGGAGAGAAGCTAGCTCTAAACCCAGATTGAGAAGGATGAAGAAAATTATGGGTTTCCATAAAGGAGGACAGTTGGCAATTAACGTGCTTCTCCAGAATGTTTTAGAGAATGGGGAGCAGAGAGATAAGACAGATGTTAGAGGGGTTGGAAGGATCCAAGTTCGCTTTCTTTAGGAGGGGGAGGACCATTGCATGTTTCCATCTTTGGGGGACTATCCCTTCCTTCAGAGAGGCATTAAAGAGATCCATTACCATTGATAGTATGGAGGGAACCAGCTGGCCCAACAAATGGGGAGGTAGGGCATCAAGGGGGAGCCTGATTTGGTGGAGTGAAGGATGCGGTCAAAGGAAGTGGTGTCAAAGGGGGCCCAGGTATCTATTTTAAGTGGGGGTGGCTAATGCTGTGTGTGGTATTAGATGCATAACTGAGCCTAGGGTTCTGTCTGATAATAGGTGAGTCAGCTTCATCCAACAGCACATCCTGTCAGCATTTTCTCAGCAGCTGAGAGTGTATGTTAACAACTTTGTCAATAAAAAAAGAGAGCGAGTTCCTCGCATTGGCTGTGGGAGAGGGCTAGAGAGGTCGCCGATTTCCCAGGGCCAGCTAGATTCTTCACTACCTTAAAAAGAGTTTTAGCACAGTTTTGGGCCTTTAGAATCTTTAGAGAGTAAAACTCGGTGCAAGGAGTTTTACAAAGACTGTGGGCTTTGTAAGGCATTTTTGTAGGTAGATTTGTTTTTTTCAGTATAAACTTTCCTCCAGTGCCTTTCAAGCGCTTTGCATTGTGCTTTTTTCATGTTTTAGCATTACGTTAAACCAGGGCGCGTGGGGCAGGCAGCGTCCCAAACGTTTAGCAGAGATAGGGAGACATGTTTCTACTGCTCCCATAAGCCAATTGCGCATAAGCTCCTGATCAGTAATAGAGATTTGTTTGAGGTCAGGTCTAGAGTCGCACAATAACTTGTTAAGTGTTGGAACATTCAGTTTAGCCCAGCTTCTGGTTTTTTGTCCCGGGCCGGGTAGGACGGTGGAAGGGGGGACACCATTTTCAGCGTAAAAGACACAGCAAAATGGTCGGGCAAAGATAGAGGGCAGGGTAGAGCACTGCTTAGGGTGGGCAAGTTGGAAAAAATAGGATCCAACAAGTGCCCAGCCACATTTCTAGGGTTGAAGTTACACAATCACAGGTTAAGGACCCGAAAATCCGCAGTAAGCAAGTCACACACAGGATTGTGAAGTTAGCAGCTTTCAGGATGTGAGGAGCTGCTAGGACTGGGAAAGAGAGGCCCCATTTTCCAGCTGGGACTGGGGGGGGGGTACACCAGGATGCCCGAAAATGTAAATTTGGGAGTAAGTGTGAGTCTGAAGAGTAGGGCTTTGCAGTCAGGAGCTGCAAAGTTTTCAGTTTTGCACTCAATAGTAATTTTGTAAATAATTGCCACGCCCCCACCTATCTTGTGTTGCCTCTCCTTCCTAGCAATAGTGTAATTGGGCGGGAGGGCTGCTACTACATCGCAAGCAGAGCCCTTGTGGAATCAGGTCTCTGTCAAAAAAACAGCGTCCAGCTGCCTGTCCACTAAAAAATCCAAAATATGTAATTGGTGTTTAGGGAAGGACCAACAATTAATGTTGTAGAAAAGAAATTCAGTGGGGACCTCCCGAGGGCTCCGAGGCGTAGTCTTATGGATACCCCTGTTTGAGAAAAGGCTTGAATCATTAGCTCCGCTCAGCATCCCTTTGTGTTTGATGGAGGAAGTAAAGCAGAACTCACAGCTCTTACAATCGAGTATTCCATCCTCAATAGTAATGGCACTATAGTTGAGAGAGGGCCCTAACACAGCGTCATCAGTTCTTGCACTGAGAAAACGTGTCTTTCTAATGTAAAAGGGCCAGGGATTATGGCCCCTGGCCCCTCATGGACGCAAACCGGCGCATAGGGGCTTGCCTTTGCCTTTGGTGTGGCTGTGGCGCACCGGCAGTTTACCCGCTGCGCATGTCCGCTTCCCGGCCGTCTTATGAAGGGCCATAGCGTGGGAGCTAAACCACGTACTGCAGGGAGTGAGCGGCACCCTCAAGGTGCCCACCACGTACAGGGGATGAGCCGTGTAGTGCGCTTTGTGTAAGGTATGAGAGAGAACCCCCTCTCGGTCCAACTGGGACCTAAGTTGGTATTCAACACAAATGAATATTTACAATAGTCATGATCTCTGTAATGCAACAATTTGGCCGCTACTGGTCAGGGTGCACACGTCTAGTGCATAGAACTGGGACAGTCCTTCTGGGGCCTACAAGTGGATCCCCACTGAAACGAGAAGAACGGTCACCCAGGCCCTCGTCAGCAGCAGGTTGGACTACGGAAACGCCCTCTACGCAGGAGCCTCGGCCAAACTCCTAAGACGGCTCCAACGCATCCAGAACGCCTCTGCATGCCTGATCCTCGACATCCCTCGCCGCAGCCACATCACACCCCACCTGAGAGACCTGCACTGGCTCCCGGTCAACAAGAGGATAACTTTCAAGCTCCTCATCCACGCACACAAGGCACTCCACAACACCGGACCAACGTACCTCAACAGACGACTCAGCTTCTACACCCCCACCCGCCAGCTCCGCTCCGCCGACCTCGCCCTCGCCACAGTCCCCCGCTTCCGAAGAGCGACCTCCGGTGGCAGATCATTCTCCCACCTCGCCACCAAGACCTGGAACACCCTCCCCATCCACCTACGGCAGACCCAAGACCTGCTGACCTTCAGAAAACTCCTCAAGACCTGGCTTTTCGAGCAGTAGCAGCATTCCCCACCCCAGCGCCTTGAGACCCTCACGGGTGAGTAGTGCGCTTTACAAATGATATGATTGATTGATTGATTGACCACAGCGTGGAGCAAGTTCTCCAGAAAGATAACAATGTGTCCACTGGAGCCCTATTTACGCTCCGGTAAGCTTATAATCGGTAAGTTGTTTAGTGTGGTTGTACTCTCAAGAGTTTTAACACTGACCCCCATGTGCAACATTCGTTCACGCATGGATGTCTTCCACGGAATGTTCTGTAGTAGTGACACTTTACTCCAATCCCCGGTGGTCATCCCGCCGGAGCCCTTTGTCCGTGCAACTGTGTTGATTTTCAGCTCAAGCGCTTCGCGGTAGGTGGTGATAGCCTGCAGTTTAGTGTCCAGTGTCGCTCCCTGCTGCCGCCCTAAGGGGCGGGCAGCACCCAAGGCCACCTCATCCATGGCAGCAGGGTGCGCTTTCTGAGAGGAAGATGGGTCATTCAGTTCTTCAGGAATATTTGCCCATCGTCGTATTACTGTGGAAGATCCAACGGGTGCCACAGGCCGTCCCTATGTTCTTAGAAGAGGCAGCACCTCTTCATGGTGACAGGCGCTAGGGTTTACACCTAAGGGAAATCAGCAAAGAGCAATGGCAAGTTCATGCCCCCGAGCATGACCAGTCCACTACTTCGGCAGGGCCAGAGGTGGAGATGGTGAAGAACAACCTGACCGGCCAGCCACCCAGAAGGTTCTCCCTCAGGTGAGGCCACAGCTGTAACTCTCAACATGGTCACCTGCCGGGTTCTTGCACCGGTGGTGGACTGTTGCTCCCGCATTCAAGCGCCCCGTCTCAGCCGGCCCCCATTACATACAATATGGTGCAAGCCTCCTTCCCGGGTCCCTCTTGTCCACTGTTACCCTAAGGCAGTAGGCCGCGTGCAGTGCCACTCAGTCCCCCTCTGCTCAAGCCATCACCAGCCAGGAGTTCATTGCGGTGCCAGGGTCCATCGATCTTGTGTTCCTCGCTTCCCCACAGTTCCACAGCACCACTTGGGGAGTGAGCACCCAGCAGGAGCCCTGTAAAGGTATCAACGACAGCTGGGTGTTTCTGGCAAGGGAGAGGGGGCCGCAATCGAACCCCTGATTTTGCTGCAGTCACGCAGGGCCCCTCCGTGCCACAGTACTTTCCCCCCCCGGAGACCCCCAAGACACTCCTCGCACCAGTCCAGTGTCTCGGGTCATCTGTGATCACTGGCAAGCTCGTGTGGCAGGCTCCCTTGGAGCTATCACTCACCATGGTCACAGCATCCTCAACAGAGATGGTAGTTCTCGACAGCAGGGAACAGGAGATAGCCATGCACCTTCACTTCTCCTCTGGCCCCAGTCCAGGGGGAGCAGCCCGGTGTAGCAGAGGGCAAGGCAGGAGGGCTCGAGTAAGATGCCCCATTTCCCCATGCTTCACCTGCCATTCAGTTCAGGGGCTCCGCTGTGCACCGGCAGCTCAGTACCCACTACTGGGCCACCGTGCAATGGTCAGTCCTGCTGTTGTTGCCTGTGGCTCAGGTCTTCCCCGCAGCACCCTCTAACAGATTCACCACCACAGCTGGAGCACCCTCCAGCTCCAGCACCCCACCTTTTGGTATAGTCCTGCTCCAGGTTCAGGTGCACACAGATGTCGCAGGATGTAAGGTGAGCCAGCAAGGCAGGCCACGGGCAGTGTCTATAGGTAGCGCCTCCATCTTGAGGAGAGGCTGCGTGGTCTTCAACTGTGAATTAACTGATCCGATCCGCACCTTCAACAATCCCAAATAACACGCCGCTGGGTCAGCGGCAATCAGGGCGCCATCTTCTTTTGTTCAGGATGAGCAATGTGGGCAGTAGGAGTTCAGGATGCCCCAGATGGTGGAGTTCGGCTGAGAGCGTCGCAGCTCTCGTTCTATTCTATCTGCACTTAGCCACTCCCCCTACATTTATGATGCATATTCCAAAATAAAGCGTATTTAAAATTTGATTTGTAGTAAACAAAATCCTACCTAATGAATATTTCAAATTGAGATAACAAATTATCACATTAAATAACTATGTATAATTAAAAATAATTACACATTACATTAAAAAGTAGAGGTACAAAATAAAAAAATACATAAAATTAAAAATAATACTAAAATATTCAATATAATACATTGAAAATGTTACTAAATAATATATGTATATTATAGCATGTACATTGTAATATATATATATATAACGTATAATAATGTATTATTAAGCAAATAAATACATACATTAACTTCACAATCTCAATTCATAAAACTAAAATCATTTTTTTACATAATTAATGATAAAATAATTATATAAAAAAATAGATTGCAATCCAAAATATCAATATAACATAGGATATTTTAAATATACATGTATTTTATTACATAATGATTAGAATTTCATCTTAGCAATTAATTGTAGAAAAAGCCATATGTACTAATACATTATAATGTAACATTTTGAAATTGAATTCTTAAATGTTTTAAAATTTCTGAAATTAAACCTAAAAATTATATAATGTGAATACATTTTAAAAATTAAAACAAAATAGAAATTCAAATTGAAATATGACTACATATTTACAAATAAAAAACATTCATGTATTAAAACTAAAAAGAAATCTTTTTTACATTTACAAAGTATTATTTGTTAATTTAAAATTGAGAAATTATATTTCAAATTTTCAAAAAACTATTCAATTACATACACAAAAATCTACCAATTTCTTAAAAATATTGCAGGGCATTCACATACATTTAAACATTATAATTAAACATATTAAAAACTACATAAAAAATTATTCATTGTTTCATAAGATAATCAAACATTTAATTTTGTTTTATAAAAATATATATTTGATCTACTAGATCAAATGTAGCATACAAGAAAATGTTCCCACCCTCTTCACCTAAAAACCCAGCATCCGACTCCTATAACTTAATTACATATACATTTATGATAAACATTATTAAAATCTATAATAAAATAATTTGATAAATTTGCAAAAATTACAAAACAATTTGGCAAAACATATTAACACAAAAACTTAACATATAATTAAAATAACACACATTAAAAAACATCTAAATTAACCAATAAAAATGATATTATTTACAATATTTTCAAAAATGATATTTTTACGATTTTAAAAACAAAACTTAAAAACATATTCGTACCTTATTTCTGTTGACAATATTGTTGTTGTCCCAATATTCATGACACAATGTTTTTGAAACACAGTATTTTTTATTTAAGATTTTTTAGAAATACCTTAGTGCTTATTGTCTTATGTAACATTTCCTGTACACTGTTTTACACATGTATGATTCATTGTCTCTGTATAATGTGTGTGTGATGTACAGTGCTCTGACACCATGCAATGGTATGAGTACCGCTATAAAACAAATGAAATACTTGTGGTAGAGGCTCTATGGAGAGATGAGGGTCACTGTTGGAGAGTGGTAGTGAGAGAATGCGTGGAGAAGGAGGTCACTGGGGGCTTCAACAAAGATTGTTGGGCCGGGTGCCACAAGCGCTAAAGTCGGCCCTGTCTATACTATTAACTTTTTAAAAATATGTAAATTTGGGCCTGTTTTCTAAAGATAATCCTGAGGGAACAACCAGAGTTTTTCTTCACTTGCTCTGTGTCACTTGCCACGGCCCACCATGCCATGGTTAACCAATTGTTGATAGTCACAGGTTTACAAAAACAAGCGTAAATTTCAACTCTCTAAATTTATGTCAGCGAGGGTTATTTAGAGTTTGGCAGATGCGGAGCATCCACTACCTTCTCGCGATTGTGCAAAATCTGCAAACCTCTAAATAAGGCCCTACCTCTGTGCTTAAGTTACACCTTTTGGATGTGTTCATCAAACTTCTCTCACCTTTGACTGGCTTAATGAACAGTCCCCAAGGTTGTGGAATTCACCAAAAATATTTGTACAACTCTTTTCTTTTTTAATTTAAATATTTTTATTTCATCACCAACGTTAATTATACATACATTTCATGAGGTTTTTCCATGGATGGAGACAAAAAATATCATATAATATTGCATAACAAAATATCGATCAGAAATTTGAAAAAAAAGAGCATCTTATCATCATATTGGGTTAAAAAAGCACCTTCAGTTTATACCTACATTCACTACTAAATTATGAGCTACGATCTAGTACCGCATCTTTCCTCCTTCTATCTATAAATCGGAGCCCAGATATATTTGCCTAGTTTTTTTGCTCTTTGGCCCTTTTTTTGAGACACCCCTTTTCTAAATTAAAAATAGCTTATAGCCTCCGTAACCATTGCTGAAAAGTAAGGGCCAGAGGATCCCGCCATGCCGTTGATATACAAATTCTGACCACTGCCATAGCCAGAAATAGAAAATATTGATATTCCTCTGGTATTTCATTATTATTACTAACCCCTAGTAGCATTATTTCTGCAGTTAGACTTATTTTATTTTTATTTTCAGCGATTGGTCTAGAAACTTTTCTATTTCCCTTATCAGAATTACTAACCTGGGACTCGTTGCGAACATATGTACTTGGTTGGCTTCAGTACTGCTTCAGCGGGGAAAGATGATCCCAACTAGCCCCCCCCCCATTGAGCTATTTTTGTGGGAATATAGTATAATGCAAACAACATTTTGTAATGGTGTGCTGGTAGTCCGGACGAGCACAAAATTGTACTTCCAAGTTCCAGGGAGTCTAAAAAGCTCCCATGATCTATACCGAGTTTTTGTTTTCATTTTTGCCCCTTGCTTCTCAAGGTCGTCTTGGCTGTACTGGGATAGTTTTGAATAAATGTTCCTAATGGTACAGTCTGTGTTGCCCCTAACCACCTCCATGACCCTGTTTTGCTGAAGCCGTTTGTCCCTCCTTTTTTCCTAGTTAAATAGCTTCGTACTTGCAGGTACTTGAATAAAATCTTTCCTATGAATTCCAAATTTAAGGGCTGATTACGCTGGCAGGCGGACTTGGTCCGCCTGCCACCGTAGAGGTGATTAGGACCGCCCGCCAGACATGCGGCAGTCCCACCACTGCAATTAGGATGCACCCGCCATACAGGCTGGCGCATCCTGGGCTTTCAGCATTGCAGGCGCCGTCCGCACTGTTGAAAGTGCTTGCACCACATTTCCCTGCACCGCGTGGCTGGCACCATGCGGTGCCTGCCACTTGGTGCATGGAAATGCAGGGGGGTACCATGGGTACCCCCCGGTGCAGAGACACCCCCCAAACAAGGGGGGCCCGCAACGGGCCCCCATACCCAATCTCCGCCAGCCTTCCCATGGCGGCATCGCCGCAATGGAAAGGCCTCTCCAATACCCACATCCTAATATGGCGGACGGTGCCTGCTAGGCAGTGCCACCATATTAGTGGCCCTGCTCCGCCCGTCAGGCAATCGTTACGATTGCCACCTGCGGAAAAGCGGCGGACGGACTTTGCTTCCGCCGCAATACCCACCGCCATCCTAATATTGCGGTGGGTAAATCTCATTGTGATGGCAGAACGATCGCGATCGTTCCGCCATCGTCATGAGCCCCTTAGTTTGGATATCACTTAATGGCTGAAACCCATTTGAATTCATAAGATCCCCTAGCACCCAAATACTCTTGCCCTCCCATCTTGCCATAATGTTATTCTGAAAGATTCCTGGGAACATCGGGTTCCTAAAAAGTTGAGTGTAGAAGTTCATTCTACCGAGCCCCATTTTTCTTTTAAAGGCGACCCTTAACTGAAAAGCTGTTGATAAGTTTTTAAATCTGACTTTTTTGTAATAGTTGGGTTCGCTATATTTCAGAAAGAAACCCTGGGCCTCATCTCCGAGTAGTAGTTCATAAACGTCTGGTGACCCAATTTGACTCCACCGGTCTTCTGCCTTCCCTCCCATCAACCCCGCATGTATTGTAAAGCTGCAGCCCAATAATAAAGTCTAAGATCAGGCACCCCCATCGTCCTCTCTCTCTTGCGATTGTTAAAAATGTTAATGTCTCCTAATCTTCCCATTTGCCCAGATAAATCTATTAAACGTGTTCTCCAACCCCTTGAACCAATGCTTTTCAAATTCCAGGCATATGGCCCTGAAGAGATATAAAATCCTGGGCAAAAATATCATTTTAATTATATTGAACCAGCCGATAATAGAAAAAAGGAGATTGTGCAGCCGGTTGAAGTCCTTTTTTTCCTTTCCAGATTACTGGATCTATGTTTACCTCTGCTATTTGATCAAGCTCTGAGGTGATATGTATCCCTAAATAGGTGGCACCTGGGTCACCCGTTGATCCTCCAGATCGATCAAGTCATTTATAACTATCTGTGTTTTTTGCTGGTTGAGCAAATACTCTGAGATCTTCCCGAATGTGAAAGCTTCCTCCCCTATTAATACAAGTGCTGCTTGGGGATCAGGTGTGACAACTGCCAGATCATCAGCATATGCAAGGATATTGGTTTCTTGTTCCTGAAATCTCATAGGTTTGATGCTTCTGTTTGCATCAATTCTGCGGATCAGTGGGTCAATATATAGTGCAAAGAGAAGGGGGGAACATGGGCCCCCTTGCCTAGTTCCCCTTGTTATCCATATCGGATCTGTGTACCCTCTATTAACTCTTAATTGAGCCACTGGGGTCCTATGTAATCCCCGAATTGCATTACTAAAGCCCTTTCTTATATCAATTGTTCGAGAGCGCCCCACAGATAATCCCGGAAGACCCTATCAAACGCCTTCTCGGCATCCAATAGAATTTACGACATATGGTCTCCTGAGAAGGCGGCTACATCAAATAGTGTTATCACCCTTATGATATGTTCTGTGGTGCCTCTGCCAGGTATAAACCCAATGCTGTCCAGGGTGAATCACCTTACCAATAATTAAGCTTAGTCGGGACGCTAGTGCTTTTGAGAATATTTTCCCTTCGCTGTTCATGAGGGTAATGGGTCTGTAAGAGCCTGCTTCCTGAGGGGTTTCCTTTTTAAAAAGACTACAATTACAGCCTGAGACTCTGGAACAGAGTTCCCTATCTGAGCCTGTCTGAGTGTTTTAATCAGATCAGGCCCTAAAACAGTGAAAAAGGTTTTATAGAACTCAAGAGGAATTTGGTCAGGCCCCACTGCCTTGCCAGACAGGAAGCCATTCAGTGCGCTATATAATTCTTCCTTTGAAAAGCAAGTCTCCAGAGTTTTTGCATCATCAGGAGTGAATTGTTCTAATTGAACACCTTCAAGATATTCTCTGATTGAGTTCTGTTCAACATTCTGTTCCTCCTGGTATAATTTCCTATAATATTTATAGAATTCCTCCTGTATGCCTGAATAGTCTATCACTAGATTTCCCCCTTCTTCTTTGATCTCATGTATGTCTCCCATCACCCTTTTTTGCCTTGAACATACTGCCAGCATATGTCCTGCACATTCATTGAGCTCATAGCACCCCTGTTGCCATGCCAGAAATTTCGCCGCTGCCTTGGAGGGTGAGATTTCCCCAATTTCTGTTTTGGTTAAGACGAGTTTATATGTTATATTTTCTAGAGGTGTCCCCAAAGCTATAGCTCTTATCAGTTCTTCTTCAATACTTGCCAAAGCTTCATATAATGTTTATATCTGCCCAGGTTCATTCTTCCGACATTGCACGCTGTAGCTAAGTGTTTCCCCCCTAACCCGTGCCTTGAACGCGTCCCAGACCACCCCACTAATTGCTGTGTTTCCATTGATTTAAAAAAAAAAACTCCTTAATCCAACTGTTCATATGTGAGATGTATCTCGGATCCTTCAACAAACCTCTCTCAAAAGTCCAGTTTATCTCTTTCCTTTCCACCCCTATAATATTGACATTCTATACCAGGGGGTTATGGTCCGACATAACTCGGGGATATTTTTCTATGCTGCAGCAAGGGACCAATTGCCGTGAGGTAAAAAAGTAATCTAACCGTGCTACTACTTTATGTGGGACAGAGAAATACATGCTTCAGAGTCATTGGGTTTCAACAGAGGGCATATGTCTACTAGCCTATTATCTTGAGTTAATGATAGAAGGGCTCTATAACCTTGCTTTTCCAAACTATATATTTACCACAAATATGTGACGTTACAACGCGGTCGTTAGACCGCGGTACGTTACATCGCAGTTATCACAACGCGGAGGGCGCTAGACTTAGGAATAGTATGATTTACTATTCCAACTCCAGCCTACGTAGCAGTAGGGAAGGTGTTGAATAGTAAATCATACTATTCCTTAGTGTATAGCGCCATCCAGCGCAAGTCGTTGTAACGACTTGCATTGTAATGACAGCGATGTAAAAATACCGCGGTGTAACGACTGCGTTGTAAAGGTCGTTCGCCATTTACCACTATTTGCCCCCAGTATCCCACCCAAACCATTAATATTCAGGTTCCAACATAGTATACTTGGTGATGGCCATAATGTTAGCTCAACATTCACAAACTCCAAAACCTCAGGGTCATCACCAGTAGATCCGTACACTAAGGGGCCGATTCCGATTCAGGCCGGAAATCTCTCCGACCGAGCCGGACCCGGAGAGATTTCCGACCGAATCGGACCCGTGCAGTCCGACCGAACGAGTACGATGCGTCCGTATGTTATCGGACTCGAGTCGGTCGGACTCCCATTGAAGTCAATGGGAGCCGGTCGTACAACGCGTACGCGGGCTCCCATTGACTCAATGGGTGCGAGTCGGACAAGGGCGCCCCCTACAGCAGGTACGCGGCGAAGCGATTCGCGCCGTACACGCACAGGTAGGGGGACCCATGGGTCCCCCTGTGTGCGACTCGCGCGGCTACGCGTACAGGGGGGTCCGACACGGACCCCCAAAGTACGGCTCCGACAGCTCTTACGAGCCGGAGTGCGCGGCTCGGTCGGACTGCTTGCGGCGCGCATCGTGCTTACCCGGCCGGGAAACGTCTCCATTGCGCGGTGCGAGTCGAGTCCGAGCGAGTCGGTCGGAGCGGTTCGAGCCGGGAGCGAAGTCGGTCGGAGCGGTCGGGACGCCCGGACGAGTCGGTCGGCGATTTCGAATCGTACTCGCTCGGCCGGACCCGCGTACGGTTCGGTCGGGAAACAGGGCTCCGAATCGGATCCGGTAAAGCCGAATCCGATTCGGAGCCCTACCGGCCGAGATCGGAATCGGCCCCTGAGTATATAGTGAAGGTATGTTTGTAGTAGCAACACTTGGCTAACACCCAGCACCCTAGCTTATCGGCCTGACATTTCTTGAATATTATGTCTCTCCTCAAAGATAAAATAGCAACCCCTCTTGTACTAGCTCCCTGTGTGGTATTAATAATAAGATTATACCTCAGTTGTTCTATTACTTTACTCCTTGTGCCCTCAATGTGAGTCTCTTGTAGACATGCAATATCAGTTTGAAGCATTTTCAGATCTATTGCTACTTTTTGCCTCAGGCTGGGCCACAGCCCAAAGTTTGTTACGGACAAACCCCCCGGATTCTATCCTAACAAGCTGCAGATAATCTAATTTTCAGAAGAGCAACATAAATCTGGTCTTCCAGTGTCTAGGAGAGGAACCAGTTGCTTCCCAGGAGAGCACTGTGCAGCTCAAGGGCTTAGACAATGGGCTCGTGTCAAGGGAAATATAATGGGAAGACAGCAATGAAACTGCAGCTTTGTGCATTGCAAAGAAACTCAATAACGTCTGATAATGGATATTTACATCACCTGGCCGGGCTGAATCCACGACAAGCAGCAGCGTGCAGACAAACGCAGTTGCAAGTGCAGCTTTCATTCTGCGAATAGACAAACAAATGTTTTAACAATTTCGATTTCATTGAAATTGGAGAGCAAACAGAGGTCCACCGTGATCATGGGCGAGGCTAGTGAAACAGAGCAATGGGCGAGAAAGGAAGAGAAGAGACCCATTTGATTAGCCCATCGTTTTATATGACAACAACCTCAGATAACTGAAACATACTTTCCCCTAAATCAGGTATCATCTTTTAAGCCCCACAGGAGTCAGAACGATTTGCAGAGTTTGAAGAGCAGCTTGTTTCAAGATATCACAGACATTTAAGAATAAAAAACAATTTACATTTAATGTAAAGAGACAGTGGCAGAATTCCACCTGTAAATAACCATTGGTGGAGGGGTAGGAGTCCCCCATACGGTTGTACAGAAAGGCACTTGTATGTTATTTATGTGATTTAATGCTTTGTCAACAAGCAGTCCTTGAGGTTTTGTTTTAGACGCCTCATGGAGGGTGTACTTCCTGCTTATGTATACGCCTCCCGGCAGACTTCTCGCTTCTGACAATTCGAGGACCCCCAACAATGCCTAACCTCTGGTCTAAGTAGGTGAGGTTTTAGGTTCAGGTCTCTCTGAGTAATACTCAATAAGTTATACATACTGCGTGCTTCAAGGGGGAGCCATTTTAGAGACCTGACAACACAGGTGACATGGTCGCCTTTATTGGTCTTGGAGTTAGCCGAGCCCTTTTGATTTTACTGAAATTATAGCCCTAGCTAATGTCATTGTGAGGGGCAACCATTCTGCACTTTCACATGGAGGACATCCTCCCTGACAGTAGTTCTCTTCAGTACAGGGACTACTATGGTTTTACTTTTGGCACAAACAATTATTTTGCTTTTAGGCAATTTTCTTTAAGAGTGGCCAGAAGCTCCTCCAACAGTAACGTTTTATACAAAGCACGACAAAACAAAAACATTGACAAAGCCAAAAAGATTTCCTCCAATGCCAGACCCACAGGCTTTTCCAATGCTTGTTTGTGTTTATAATGAGGCGTGCTGCAGAGTGAATGCAAACTTCAGGGAGTAAAGAACACTTTTGGAAGGCCAGAAGGAGGAGAAGTCTACAGGCAATAAGGGAGATCACCAGAGTTTGCAGTACTATGTCAAGATCTTTTTTGCCATGGCTGTTTTAATGTGACTTCATTGTCTGAGTTGATATCCTGCACTCCTGGCCTTAAGTCAAGTTAGAGAGTTTCTATGGTAAGGTTAGGTAGTGGTAACAGTGTTGGGTGCAGGAGAAGACATTGGATCTGGTGTGAGCCAAAACCGTTTCTTTTTATTAAAAATATATAAACCGTAACATAGTTATGCACATGGCCTTTTCAGGAAGATCTCTTCATCCATTGTGCAGCTGTATTGTTAGAAAGATAGATAGGTAGACAGACAGACAGACCGTCCGTCCATCCGTCTGACTGACGGACAAATAGATAGATAGATAGATAGATAGATAGATAGATAGATAGATAGATAGATAGATAGATAGATAGATAGATAGATAGATAGATAGATACTTTTTTCATTGTTTGTGAGTTTTTTAAAATATTTATGTGAGGGCATGGCAGCTCTCCAAACACTAATGCCAAACCCTTGTTGTTGCTTGAAGTGCGGTCACTGCAACTATGACCCATATTTGGCTGAGCTTTAAAACCACTCAGAGATGGCTGCCAAACCATGCACACGGAAACATTGTGGGTGGCTTTGGGAGAGCAGACAGTGGTTCAGTGGACTATTTCCTCCTTCCCCTGATGTCTTCCATGCCTGATACGTTTCTACTTTTAATGCAGCACCTATCCTTCAAAGGACACAGCTGCTTTAGAAAATGTTAGCAGTCCTTGTTTTCACAGTCATTCACAAACGGTTGCATCCTGTCTCATTATTAATCATAAAGCAGGTTCTGTTGTGAAGTTCTGTAAACATATTTACATGTGACTAATTAGTTCGTTAGTGACTTTGGAAAATAAAACCCTGATTCCAAATGATAATAGGAAGGCTTGTAATCTCAGCCACTCATGATTGGTTGAGCCACATTCCAAGACCATTTTTTTTCTCCCACTGTGCCACTCTAGACATAAAAGACCTTATATACGTAAATCAGTCATGGTTATACCCATTGCACTTAGGGTGTCTACTGCACAAAAAATAAGGTGATGGAAGGAATGCACATTTGTCGGTGCGCAATTTTCACCTTCTTGTTTGCAAAAATGATTTCGTATAACAGGCCCTAGAGAGTGAATAGGGTGTGACACAGACCAACACACCCCTGTATTTTCAGAGGTGTAGGGGATAGTTTTTACATGTGGAGAACAAAACATACGTACCCATGAACATGCACATATCTTCACTATTACCTCCTGCACACTTTCACACTATGTCTGTTTTAATTACCACACTCAACTGAATGCCAATACACTCTATGTCACTCCAGTCTATGCCACACCACTCTAAGCTATTACAATCTATGCCATTACTCTCTACATTGCTCCAGTATATGCCGCTCCACTCTTTGTTAATCCACCGTATGCCACTCCACTAAGCCCCACTATACTTGACTACAGTGTATGCTATTACACTCTACACCACTCTAGTGTACGCCAATGTACTGTATGCCCTTCCACTCTACTCCATTGTATGCTTTTCCACTGTATTCAACTTCACTCTAAGGCACAACACTCTAGGCCAGTGGTTCCCAAACTGTGCGCCGCGGCACCCCGGTGCGCCGGAATGAGAAGCCAGGGGCGCCGCCGCGCACGATGTGGGAAATTGTAGCCGCATTGCAAGATGCGGGGGGGTTTGAAATGCCACCTTCCAAATGGTTTGGCCCAAGAGCACACTGCCGCCATACGCATACATGCGTACGTACGCACGCGTCGTACGTGCTTTTAGAGGCGTAGTCTCCGATCCGTATTAGTGGCATACATACACAGCTCGGAGCGTTTGAGGCGCGTTGTTGCTGCCCGCCGTGTTGTGCCGTGCCTCGTGGGATCCTCTTCACAAGGAAATCGGTAAGGTGAATGGAGCACATTCCTTAGAGAGCCCGTGAAAGGCAAGTGGGTTTGAGGGTGATGGGAGGTTACGGAGAATTAATGTTTTTGATAAAATGTACTTGACCTCTTTATGTATTTATTCGGAGTGGCCGTGTATAGTGATATTGACGCTTGCCGCACATTGCACATTTAATGCAGGATAACATATAATGATGTGAAAGCTGCGTTCCTGTCTATTGCTTGCCTTAACAGTAAAGGTCTTCTGTTTGATGACATTTCTCATTGGCCCGTAATCCAAGCTTCAGTGAATTTCCTGTTTGAGCGGAATTGGGAGAATCTCCCAAATCCATATCCCGAGTAATTTTTTGAGATGAGCAAGCAGGTTGGGGAGTTATGAGGCTGCAGGAAGAGGTTGGGGCAGTACTAGGATGGGGTATAAGGACTGGCTGGGCGACGAGGGAAGAAGCAGAAGGAAATATGAAAATACAAAGGTCATTTCGCGTTCAGAAGTTCCAATTTCTGCAGTGTCTATCGGGTGTGAAACTACTATATTGGGTTTCCCGGTGAATTCAGAACGATTACGGTCAGTGCTATTTTGCGGTAACAACAATCGATGTCTATATTGTAATTGCATTTATTTAGCGCTTACTACACTTGTCGAAGCACTATTTCAGCGAGTAGTACGCATCCAAAGAGGATTAGTGGTGAATTAGTATTGGGAGATATGAAATTAATTTGCGGGGTGGACATGTGAGATTTTAATTTGGATTGAAAAAGGATAGTGGAAGGATTGAAGAGGACAGATATAATAATATGCACAAAATACACACAGCAGCAAGTTTTGGCTTCTGCAACACAGACATGAGCACCACAAAAAAAAGAGTTGTCACAAGATAACATACTCTTTAAAATATGTATTGTTTCTCACTTAACGAGTTTTTATTAAACAACTGTTATCTTTTTATTTGGTTACAAATATGATTATAATACCTTTATTGCATCCCAATTAATTTAAGGAAGACAACAGGAAGTACTCCAGAGGTCGGGCTTACATCCCCCCCCGTCCACCGGTAAAAAAATGGTGGGGAGCCGCGGCCAACTGCCAATTAGGTCAAGGGAGCCACGGGTCAAAAAAGTTTGGGAACCATTGCTCTAGGCTATTCCACTCTTTGCCACTCCATGTTACGCCACTTCAGTGTAAATCGTTACACTGCACTCTATGCTTCTGTATGTCCTTGCACTTTAATCCACTCCACTGTATGCCACTCCACTATACTCCACTTCATTCTACGACAATCCACTGTAGGCTATTACACTTTACATCACTCCATTCTACGGCACTACACTCTATGCCAATCGACTCTAGGCTAATCCACTCTACCTTATTACATTTAGGGCTCCCAGTTTTCTCGTGTTTATTTTTTTTACATTTTCATCTGTATTTATCCACAGTTATTTTTTGGATTTGTTAAAAAAAATGAAGCTGGAACTAGTATATTTCCACATTTATTTAACGAATAAATATGCACTCATGCTTGGATGCCTGCCAGGTTTCCGTGATCTGAACGCCCGCAGAAGATAAATCAGTGCGCTTACATGAAAATAGGCAAATTTCAGTATCAGCCTTGTGCTATCTACTGCTATTTAAGCCTCTTTATTAAAATGTCTTTCTTTTTAACCCCCTTACCTACCAATCCACACAGCTATTGGCCTGGCAGTCACAGCATAGAGTATTCAGAATCAATCAAAAAGCAACCCATTTTCAATTTTTATACACATTTAAAAATAAATACTGATGAGAAAATAAATATTTTTCTGTCTGTATTCATCTGTAAAAATCACTAAAAACTGACAACAGGGAGCCTTAATTACAATCTACGCTAATCTAATGTACAACACTCCACACTACTCTATGCTATTCCACTATATGCCTCTCCACTCCAACCTACGTAACTACACTGTCTGCTAGTAACCGTGAACGTTATTCCACTCTACACCACTTCACTATACGGTACTCAACTGTATGCTACTCCACACTATGCTACTCCACTCTATGCTATTCCACTGTACACCACTCCACTCTACAACACTCCGCTGTACACCACTCCACAGTACGCTATTACAGTGTACGCCACTACAGTCTACCCAACTACACTCTACCCTGCTCCACTCGAGCACTCCACTCTATGCCATTCCAGTCTACACTAGTGCACTA